>JAEQBH010003836.1:600000-821237 GCA_016808115.1 Tetrastigma voinierianum | reverse complement strand
ATGGACAACTTCATCTCATTCTCGAATCCTCACCTTGGCCACACACTTATAGCCACGTAGTCATCAAAAAATGAGCTAACCCTGAATCTCTAGCCACGCACTCCATCACTCGTCACTGCTCCTCGCTCAGCTCAAGAACTCCACGCCAGATGTTCCAAGAAGGGCCTGAGGCCACTGCCTGCTGTTGTGAGCTCCATGGAATTTCAGCCAAGTCATTGCCTCTATATCCCTAGAGGTCTTAACCGAGTCCCACCACACTTAGGACTCACCCTTTACTGAATGCAATGAACTGGATTCGGGTCGATCGGCTGTGATCTCCATGGCATCCAATATCTTCTCTTTGGACCGTCTAACCAATGGTCACACCATCGATCCCTCCCGTAAAAGTCGGAGGATGATGTGACTTAAACCTCTGGAGGTTACTCGGACCTCCCTAACCCCCAGCAACGCACCAGGGGCTCCGCAATGGCCGTAGTCGCAACACCCATGGCCTAACAAAGGCCCTCGCCGATGAAACATGGTGCTTGATTAGCACCTCATGGACGACCCCACGTCCTCGTTCCTCGAATGGCGATCACATATGTCAATGGCAAACAAAAGCATAAATTTCCATCTCAGCCTAACTATATGCACATGCCAAATCCACTAATAGACTTTGTCATCATGAACCGAATCTACCATCACCTTTTTCACTAGTATAAGCATATAAACCACCAATAATTCAATTCAATTTCGAATTTTCTGTTCATTTTATTTTTCTTAACCCTATAAGCAGGTTTCCAACCCTAGTGTTCATATACCAGCCATCATATATATATTTCATACAATCAAGCACACATCACACATATCATTTCATCAAATGCCTAAAGAATGTACGATCTAAACCTCAGGCCCCATCTAAATTCTAGGTATTCGTGGTACTCTAGTTTTATCAAACCAGTGTCATGAAGTCGGTATTAGCGAACCCCATAAAATTCGAATTTCTAAAAAGGTAAACGGTATTTTCAAACGAAAAATTTTCTAGATGTTCTTGATGCAACAAAACACCTGTGGTTAAATTCATTTCTGGTGGGAAAATCTTAAAGACTCAAAAGTTTCACTCGAGACAATCGTAACATTTTAAGATTTTCTAGGTGATAAGTCGCCAAGGATCTTCGGACGCAGATTTCACAAAACTTTTCAAGTCAGAAATGGTTTGGCTAAGTCTATTTAAAATAAAAGGAATCGAAAGAATAAATTGTTTTTGGCGTAAACAACTAATGAGAGACAAAGAGTCATGTATTCAAACAATAATATAATAATAATAATAATAATACATTACAATAATAATAATATTAAAAGATCAAAGGAAGGTCAAAACTAACGAACGAAGAGGGTGGAGAGAGTTATACTTTAATTTTAATTTTTTCTTCTCTTTGCTTTTCATATTTATGGAACGGATCGAGGATTTTCACCTGAGCAAGAGGTAAAGCTGATCCACGACGAGAGCCACGCCAGGCACCAAAATCTTGGGAGTTTCACAACCTAATGGGTATGAATTTTCCTACTTGTGCTATTTCTAGCCTGTGCCATTTAACGGTTTGGGATTGGCTTAGAGGTCATGAAAGGCCATAAATTTCAACTCAACATTTTTTGAATCGAGGTAGACTTTAGGGAATTTTCGGACTGCTTTCTAATACTCCGGCTGAATTGAGACTATTTTCGCATGCTCGAGCTGAATTGGGATTGCTCATGACAACTAATAGATTTTCGACTATTTTCTAGCAAATTCGGACTATATTGAGGTTTGCTTTGATCTCGGATTGATGTCTTCGGTTTTGTGTGCGGTATCCCATCACCTGGGTGACAAACCGCGAAGAGACAAAAGGTGCCTCTCAGCTTTATGTCCTAGATTTTAGTTTATTTTGTGCGTATTGTTGTAAAATATAAATATGTCGTTGTGTGTAAAAATCATGTTAATATATGTTATTTTATTTTATTAACATGGGATTGCATGAATGTCAATTATATGTAAAAAAATTATAATTGTCCATGGTATGTAAATGTTTTCATTAGCACTCCATACACTACGTAACATGAAGGAAATGCATATGCATGGTCACATCGCATGGAGTCGGGTGTGGGTGATGGTATTGAGCATTCACTTGTGTTGGTGAAATGGTAGGAGACGCACTTGACGACGCCCAAGAAATGCCCAATAAGAAACATAAAAGAAATGTAATTAATGTGCCGCTGAGTAAAGAAGGGACCGTTAACCCTCGTGTGAAAATCCTGAACATGGGTGTAAAGACCTATGGTGTGATCCAAAAGTTATGTATGGTGCAAGATCCAGAGCAGTCAAAAGTTCGTTGTCTAAAGAAGACACACGGTCATGTTTACCGTATAGACTTCAGTCAGGAGGATATTTCGATCGACCCGGGATTTGTCGCCTAATAAGTATCAGACAGTAATGGAGCCGATGAGGGCTCAATACATAGGTCATTGGTAATACCAAGGACGGTCGCCGCATTTGGCATATGCATATGTGAGACGAAAGTAGTGAGTGACTCAGAAGGTATTACTCAATGACATATCAGGATGGAGCCGGCGAGGGCTCGGTACATGGGGCATGGTGAGTCGAGTCTCATTCATGGCGCAGACATTCGTGCAGACATATGTCGCACTTGGGTATGTGTTTGATTGAAGTACCTTCATTGCATGTGCACTTAGCGGAGTAGCCTTGCAAGAGATTATCACTATTGGCCGTCACCCCACTGTAAACACATTTCAAGTGCAAGACACCACAAAGGGACTATGCCCTTAGAGGCCTGGGATTGAGAAGAAAGCCTGATTATGGGCTTTCTTGATATATTTTGTAAATATATATGGGTTGTATTGTTTATATAGAGTGATGTAATTTAAAACCCTTAAGTGGACAATGGTTTTATAGTCATGTGCTTATACGTTTCAGTATGGATAAACGGGCCCTACGGGCTACTTACTTCCGTAGATGTGGACCCGGGCGGTGGTCATACAGGTGCACATCAGCCATGCTGCCAGCGTAATTGTACAAGTTTATTTTTGGTAGAGCTCCCTGCATTAAAGGAGACTCGCTTTGATTGCTAAATCATGGGTCCCAGAGACACTATGGTGCGGTGTCAAGTTACCACATCTACGAGTATTCCACGTTAAATGGTTTGGCCAACGGACCCCTGATAGGGGTGTCACAACTTGGTTTAGAGCCAGGTAAACGATTACCTAGGAGCGAATGTGGGTAACTATAGTATAGTCCTGATAATTAGCCTGCCCCGCCTAGGGTATCAAGAGTCTAGGTACACGAGTACCGAGGGTCACTTCTGTACGGGTCTAGACTATGCATTATCAGGTGTCAGGTGGTTTCAGGCTTAACATGTCAGGTGATATGTGTGGTGATTTGTGTGAATAATATACATGGTGGATTGTATATGGAACACTAGGTTAGAAACATAACCTTAGGGTTCGAAAACAAAATGAAATATGATAGTTCGGGAATCATGTGTATTGTTCGGGCATTATGCACCACTAAGGAAAAAAGGGACAACGGTGTAGTCTGATGATGTTAAGTCTATTTAGTGGTCAGATGCACTACTAGCTAATCGAGATAGGAAATTTGATAACTTTATCAGTTATCTCGACACGTGTAGATGACTCAGCAGAGGAAGAGGATGTCTGGGGGTGGCGGTGAGCTTGAGAATAACCCACCACCACTACCTTTTAGACCAATTGCACCTTCATAGAGGCTATTGTTACCGTGGATCGCACTCCCTTACGCAGTAAGTGTCAAGTATACTACCATCGCACAAGCTGGTGCAATTGGGAACCAAGGGGGGTTAAGTAACCTCTAGAGGTTCGAGGCACATTATCCTCTGATCCTCAAGGGGAAGGAGACCCGATGGTGGCGGGTTGTTGTTTTTTATTAGTCGAAAAGGATACGGGTACAGAAGTCACCACATGCACAAAGTGTAGCTGTGTGGCCGCAAATACCATTGCATAGACTAGTGCAAATCAGGCTGTGGAGACGAGTAACCTCTTAGGGGTTTCAGTACATCATCCTCCGATATACACGGGAGGAGGGGACTCGATGGTCTAATAGTTTCGCTTCATTTAGAAAAAGGAGTAGATGAATATATGAGCATCCCGATACGGGTGCTAGTACTGAAGAGGAAGGAGAATCAATTTTCTAAGATATTGTTTGATTCGCACGTACTTTATGGCTGCATCTAGTGTGGATGATTTAGGTTTAGAGGTAGAGACCTCTGATGGTTTCCATGTGAGTTCTCACCCCAGTGGACTAGTGGTGAGATCGATCTTATATGCCGAGATCATGAGCCAGAGATCCTGTGGATCTCAAGCCACGCTGACCTCTTCTGGGTGATGACACATCGGATTCTTGATGTCATTCGGCATGGATCGTTGATTCGCACAATCGAATCTGTCACTGATTTATAGTAAGAGGATTTCTCGTCACACATCAACGGTATCTCGTGACACCTAAAACCGGGGTCTCGACAACCTCGTCAACTCAGTCTATGGAAATCGAGTATCCCGATATCAGCTCTCACATGTCTCGCATACCGAGACTCATCTCGCATATTGAATTCATAAATACACAAATAACTTACATAACCGCAGATACAAAACGTGGAGAGTTATAGCACCTAACCCACATATGGTACAACACGCATTAACCAAATGTTTTTTCCAATATACAAAACAAGGATATGCATTACGAAAATAGCCTCATGCATACAAAACACATCAAGGCCACAACCTGCCCTTCTCAACTCGTTGGCCTCTAAGGAGCCACCTATCCGCACGGCACTGGGAGACTAAAAAAAAAAAGTGGTTCCCATGACTGGTGAGCTACGCTCAAGAGAGACAAAACCTACCGAGCTACTTCCTAGGTGCACACATGCAAATGATCGTGCCACAAGCCACACAACAACACACCATGTAGACATGCCGTCCTATCATGGAAAAACAATAAAACCGCATGAAGGACGGCATTCTACATGACCATCGGGTCATCCACCACCAACCACCCAATGCAAGTGCCAATGGAGAATCAAACATCGAAGAACCTAATTCCATCACATAACCCATAGCTCCTTTGTGGATGGCACTCTTCCTTCGTGTCTGGGGCAATGTAACTTTCCGGTCTCACCGCGGCCCTTACACCTCCACATTTTCTGCTTTCACCGGTGGATACGCTGTCTAACCAGGTTTTCAGGCTTTTCACCTGAGGGGGGTATCTATCCCCTACTTGTTATGCTCGACACATTTCATTTTCCATTTTCATTTAACACCGTGTGATTCCATTTGGACTTCGTCCTATTCCCGAGGCCACATAATTCAGCACCAAACATAGTGCCAAATCGGTATCATGTACACACACCCATGTAATGCAGTGTTTTGTTGTACACCAATGCAATGAACAGGCCACTCGAACTCAACCTCATGCCTAAATGTATGAAGACCCCTACATGACATTATGTGGGATACATTAACCTCATGTCTAATGCATACATAGCTTCATATATTCAGCTTCAATATCAATATACATGTAGGGTCAGTATTAATTTTCCACATTCAATTCAATAAGATCATGAGCATGCATTCTGTACTAATAACATCACTTTATTAATTAAATGTCATGCTCATAGTCTCCCAGTCGAGATTACAGCACTCAATAATAACCCCAACATGCCACATACTTTGGCCATGTTCAAGCTCAAACTAATACAAATCCAAATAAATTGAACACATTTCAAAACACGGTGTCATCTCTTAACCAAGAGGTGACACTTCAATCAACAATCCACAATGGCTTTAAATTTAAGCCTCATTCTATCATACTAATCGGTCAAGAGATTACCCCATAATTCACTAAATCCATGAATTAAAATCGATGTAAAGCAAGGAAAATGGGGCTGAAACATCAGATGTGACCAAAGCTAAGCAAGACCGTAAACCGCATGAACCTAGCTCCTATTTGAATGGAATTTTATACAAAGGAGTCAATTTGGACAAATTTATTTCACAGAAACCTCTTTAAGGCTAGTTTATCCAACAATCACTCAATTGATGTGTGATGGCCAAGCATGGCCAAAACACTCACAAGGGGTTGAAGGAAAGAAAAACTGGGCATCTCCCCTACAACATTTACCTTATACACGAAATCTCCAACACAGGTCACAACAAAACTCAAACTAATGCCATTCCCATGGCCCCAAGAAAGAAATAAATCCAAACAGGCAAGGTCCATAAATTCTCAGAAGGTGTGGGACTAATCTCCTGGGGTTCTCCAACCCAGTATCAATGTAGGATCGGCAGCCCTCCTCCTTTCTCCTTCTTCCTTCTTCCTTTTTCCTCGGTTTCCTTTCATTCTTCTCTCTTTCTGGTTTTCCTTCCTCTCTAGATCGACGACCACGGAGAACTCCTTCGCCTAATTTCTGTCACACTAGACCCGCCGACACATGGTATTGCTTGCGGCAAGTGCTCCATGCCAAGCCAAGGCACCAACTACTTCCCACTAATTTGCATGCACTGAGGTATATGACACTGGGCCACTTTAGGTGCCAAGTGTTCCCAAATCCTGTGCCATGGCATGCACTACACTAATGCCTCACTCCTGATTGGCTCGTCCGCCTCAAAATATGTAAAAACCGACTCCGTCTCTGACCACGAGTTTGTTTGGTTCAACTAGATTTCATGTAGATGATTATAACAATAAGTGATCCGCTTCACATCCTGAGGTCTAGAGAAAATCTGTATTTTCATTCTGCACTGTCCCTGGCAAACACTCCGTCTGAACCATCATTTAAGAAAAAATACGCTTTTCCCGGGTTTCACAATTGTATCCGTGATTCTTTCGCCGGGAAGCATGATGTTTTACCTCGCATGCATGACTCGCATTTGGAGGGACAATTGATGAGTCATAGTGCTTCTTACTCGAGGGAAGAGGTGAGACAAGAATTGGATCTATCTCGGGTAGTTTACGAGTATGAGGATGTTTTTCCGGATTAGCTACCGGGATTACCTCCGCACAGGGATGTGGACTTTATCATTGAGTTACACCCTAGTACGTCACCCATTTCTATGACTCCTTATAGGATGGCACCAGTTGAGTTGCAGGAACTCAAGGTCCAATTGCAAGAATTGTTGGACAAGGGTTTTATTAGGGATCGAAAGCACTTCACTGAGCGTGCCTCTGCTCATGCACAGAAAGAGGTTAAAATTCGAGTGGAATGACTTTAGTGAGAAGGCATTCCAGGAATTGAAAAGGAGGCTTACTACAACTCCTATTCGATAGTCCCGAATAGGATGTGAGGTACACTAGATATTATGACGCTCAAGGATGGACTGGGATGTGTTCTGATGCAATTTGAGAGAGTGGTAGCTTATGGTTCACGATAGTTGAAGAACCATGAGCGGAATTACCCTACGCATGACATGGAGTTGGTAGCTATAGTCTTCGCTTTGAAGATATGGCGCCACTATTTATATGGTGGTGAGCAATCTGAGGTATTTTGACCACAAAAGTCCTAAGTATATATTATTCTCAACGGACCTCAATACGAGGGCAAACAGAGATGGAGTCGGAATATCTGTGAGGATTATGACTTCACTTCAGTACCATCCCTGGGTAAGGCAATGTGGTGGCTGATGCGCTCAATCGAAGTCATGAGGAATACCGCTAGTGTGGTTTCCAGAGGAAGACGCCGAGATCAGGAAATGAATTTACAAGATGTTGAATGGACTTAGGGTGTTTTGGGGAGTTTAGTGGCTATGCCATCCCTATTGAGTAGAGTGATTGAGTCCCAAGGGTAAGAAGCTGAGATAATGTCATTCAGGGATCGAGTGCACATGCTGGTACGGGTGACGAGGGTTGGGCCATTCACATGGATGGTAGTCTTCTGTGATAGGGACGGTCTGTAAATCTGAAGGCAAAGCCGAGAGGAGATCCTTCGAATTCCATTATTCGCTTGCAGCAGACCTGTGTAGTACAAAGATGTATCATGATCTTCACACCAAGATACATCGAGCGGGATGAAGAGACACGTTAGATTTTATTCATGATGTCTCATGTGTTATTAGATTAAGGTCGAGCATCAGAGAGCGCCAGGCTATCGTGAAATTACTGGAGGTAATAAGTGAGGCGGAGCAAATCACGATGGATTTTGTGACGACTAACATGGACATCATAAGCATGATGTGGTGCGGGTGATAGTGGACCTACTTACTACGCTGCAGATTTGATCGGGTCATATGGACACCTTCACACTGGAGGAATTCTGTTGGTTGTACATACGAGAGATCATCTGGTTACATGGAGTACCAAGTTCATTGTATAAGATCGTGATCCTGTGTTTACTAGCTTCACTTTGGAAGAGTTTCCAGAGAGCCATGGGAACATAGTTGATGATGAGCATTGTTTTTCATCCACATACAGATGGCCAGGGGCTCCGAGACGACTCATACAGTTTTAGAGGGACATGTCATGAAAAGGCCTGATCTCAAGGGTAGCTGGAAGACATTTTCCTTATTGAGTTCGCCGATAACAACAGCGCTTATCAGCGAGTATATGCATGGCACCCACAGGCACATGAGGAGGCAACTCAATATCCATTTGTTGACTCCGAGGTGGGAGAGCTCCACCACTGGTTCGGAGTTGATTAGAGTCACCTCTGAGAATGTGGATTTGATACGGAAGCGTCTTCTCACGACTCAGAGCCGGTAGAAGAGTTACGTCGACAGATGGCAATGACCTTTAGAGGTTGAGGCGGGTGATCATGTCTTCTTGAAGGTGATGCCTAAGAGAGGAGTGGTCAGGTTTGGCAAGCTGAAAGTTTATCACCGAGATATATCAAATTCTTCGAGTACTGAGAGTTATAGTTACTACCGGTTGGCATTACCTATCGAAGCGACGAGTATTCACGACGATTCCATGTCTCAATGTTCTCAACCACACTCCATATTCGAATCATGTAAAGGGATTGTAGTCGAAGCTAAGGATATTGGATTGACCTTTCTGAGTGAGGGACCAATGCGCATCATGGATAGCCAGACTGTGTTTTGCGATGCAAGATCGGTGAGGCTAGTGAAGGTGTTATATGCATCAAGGAGTGAGGAGGCAAATATGAGAGCGTGATAATAAAAGATGCATCGCCATCCCTTCTTAATGGAATGAAGGTACGCTCTTTAGTCATCTGGTGGCATTCAACGACTATGCATATATGGTTTCAAGGTAGAATTTCATGACAATTTTTAATCGAGGGAGTGTGAAACTTCTATAAAACCACTTTTGAATGGTAAATGGTAATTTTAAATGAAACCCAATTTTCTATATCTCGATTTACCTAAACGATCGTACAAGAATTCGATTTTCTAAAGATAGTCTTCAAAGATTCTAAGGACTAGATTTTGGAAAGAAAATCTGTGGTCAGTAATGAAGTGAAGGTTCATTTAAAATAAAGAACTGAAAAGAAACAAATTGTTCTGAGAGAAACATCTAATGAGTAATATGAGCCTTGCTGATTCAAATATTATAGTAACAATAACAAATAAAATAAAAAAAGATAAAAATGAAGGTCTATCGAACGAACGGAGAGGGTGGAGAGAGAGAGAGAGAATTTTATTTTTTATTTTTTATTCTCTTCGCTTTTCTGATCTACTAAATCTAATCGTAGGATTCAATGATAAAGAGGCAAAGGATCCATGCATCGAGCTACGTGAGTTAAATTCAAATCTGAGTTTAGTCAAACTCCACAGGTAGAATTTTCCTACTTGTAAAGCTATTTCTAGTCTAAAGGTCATTTAATGGCTCGGGATTGGCTTCACACATAGTTGTCGTAAATTTCCTACTCCCAATTTTTAGACGAGTGTAGGAATTTTTAGGAATTTTCGACCGTTTTCTGATTACCTCCCAAAGCTGAATTTTGGATCATTTTCAAGATGTTTTAGCTGAATTTTTGGGATTGTCTCAAGGCATACTGACATGTGATTTTGGGATCATTTTCAAAAATTCCAAGATCATATTTAGGTTTGCTTTGATACCTAAGATGATGTCTTCGAGTTTTGTGGTGTGTTTTGGTATCCCAATAATTCGATGAAGAACCGTGAAGGGATAAGAGGTGCCCTATTTTATGTGGGTCCGAGATTTGGGTCATTTTGTTTGTTATTGTTGTAAAATATTAAATAACATGCTGCTGTGTGTAAAAATCATGTTAATATATGTTATTTGATGTTTCTGGCTATGTGAGTATTCATATATATGTATTATGTAGGGGAAAATGCATTAGCATCATGCATTTCATATGCAATGCATAGCATCGAGTCGGGTGTGGGTGTGCATGGTATCGAAGACCACCTCGTGTCGTGAATGGCTAGTGAGCTCATACTTTGGACGACGTCTAGTAAACGTCTCACAGTTTAAAAACATAAAAAGAAATGTAGTTACGTGTGTCATGAGCAAGAAGGACCATTAACCTCCTCAGTGAAGCCTAACATGGGTGTAAGAGACCCGCGGTGTGATCCGAAAAGTTCAGAGGGTAAGAGACCCGCGCGTGAAACCAAAAGTCTGCGGTTCAAGAAGACATTAGACGGTCATGTTTATCAAGCATAGACTTTTGCCAGGATAGAGCTCTGATCGACTTGGGATTTGTCATCACAGTACTCAGCATCGGGCAATGGAGTCGGTGAGGGCCTGATACATAGGTTATTGGTAATACCAAGACGGGTTGTCACATTCTGGGTATATGTATATGTGAGACGCAGTCGTTGAGTGACTGGATGTATTACTCAATGACATATCGAGGATGGAGCCAACGAGGCTCATACATGGGGCATGGTGAGTCGAGTCCCATTCATGGCATGTAGACATTCAGGTAGCCATGTGTATGTCAGACTTGACGGTAAGGTTCGATTGTTCAACCATTGCATTTTCACTTAGCGGAGCAGTCTCCTTCGTAGAGATTATCACTTGGTGGCTTTGCTCACCAACAGAGGGAATCACATTTCGTGCACAAGACAATACTAATGGACGACACTCCTGTGAGGCCGGATTGAGAAGAAAGCCGACCGAGGGGCTTTGATATATATTTTGTAAATATATACGGGGTTGTATTTATTTTGTAAAAAGTGATGTAATTTAAACTCTTATGGACACCGGTTTTATAGTCATGTGCTTATACGTTGCTCGAAAGTATGGATAAACGGGCCCCACGTGGGCCATTTATCAGATGTGGACCCCAGGTGGTCATGTATAATATTGGGTCATGGCTGCCATGTGTAATCATGTTGTATTTTGGGTAGAGCTCCCGCACAGCTGAGACTCTACTGACTAAGTAAATCATGTCCCTAAAAGGGGACACGATGGTGTGGTGTCGGGTTACTCGACATCCACGAGTATTTCGCGGGTTGACGGGTTGTCAACGAGACCCTTGGGATAGGGGTGTCACAAGTATAAAAACCAAACTTATGGACACCCAAACCCAACCTCCTAGCATTCAGATACCTAAGTTCTGATACCGTTTGACGCCCAATTCCCGGGGTCATTCTTTAATTCCTTTTTTTTTCGAACAAAGGCCCATGAACTATGTTCGAACAAGTGTCCATGCATTAAAGGCCCAAACAAAGGTACAACACAATGCACTATTGCGTGTATAAATGATGCACAAAGGCACGCCACTAATGTATCGTCAGCAAGCCACCTCGAATCTCCCAATGGCGACATACACATGAAACCTCACATGAGCATTGCTGGTCAGTAAACTCCGTCGCCGAGAAACTCTCAGCTCGCGATGAGTCCTGAGAAGTCCTGCTAGCGACGTAGATTTCATCACAACATAAAACATCAGAAGCCCGTCAGCGACAAAACTCTTTGTGGTCAAGGCGGTTCGCGCTCCGTCACAAGACATCAAGGCCATTGTCTCAACACTGCCCACAAGCCCAGCCTTATGGCGACACCAAGGCTGTGTCGTGGCACCGTCAAATTTCAAACTTTCATCGCACTTAAAATCTCCGTTTAATAGAGACTTGGCGCGAGGCCTCAAGTGTAACAGTCATAGCATGCCCCCACACGCCCGCGCAGGTCTCAACAGCCGTGATGAGGCGCTCGTGGTGCACCGCCGTGCACGCCGTGGGCCCCGATTGAAACAGAAGGACGATAGATGGTGTCCATCGTGGGCCTGCAAGGCCCGGGTACTCTGGCCGACGAGGGCTGGACCATCCACACAGATGGTAGTCTTCGGTATGGGGGACGAGTAGTGGTTCCCTAGTTGATAGAGCTAAGATAGGAGATCCTTAGGGAGTTTCATTGCTCCCGATTTGCAGTGCATCCTGGTGGCACAAAGATGTACCGTGATCTTCGTCGTCAAGACTAATGATGGATGTACACGCTGACTTTGTTCGATCTACAAGAGCCCACCCCATTCCGATCCTCGCACTTATTATTATTTTTTCGCTTAGAATACTATAAATCAATATAAAATTGCCTTATTGCTTCACAAAGGCCACTGGAACCCGAAAACTTGCCAAATGTATTTATTATACAAAACGAAGTTTAACTACAACCCCAGCACCATTTGGGCCATTAGCACTGACACCGCTCACTCGAACACAGCTTCATGGGCATTGTTAAAAGTACAAAAATACCCCAGGAATTTGAAGCGCATTAACCCATCCATCACAGAGGACTCGGGATTTAAGTACAAAACAGATCCTACCGATTCAATGGGGAGCTTAGAATTTTTTTTCAAGAGGGCACTGGTATTATAAAATTATAAAATTTCAATGCGAAATTGAATGAAAAACATATTCTAATATATTTGACAATGTTATCATAAAATATTTAAAAATATTATATTAACTAAAAACATAATGTTTTTTAATGTTACTAAGAATATAACATTAATACAAAGCTTTAACAACAAATTTTGTTATTCAATAAGAAAGTTAAATTTAATTATGCATAATTATTATCAATAATAAATTTTAAAAATTAAATAAAATATAGATTTATCATTTATTCATGTAACATTTTAATAATATTTCAATAGATAAATCCAAATAGTAGTTTAAGTTTTTCTTTTGGTTAGGTTTTCCCCAGCTTTAAGATTAAATTTTCTTACTTTTAGGTTACCAAAACACTTTGATGCGCAACAAATGACAAACGGTTTTAAATTGATTTTTTTTAAAGTTACAATTAGAACATATATAGAGGTTTTGTATTAGATTAACGTGATAGGATAGTAACTTTGGTGGTTAGAGCTTTTAGTATAATAACTTATACTTGGCTCGGATCTCTTAGTTGTAGAAACGAGATATTTTTTTTTTTTTTTTGGAAAATTTTTAGCAGATCATTATGCTCCTTTTGTAACCTGGAAAGTACTAAAGAAAGAAAATAGAGAAGATATAAAATTAGAAGGAAAAAAGGCTTAAACTAAAAATCACTCTATATAATGCTTATTAAAACTGTTTATTTGTGTTTTCCTCCCCACATACAAGGACTAAGAAAATTAAAATATGTAAATTTTTGAGGAATTTTGATGATATTTGATTTGTTTTATTATATGTATTGAAATTAAACATGAAAAAGAAAAAAACAATTTCCCAAATTTATTTCTTTCCCTAATACTTTACAAGTTCCAAATGGAGCTTTAGTATTATGGGATAAAAAATTTGCAAAACAAGATGTTTGCATAATTTTAATGGCACACAATAATAGGATAAAAATATTAATTCAACAACACACTATAGATGGAGGGGGTTGTAAGCCCCCAGCCTATGGTGGCTCTAGTATGCACTGGCAGGCCCTTGGGAGCAATGCCCTCAATATTTATTTTTTTCAAAAATCGGAAAAGGTAAATATGTCCCCCTCAAATCCCATAATTAAGTTAAAATACCACCTCGCATCCATTTCTAGTTCCACATTTGTAAATTCCAGCACTTTATATATTTGATTTCTTTTAGGGCTATGTTTGGTTCTCAAAATTCCCAAGGGAAAACTAAAGTGAATAAAATAGAGAAGGACAAATAAAAAGAAAAATGAAGGAAAATAAAATAGAATTAAATTCCATATAATATTTTTTATTTGCTTACCTCAAATTAATTTAAAACTCATCAATATAAAGATTAAATAATTTTAAAATATTTAAATTTCTAAGTAATATTATTTATATGATTTTCTTTTAAAAAATTATAAGATAATCAAACATATGGTACTCATTTTCCTTATCATTTTTCCTTAATATTTTCCCAAGAACCAAAATACAACTTTTTTTTTTTTTTTTTTTTCTTACATTTATTCACTGGGAATTACAACGTTAGTAGTATTTGTCTTTATGTAAACTCGAACATGGCTTTTCCCTTACGCCCCACCCAACCCTTTAAATATTGGAGTGACAATCAATATGGTAGAAAATTATTTTCTTTAGCATTTTTTTTTGCTTAATCTTTTCTGAGAACCACACACAACCTTTTTTTTACATCTATTCACTTGGAATTACAAAGTTGTAGTATTTTGTTCTCCCAAAGACTCAACATGGTCTTTCCCAATGCCCCACCCAACTGCTTAACCACTGAGTAAGGCCTCATTGGTACTTAAATTTTTTATCTAACAACTAAATATGAGAAAATCATCTTAGCATTTTTTTTTCTTTCCTTAGTACTTTTAAGAAGCCAAACACAACCTAGTGTTTTTGGCCCCCTTAACTTATTTTCTCGGTTCGACCCCGCCATTGCCAGGATCTATATATAGATTCTCCCATCAAGAATCACATCATGGGACGAACAATGCCTTCAAAATTTCAAATTTGGAAATTCAAAAGTTGAGGACTCAAAATGAAGGGATGCAACATTTCTGAAAATCTTGTTCTAAATTAAATTTGCCCAACTGACCCCATCGTAAAAGTGGAGCACATCCCTTTCTAGCCCTTCTCTCCGCAACTCCTCCATTAAAGAATAAAAATTAAGAAAGAAACACTTTAATTTTTTTCAAAGAAAAATAAGAAAATAAGGCGTCTACCGAGAATCCATGGGAAGGGCATGCTTTGGAAGAAACATTTAATTTTATATCTGATTTTCTTTAAAAATTTTCTTACAAACAACCAAAAATAGAAATCACATTTAATAACAGCACTGTTTGTTTCAGTGCCTGGCATGGCGAGATAGTAGCTCCAGAGAGATCAAAAGATCGAGCGAATGTTCAGCTCCAAGATCTTGGGCAACGAGTGAGTTTGAGTTTGAGTTTTCTTTCACTTCTTCTTATAATATATTAGATAAAGATAAAGAGACAAGCTACTCTTAAAAGAAAAGAAAAGAAAAAGAAAAGCAAGATTTTCTTTTACTGATGGTTTTGTTTTGATTTTGGTTTATCATAGGGTCTGCCATTATGTTTCGTTTGCCTGGAAGGACAGATAACGAAATCAAGAACTACTGAAACACCTACATTAGGTTATCGCACAGCATGGAGAATGGGAATCGATCCATGACCAGTCCTCACCTCGACTTTGACCTGTCTTCCATCTTAAGCTCATCTCTACAATTCCTCAACCAAATATCGGTTTCTTGGGTGCAACCACTGGTCAATCCGGAGCTTCTAAGGCGAAATACATCCTCATATTCTCCCAACCGAGAAAAACCCAAACTTTCTCCTGCAAAATGTCCAAGAAAACCAGCTCTGCAATGCCCAGTCTACAACTAGGAGATCTTTGAGTGTCCTCAGACAGGTTGTTGGGAAACACGGAGGAGGATCGACAATTCAGGAGGTTATAAACTCGCTAATGGCAGCTCCATCATCCCCATCCTCCTTCGTGTCCATCAACTTAAGCTTCTGAATGGAGAATATAAGAAAAAAAAAAATTCCACGAGAAGAAAATAGAGACGACAAGTAAAAGGAAATAAAGGATAATGACAAATGAAAAATAGAGCTAAAGTTGGTAAATTATTTCTATTTTACATTTTAAACACATTTTACCTAATTTAGCTTATCTATATAAATTAGAATTGGTAAACATGCAGTCCAATCCATTTTGGGCTAGCCCATTTAGGCTACGTTAAAATGTACTTGGATTTAATCACCCATTTATATTCGCAAGTATGATCGACTGACCATGGGTTGAGGGCCACAACATGTTAAAACGCCCAAAACCTTAAAAATATAAAAAAATTCAATTTTATAAATTCACTTTTCTTCAAATAAAATAAATAATACACAAATATATACATCACACAATAAATCCAAATAATAAATAATGTTAGAACACTATTATATTCAAAATAATACTAAACCAACTAAATTAAAAATAGATAAACAATAAAATAACATATCTGAAAAAAAAATAACTCCAAAGTATCAAATGAAATCTCATATGCCTCTAATCTTCATCATCATCCTCATTATATCCAATAATAACATATGATTCCACATTAGAAAGATGTACATCATTGATGGTTGAGTTATCATCATCTATTAATTAATTTAGAATACAATAAATACAAATTTGTTTATATTTGAATAAAAATATTTTTTCAAAAATGCATCTCAATCGATAATAATTAAATATCCTCATTTGTTTGAAAATTCATCTGCTAAAAGATAAAATCATATTAGGAAAAAGAAAATTATATAATTTTTTTGTTAATTATTTTTATAATAACATTATTTTGTTATTAACACTAGTTTAAGTGTAATAAAATTATTTAAAATATACTGATAATTTAGTTATCAAATTAAATTAAATTAGAGAACTAGTACAACTTCATTTTTAATAATATATATATATATATATATATATATATATATATATATATATATATATATATATTGATAAAATGAAGTTTTACTAGTTTATAAATTAAATTAAATTTAATAACTAAATTATCAATATACTTCTTAAACATGCATGATCAAACAAAAATACTCCTAAATATGCAAAAAATGAAACAAAATATTTTATGTTCTATCATTTATATAATAAAAATATATTCAATATTAAAATCAATTTATTTAATCTAAATGCATTTAGTAAATTTTCTATAAAGAATATTTTAAATATTAAATGATCATATAAATTCAGTATTAAAAGATACATTTAGAAATTGAAAATAAAATAGTTAAAACAACAAAGTTTAATATACTAATCATATTATAATAATTATTATTTTTAAAACCCTATGCTACAAAAGAATAAATAAACAAAATTTATAGATAAACTCTTTAAAATCTTAATTATTAAGCCAAGCATTTTAAAAATTAAATAAAAATTTCGGGGCCAATCAGTTAATCAAAGCAACTCTGACCAACCCTAATATGAACTCCGGCCAAAGGTGTCGTTCTATACTGATTCGGCTTATTCAAGGCTTTAAATTTTACAACCCAACCCCTCCAAAATTCGTTTGAAGGCTAGCCCCATCAAGCTCAACCCATATTGCCAGCTCTAATATAAATATTAAATTAATAAGTTTCTCGAGGTTTAATTATATTTGATTTTCTTGTTAGGATTTTCATAAACAACCAAAATAAGAAATCATATTTGTTAACAATATTTTTCCTTTCCTAACTGATAATTTCCCATAACCAAACATAATTATAAGTTTTTAAAGATTAAAAGAAACATTTATTATTATAGATAATATCTTTTCATTCTTATATATATATATATATATTCATTTAACTAAAATTCTCATCTAATAGTCTTCATAAAAGAAAGTGAATAAGGTACAAAATGCCTATGAGGCTTATCAAGATGTCCAATCCTAATTTCCTAAAATTTTTTGGGTCCAATCCATGCCATGCCCCTTAACATTTCACATGACACTTATGCCTCACAGTTAACTGGATTCAACGAATGGGGATAAATGGGCTGCTACATTAATGTGACACTCCGCACACAAGTGCTTAGCTTATGTTGGCGCTTTGCACGTGACTCATTAAATCCAAAAATATTTTTTGACAAATTTTCCTTATCCCACTTTACATCCATTATTTTGAAACACGAATTTTTCTATTCGATGGCATGGATACAGTTATGCTCAAAAACTACCAACTTCACCTCTTCGATTCTTATTCTACATCTTATCTCTCTCTATCTTTTCTCCACCTCATTTTTTTTTTCATTTCCCAATAAACCAAATAAATTTATTTAAAATTTATTTTATTTATTTTCCGCCACAGACTCAGAAAACTCCAAAAATTTCTCCAACACATTTATGTGCTAATCACTAAGCACATAATCACTCAACACATAACACTCCAAGTTATAAAATAATCATTCACAACATCACTCTCATCAACATCCACTAAACACATGCATGCAAAGTGTTCTAATATTTATCCCGTGATCTGCCTAGGTACTCACATACCTAACCCTAACATCGAGCCACAACAGTAGCATGTTCTTATACCCAAATGACTCGCCCAAATTTCAAGCCCCCAAGCCCTGCGTGATCAGCACTCCAAGCTCGAGCACCAAACTGTGACACCCCAAAAACCCGGGGGTCTGTTGACAACCCGTCAACATGCGGAATTCTCGTGAATGTCTGGTAACCCGACACTATTCACGAAAATCGGGCAGAGTCTCCTTTGTACGGGGAGCTCTACCCAAAGTACATAACCTGTCCCAAACAACATCATAAGACATGAGGAGTAAAACTACCATCAAGCCCATACAACAATACTATCAATATACATCACTATATACTATAGCTCAAGGGTTAATAATTCACTTTATTTCAAACATGTATTAAAATTCCCAAAATTTATTCACATATCATACATCATAAAAACCATCAAAGCCACAACCCTGGGCTTTCTTCAAATCACTTAAGATGAGCTTCGCCTCTCAGACGCCTCAGACTGGGGCCAATATATCTCTCGACAAGGTGAGCTAATGCTTAGTGTTGAGTCACCCTAAATGGTTACTCCCACCCAAGTGATATGCAATGATCCTAAACACGTATCTGGCAAATGCGTGATCCTATTTGAATGTCTACATGACTAACCTATGTCCCGAGTCCTCACCGAATTTCACACTTGCCTGCCATGCATGAAAACACTACTTTCAAAAAACAAAACTTGTTGTTCTCGAAAATATACCATCTAAATGTTCTGCGAAAAATACGTGGATCACCTCGAGGCGAATGCCGGAGAACCTTCCAAACAATACATTGGCTCCTCCGACGGTAATTGTAGTGACCATTCCCCAACACCATTCTACAAAATCATCCCGTGAAATTCCTTCTGCAAACCATGTTCGTTTTTCATAAAATTCATGTCATGCACACACACCTAATTTCTAGGTTACCCCGGTGCATATGAAATGCATTATGTCATTTCAACAAAATTTATATACCACATGCAAATATATCATCATGTATATATTGATAGACAACAACATGTTATGTAAAATCTCAATCCATATCACCAAAAACTAGCTCTCATGGGCTAATTAATGAACACGAGCAATCTACTAATTACTCAAACCAACACATTTTCTCACAAAATACTTATGAATATTCATTCATATGAATGCTGAAACCCTTCGTTAATGCTCACTAGCCAATCATCCAACATCTGCTCCACTTTGTGAACCCGAAATCCATGGCTACTTCCTCGCCTCATACATCATCAAAACACGATTTATTGTATAACCATGACACAAACAGCCAATTCAGTCCCCAGACCGCCACGAATCCGCGACAATCGGTTTCAATTCCACACTGCTTCAAGATCAGGGACCGATCAAATGGTCGTTTAAGGTCTGAAACCAATCAAATCATCAACAAAACACTTAAACAAAGTGTAACTCAAGTAGGATAAAACCCCTGCCTCACGGAGTTTGTAGAAACCCTTAAACCGAGCCCACATTAAGAGGGCCTCACGTGATAGAGCAACTTTCCCTCTGCTTCCAAAAACTGACTACTGATTAATGATCTTGTAGAGAAGGTACTCACTCTCTCACTAAAAATCTAAAACTTAACTCACTGTAAAACACATTCTCCTCCCTTCAAGTTTTGGCCCTTCTCAATTGTAAGAGATGACACTATTTGAAGTTTTGTCTTTTTCCTCATTTAAAATTCAAATAATACCAATCATGTCCCTTCTTCAAGATTTGTGACACTTGGCACAATCTCTACTGGTCCATTTCATCCTCTCTACTCATACAACATGTGTCATATGAGCATGTTATAGGTGACTTTGTCACCTCGCATGTCGCTTTATGGTACCCGATTTCGCTGCCCCTAAAACGTAAATCTGAACACTGTCTCGAATTCTACTAAATTGACGGTAGCTAGATCTCACGATCATTCCAATGGTGAAATCCGTTTTGTCATCCGAGATCTAGAAAAATTTCGAGTTTTGATCGAAATTACGATTTTGCCCTTTTTCCAGAAATTAGAATTTTCTCGGGTCTTACAAGTATAATAACTTATACTTGGCTCGGATCTCTTAATTGTAGAAACGAGATTTTTTTTTTTTGGAAAATTTTTAGCGGATCATTAGGCTCCTTTTGTAACCCGGAAAGTACTAAAGAAAGAAAATATAGAAGATATAAAATTAGAAGGAAAAAAGGCTTAAACTTAATAACAATTATATATATGTTTATTTAAACTCAAGCGATTTGTTTTCCTTATCACAAGGACTAAGAAAATTAAAAATATGTAAATTTTTGAGGAATTTTGATTATATTTTATTTTCTTTTATATTTTTCACATGCATTGAAATTAAACATGAAGAAAAAAAATCAATTTCCCAAATTTTTTTTCTTTCCCTAATACTTTACAAGTTCCAAATGGAGCTTTAGTATTATGGGATAAAAATTTGCAAAACAAGATGTTTGCATAATTTTAATGGCACACAATAATAGGATAAAAAAATTAATTCAACAACACACCATGGATGAGGGCCATATGCCTCGACTTATGGTAATTTGCAAAGGGCACTCCAAGTAAGCGTCCTGATAAATGCCTCAATATTTTTTTTTTCAAAATCAGAAAAGGTAAATATGTCCCCCTCAAATCCCATAATTAAGTTAAAATACCACCTTGCATCCATTTCTAGTTCCACATTTGTAAATTTTAAAGTAATTTTATATATATTTGATTTTCTTTAGGGTTATGTTTGGTTCTCGAAAATTTCGAGGGAAAATCAAAGTAAATAAAATATGAAGGACAAATAAAGAAAAATGAAGGAAAAATAAAATGAATTAAATTCCATATATATTTTATTACATTTTCAACAAATCAATTTAAAACTCATCAATATAAAGATTAAATAATTTTAAAATATTTAAATTTCTAAGTAATATTATTTATATATGATTTGCTTTCAAAAAATTTATAAGACAATCAAACATAAGAAAATTATTTTCCTTATCATTTTTTTTCCTTAATATTTTCCAAGAACCAAACACAACCTTTTTTATTTTCACATTTATTCACTTGGAATTACAACATTATAGTATTTTGTTCTTATAGAGACTCAAACATGGTCTTTCCCTATGCCCCACCCAACCCTTTAAGTATTGAGTGACAATCAAACATAAGAAAATTATTTTCTTTAGCATTTTTTTTTGCTTAATATTTTCCGAGAACCAAACACAACCTTTTTTTTACATCTATTCAATTGGAATTACAATGTTGTAGTATTTGGAATTACATGGTCTTTCCCTATGCCCCACCCAACTGTTTAACCACTGAGTAAGGCCTCATTGGTACTTAAATTTTTTATCTGACAACTAAATATGAGAAAATCATCTTCCTTAGCATTTTTTTTTCTTTCCTTAGTACTTTTAAGAAGCCAAACACAACCTAGTGTTTTTGGCCCCCTTAACTTATTTCTTCTTTCTGGTCCACCCCCGCCATCGCTAAGATCTATATATACCCTCCATCAAGAATCAAGCATCATGTGATCGAACAATGCCTTCAAAATTCAATTTGAAATTCAAAGTCGAGGACTCAAACTAAGGATGCAACATTTCGAAAATCTTGAAATTTAAATTTAAATTTTGCCCAACTCAATCTATCCTCGTATGGAGCACATCCCTCTTTCTCGCTCTTCTCTCTCAGTAACTCCTCCATTAAAGAATAAAATTAAGAAAAGAAACATTCTTTTATTTTTTTTTTCAAGAAAATAAGAAAATAAGTATGCCCGCCGTGAATCCATCGAGGCGTTTGATCTGCGCCAGCGCAGCCGAAATGAATCAACAATATTTATATACCTAAGTTCCTCCTACTGCCGTAGTCAAGCTACTGTAGTATAGTGGTCTAGGTCTAACACGGGATGTAGTTTTCATCCGTAAAGAATGATTTGTATATGTAAAAAGGCTTATTTGGACTTCGATTTTTGTTCAAAATGTGTAATGAGTTTGAACCGACAACTGTAAAAAACCGAAATGAAGTGTGAAAAGTTGTAACTCAAGATTTAGGTCACTAACTGTAAACTCAGGCAAACAAGGTCCTCGGTTTTATCCTCGCTATGACAAGCAACCTATAGTCCAAGCCACAACCGGATCTTATGTTTTAAATCAGCAAACCTAAACTTAGAAAAACCAATTTATTTGAGTCACCACAGAAACATGCATCAGAAGCTCCTTTTAGTTTGAAAAACCCTAACATTCAACATCATTTCAATGGCTCGTAAAGACCATCTAAAAAAAACCACAGTGCATCTTGTAATAAGTATACACTGTATCCTAAAGCATAAGCATTGGCCAAATTAACGACATTAACGCCATTCAACCCTATTTTATAAGATAAAATAGCAACACAAGACTCAAGAGTTTTTAATACAATAGGACAACCCTGCATATGCCCCACCACCAAGCTAGCTTCCTTCCCTCTCTTCAAAGAAAAGAGGTTTAGCCAAGCATCTCTTTGAGTTGTCATCCTCAGAGGTGTTTGGCAGCCAAGAAAATAAGAGAAAGAGGAGGAGAAGAGAGAAACACCAAAACCCTAACTAAAGCTACCAAAGATATTTCATAAAAATAAAAACTTGCCAAAAATTGCTTCTCGATTTGTCGCTTTCGGTTACAAACGGGAGGGGGCTTATAGCCACCCAATGTATGAAATACCATAAGCCTAACAATTTGGCTAAATTTAGGGACAAGGGAGTAATACACCAAAATCTGAAGCTTCCGTCACATTAATTACAAAAGTGTGACAAGGCAAAGGAATTTCATATACAAATTTCTTGGGCTAGCTAGCCTAAAATTTCGTTAGGTAGCTAAATCACTCAAGAGATAGCTAAAACATGAAATTTCAAGACTCGCAATTTCTGTTGCTAATAAATTTCGCAGCTTAATAAATTCCGCTAGCTTAGCGAAATTCTGTATAGCGAAAACGAAATCGCTTAGGTTGTGGTTTTAGCTTAAAATTTCCTTTGGTCTAGCGAAAATTGTCAGTTTCGCTTAAGATTACAAATTTTCGCTTAAGGTTGCGAATTTTCGCAATCCCAATAAATTTTCGCACCCAGCGAAATTTGACTTGTCATCATCTTCACGCATTGCCTCCCGGCCTCCTCTCTAATGTGATGATTTTTCTTCACTTTGCTTCATTCTTTGATTTTCGTATGATCGATGGTTGACACTGGTCTAATCTTCCATGGATTCATCATATGTCCTCGACATCGAACTCCCAAAGTACACCAAACCTCGCAAAACAACCAAAAATAACCCCTAACCCAAGATTAGTGATACTAAGAAGACTTGAACACTTCAATTGGTTAGAATGACATGATTGGGCCACAAGAAAAGCACTCCAAAACCTATCTAATATAAAAACAAATATACTCTCGGGGCACTAATCAGCCCCCAACCGAAACTTTCATAGTCCCATAGCTTCAAAACAAAAAGGAGATGCATGTAGGATTTTCAAAAAGTTTATGGGTTTATGTACATATAAACATTACCTAAACTTGAAAATTGACACCAAGTTTGAACCGATATGAAAGAAACCAAACCATACAAGAATAATTTCAGGTCAATATTGGTCTATGATTCTCAACTTGAATTTCCACCTAAAGTCTAATGGTTCTTTATATAACCGCATTAAGATAATAAATTGCAAAATTTGTCCCTCCCCAACCTAGCATCATATCGCCTTAAGTTGTCGAACAACCTAGATATGGTTAGTTACTCTCTTTCTTCTTTATTCAACTACAATGTCGGGTAATGCTTAAAATCCGACTTCACCAAAGTCCGTGGTAACGTGGGGTCCACCGATGACTCCTAACCAATTAAGGCTTAGGCATCAAGCCAAAAGGATCATCGACCACAAACTCTACAAGCTTCACCGGACTCTAATGACTTCAAAATCAGCTAACTACAAATCACACTCACTGATTCCACCCATGCACAACACTAAACTTCATGACTCAACCATTTTCGCTAATGAATGGTTTCAAAGGCCATTGATAACTCACTGACCGTGTCGTTTCGGCTAGCAAGTCAATGACTGATTTTCTTCTTCTTTTGCTTTCTTTTCTTTCCTTTCGAAGACTACGATCTATTCTAAATGTGGTAATGAAAACCTTATCCGTTGCCACATACCAAGGTCAAGATGAAAATAAAAGAGTAAACAATTTGATGCAATTATTAAGAAAACCAAAAGTAGCAGCAAAGTGAATTACTAAGATAAATGTTCGTCACATGAAAGGCTGAACTAACTGATCAAAACCGTTTCCGTTACAATTTGGTTCTGGGTTAAGGCGGTGATTAAACAGTGGTTTCAAATTTTCCAACATACAGTAATCTAATTGTCCAATCAGAAAAATCAATTGTTCAATTGAAAATAAAAACATTTACTACATGGAGGTACAAAACATGGTACGTAAATTTACCTTTAGAGGTTTGAACATCCAGATGGCCGTGGAGCATGAAAATTACCTTTAACCGGCTCCTTAAGTATGGTGGGGATTATAGGGCTCGGGTGGAGGATCCACAGAGAATTTCTCACCGTCGGTCACGCATCACATAAGGTTTCACCGTCCATCGACTTTAAACACCTTATTATCATCTCGGATTAATTAGATCTACCGAACCATCGGGGGTACGCCCGCTGACAATGAATGGTCCCAGCCCATCGACTTGAGCTTGCTTGGAAATAGATGGAGTTTGGAGTCGATAAAAGAACTTATTCCTAATTTTAAAATTCTTTCGATTATCATTTGATCATGCTATCTTTTTTTTATTTTTCCTTTGCAATCTCTTAATTCAAGTGTAGTATCATTCCCCAGATTTCTTCCCAACTCACTTCAGATCAAGGAACCTCTTGACTCCGGCCCTACTTAGGTCCATGTTTAGCTTTTGATTGCCCGCCATATGCCTTGTACCGGTCTCCACTGAAGGTGACATGCCTTACCATAGACCAACCGATAAGGGACATTCCCAGATTGTCTTGAAAGTCGTCTCCGTAGCCCACAAAATGGATCAAGCAGCTTGACAGACCAATCTTTCCCACTGTGCTTACCACCTTCATTAGAATGGTCTTGATCTCCTATTGGCAAGTTCACTTGAACACTTGTTTGAGGATGGTAAGGAGTGGCCACTTTGTGTTTCACACCATATTTAGCCATGAGGTTTTCAAATGGTTTGTTACAGAAATGAGAACCTCCATCACTAATAATGGTTTTCTGCACCCAAACCTCAAAAGATATTTGCTTTCAAGAATTTAATTACCACCCTATTGTCATTGGTCTCAAGTAGGGATTACTTCAACCTAATTTGGAGACATAGTCTACTCCCACTAAAATGTGAATGTATGACCATGATCTGGGAAAAGGTCCTATGAAATCGATGCCCCACACGAATAATTCGACCACTAGAATCGGGTTCAAAGGCACTATATGACTACAGACACTCCCGAAGTCTTTGGCATCTACTCACACACGTACACATCTGTGCTTCCTGAATAATGAAGGAAACCGTGACTACAAAGACCTTCATTGTCGTCAGCAAATGATCGCCACAGCGCCTCACTGGGCAATGACTGCACTTCGTCGCTCCTCCTCGCACGCACTTCCCGACATTTGATCTCGGCACAATACTTGAATAAAAAAAGGGTCTTCCCAAGAATAGGAATGGATCTTGCAAAGAAGTACTTCCTATCCCGCCCTTTCCAATCACCGGAGTTTCTCCCGTGAGAGAAAATTGGCACGTGAGCATACCTGTGGGTTTTCTAGCCGATTAGGATTCTCGTGAAATTCATCATCACGGGTGGACCAGGAGTGCCAAGTGAGCTATTGTTAACCTTGATAGATGATCCGCCACCACATTCTCTACTCCCTTCTTGTCTTTAATCGGTAAATTAAACTCCCCAAGTAAGAACCCATCTGGATGAGCCTCGCTGCATTTTGTTTGGTTAGAGGTATTTAAAGCGAATGGTCTGTAAAATGACTATATCGACCCAAACTCAAGTATGCTCGAAATTTGTCTAAAGCATACACCATCGCCAACAATTCCTTCTCTCGTAGTGGTATAATTCCTTGCGGTTTCCATTCAAGGTTTTGTTTGCATAATGTAATTGGCCATGAGGTTTCCCATCTTCTCTCGTCGAAAAATCATTCCTATAGCAAGATCACTTCAGATCACACATCACTCGTGCCAGAACCGCGCTAGGTGCCCGTACCATCTGTGGCAAGAGTCAAACGAGATTTCACTCTTCAAAGCTATCCCGGCATTCTCTCTCCCAAAACAAATTTAAGAATTCTCTCTGTGAGCTCAGACAGGTTTAGCAATCTCGATAGTCTTTAATGAATCGCCTATGTAAGCCCCGCATGACCAAGGAATTGCCTAACTATTTTTACACTCGTCAGCGGCGCTTGGAAATAAGTTCAATTCGCTTATCAACTTTCTATTCCCGCTAAATAATGTGCCCCAAGACACCTCAAGCCAACTATAAAATGGCATTCCGCTTAAGCACCAAGTTCTTTTCTATGAGACCTCTCGCAGAGATAGCTTCCAGATCGCCGACATTCTTCAAAATCGCCCATATACAAAGTGATGTCATCCATGTAGACTCCATTGCGCGCTCCACCATATCACCAACATACTAAGCATACATCTCGAAAAAGTGGCCTATACAAAGATCCACGCATCCACATACGTGCCAAATGGACAAGGAAAGTGGTTCTTTCTCGATCTTCTCGAGCAATTTATTCAAAATATCCCGAATACCCATCCAAAAACAATAGAACGGTGTCCAGAGACTCTTTCAAGGAGCTGATCAATAAAGGCAACTGAAGTGGTCTTTTCGTGTTCACTCTCATTGAGCCCCTATAGTCAATACACACCTCCAATCGGTAGTTAGCTCCGCAGACAATTCTTCACCCTTTTCATTCTTCACAAGAGTCACTCCCGGATTTCTTAGGTACCACCTGGTCGGATCCCGCGCTATCGAAATGGGTAATGATACCACTTGAGCAATTCGAAGACCTCAATGCGAACTACTTCCTGTAGGTGGGGGTTCAACCTCCGTTGGGCCGCCTAATAGCTCTAGACTCCTCTTCTAAATAGATGTGATGGGTACAGATTGATGGATTTATGCCCTTCAAATCAGAAATTTTCCATCCCAATGCTTGCTTGTTCCTTTTGAGAAGGTGTAGCAGGTTATCCTCCCGTAAAGGGTCAACAAAGAGGTACTCATAACTGGCACCGCCATTTTCTTCCAAAAATGCATACTTTAATTCGGGTCGGAGTGTCTGAGCTCTACCGCTGAGGTCCCTCTGCCTCATCACCGCCATCAGAGGTAAAATTTCGTTTTTCTTCTCCAATACCTCTGCACTAAACTCATGCTTTGCGGTTCTTGTTGCACTGACACCTGCATACCCTTGAGTTAATAAATCTTGCTCCCGCTGCTCATTAGCTTGTTCTTCCAGATCGTGATCTATTACAATGCACTTCACGGTCATCTTCCTCCTCGAGTGCATATGCCTTTACTCAAATGAAAATATTGAGTTCTAAGGTCATATTCTAAATGGGAGTCAGATAACTCGTTTCGGGCAAAGCTTTATTATGGCATTTATGGCCAAAAAATGGCCTCCCAAAATAATGGGGCATATGGTCGGGTCCCACCAGAACTTGTTCAGATCATGGCCAACAAAGTCCACTGATAGTAAAATCGGTCCATCAGATTTAACATCCTCACGGTCCCTTTTGGGTATTTTAATAGATCTATCGCCTAATGACAAGTAGGATGGAAGTGGGTTTGGCTCACCCAAAAACCCAATTGCTGTACATGGAATAAGGCAAAAGGTTCACACTTAGCTCCCAACCCACTGCTAAGTCTAGCGCACTAAAGCCCTCCAATAATATTAACCGAGATCAGTAGGACATCCTGGTCTTACAGATTTCACCGGAGTCTCAGATTCGATGATGGCACTCACTTTGCCTGGCCGAAAGGCCTTTTGTTCACATTGGGCACTTTTACCGTGTATAAGTCCTCAAGAATTTTATGTAGCGGGGACTTTGCTTGATCATGTCAAGGAGAGGAATATTAATCTTCACTCGCCAGAAAACTTCGAACATTTCTGTCAGTTAACGGAACTTTTTCAGAGCTGTGAGCCTGGCAAGGGTACAACGATCTTCTCTCTTCCCTATCAGTACCGTTTGTGGATAATCAACCGTTGTTGATCCGATCGACTAGAATCGGATCTGTTGGTTTCCAATTCTCTACCACTTCTAAGAGTTACGACGCTTAATCATACAATAAATTCGACTGGTCAGTCAAGCATATTTCATATCTCGCTTCCTCTCTTTCACGTTGCCGTGACCGGGAGGGGGAGCCTTCCTTTTTTCTACATCCCGCACTGGTGATAGTTTTGAAATTTCCCGTAATGCATATTGTCCATTTTCCCCGCTTAGTGAGCTGGCTGTTTATAATTTTCCATTAGTTTAAAACATTCACACTTCGCTTCTACAAACTCGCTAACACTCTTACTTAAGTTTAGATTGCCTGCTCAACAGAGAAGAAAGCGTAGGAGGTCAGTTGTTGTATCAAGTTGAATCAACCGTCAGCCGTGCTCTCAAGGCATATGCAGAGGGTTTCGCTCCATGACTGGCCTGATGATTTCTCCTGCCAGTTTATAACCGATACCATATGGAGCATCTATGGGTGGTTTATTTTGATTTAGGGCAGGCATACTCTAAACAAGTGCCTCGTGGTGATTATTTGACTAAAAATCAAGCAAGAAAGTCGTAGATGCGTATAACTCATTAATCGTTTGCATTTCATGTCGATTTTGTATTTCCGCCATCCAATCTTCTAGCTTAAAGTGGTCGCTGGTTTTCATCTCCTGCGGTCTTCGTGTAAAGTGCATACATGCCCCCCCCCAATTGGTCTGGCGCCTGATCTTTCTGGGCTCTCGATCTTGTCATCCTAAGCCTTGAAGTTTCAATACATAGCCTAAAAAGTCCATGGCTTCATCCTGCTAAGCCAAAAGTTACCTCCACACATACTTAATAGTCGCCTACGGTTGGAGACATACCATCATAGAAGTGGATTTACCAAAGATCCATGTATCAAACCCATGATGTGGCATGACTAATGGTTCCATAAATCTCTCCCAACACCGATAAACCTCTCACCCATCTCTGAAATGCAAAGGTGTAAATTATTCCTTTCAAATCATTGGTCTTGATGAAAGCACCGAAGAATTTCTTCAGAATTCACATGTGCCAAACAATTTCTTATGGTTCTAGCCCTCTGAGTTTAACCAAATCTTTGGCCTTGTCCTTTGTGGTCAAGGAAATGCTTTTAACTTGGGCTAAAATCTATGTCCATCATTCCTTCCTTAAAGGTTGTGCATACTCCTCAAAACCCTAATATGAGTGTATGGATTTTCATTTTCCATACCATGGTATGTGGGGAGTAGGGGTACCAAGTAAGGCCTCACTGCTACATCTTCAGCAGGAGGTATGATACAGGAGGGGGCACTAACTCTAGGAGGGTGAATATGGTCCCTCATGGTTCTAGCCGCTGGATTCATCAGTACTCGGGCCTGACTCGCTGTTCTTCAAAGTAAAGGGATCCATGGATTCGTGTGTATTAATCGACTTCACCGACCGGGTCAAGTTGTGTACGATTCTATGTAGTCTACCCTCGATGTGTCTCTATCCCATCGGAGCATAAACACCGTTATAAAATTTGTAGAGACAACAAAGAGTACCAACAAACTCGCAAAAGGGTTATCGTTAATTTAAAATAAAATCGATTGTAAAAATGCACAAAGCAAGTGCCAGCCACAAAGTGATGAAACACCGGTGCCTCGCAACTCGGGTTACAAAAAGAGGTGTGGCAGTTACCTTCACTTGTGATGTTGATCATAAGTACACTAACTTATCAAACGAGCCTGGGCACCATCCCCGCAAGTAACGCGCCATTTGAGCCTGTACAGCAAAGTCGAGTTTAATCAACAATATTTATATACTCTGTTCTCCCACTGCGTAGTCAAGCTTACCGCAAGATAGTGGTCTAGGGTCGAACACGGGATGGGTTTTCATCCTAAGAATGATTTATATGTAAAAAGGTATATTTATTCGACTTTTCGATTTTTGTTTCAAAACAAAGGTAATGAGCTCAAAACTGATTAACTCGTAAAACTGAAATGAAGTGAAAAGTTAACTTGAAGATTTTAGGTCACTAACTTGGTAACTTAGGGCAAACAAGGTCCCTGGTTTCATCTCGCTAAGAGACAAGCAACCTATAGTCCAAGCCACAACCGGATCTATGTTTGTCCAGAAGCAAACCCAACCCCAGAAACCACTCCTATTCGGTCAACACAGAAACATGCATCTATAGCCCCTTTTAGTTTGAAACCCTAACATCTAACATCATTTCAATGGCTCACAAAGACCATCTTTAAAAACCACAAGGTATCTAGCAACAAGTATACATCAGATCCCAAAGCATGGTAAAGTATTGGCCAAATTAATGACATTAAATGCTATTCAACCCTATTTTTGAGAAGATAGTGGCCATAAACACAAAGACTGTGAGTTTAATACAAGAGGACAACCCGCATATGCCCCACCACTGCTTAAGGCTCCTTCCTCTTCAAAGAAAGAGGCTTAGCTACATCTCTTGAGTTGTCATCCCCAGGGGTGTTCGCACCCATGAAAATAAGAGAAAGAGGAGGGAGAAGAGAGAAACACCCAAACCCTAACTAAAGCTACGAAAGATATTTACAGCACAAAAACTTGCCAAAATTACTCCTCGATTTGTTGCTTTCGTCATAAAATGGGAGGGGCTTATAGGCCACCCAATGTATGAAAATACCATGTTTCCAACAATTTGGCTAAATTTAGGACAAGGGAGTAATACACCAAATCAAGTCAGGTTTGCATTAATTACAAAAAGTGTGACAAGGCGTTGAATTTCGCTATACATACAAATTTCGCTTAGCTAGTTAAAAATTTCGCTAGGTAGCTTAAATCACCAAGAGATACTGAAAATTGTGAAATTTCGCTTAGACTCAGTACTACATACTTAAATTTCGCATTTAATAATTTGTGAGTAGCGAAACGTGAAATTTCGCTAGAATAGTGCTTTAGCTGCACTTTGGGGTTCATTTAATTGTCAATTTCGCTAAGATTGCGAAATCTTCGCTTGTCAAGGGAATTTTCTCAAGTAATCCCGTTGTAATTTTCGCACCTTAACGAAATTCCCGAATTGCTGATCTTCACTGCATTGCCTCCTGCTCCTCTACTGCATTGATTTTTCTTCACTTTGCCTTCATTCCTTGATTGCATGATCGATGGTTGACAATTGGGTTCTGACTCATGATCATCATATACTGATATCGAACTCCCAAAGTACACCAAAACCTGCAAACAACCAAAAATAACCTCTTAAACGGGCATTAGTATGCCAAGAAGATACTTAAACACTTGAATTGGTGAGAATGATATGATTAATGCCAAGAAAGCACTCAAACCTATCTAATATAGGGTTCAAAATAGCACTGGGGCACTAATCAATGCTTGGAAGAAACATTTGTCTTTATATTTGATTTTCTTTTAAAATTTTTCATAAAACAACCAAAAATAAGAAATCACATTTAATAATGTACTAATGAGCCAAAGGCAAAGCTACAGATAGGTCCAAGATCTGCAAGATCGATAATAATTCAGCTCCAAGATCTTGGGCAACGAGTGAGTTTGAGTTTGAGTTTTCTTTTCTTCACTTCTTCTTATAATATATTAGATAAAGATAAAGAGAGCAAGTTGGCTCTTTAAAAAAGAAAAAGAAAAAGAAAAAGAAAAAGCAAGATTTTCTTTTACTGATGGTTTTGTTTTGATTTTGGTTTAATACAGGTGGTCTGCCATTGCTGCTCGTTTGCCTGGAAGGACAGATAACGAAATCAAGAACTACTGGAACACCCACATTAGAAAAGGCTACTGAGAATGGGAACAGATCCAGTGGACTCCGCAGTCCCGCCTCTATCTTCTTGGACTGTCTTCCATCTTAAGCTCATCTCTGCCACCTCAACCATGAACATTTCAAGGTTTCTTGCAAACCATCATCAACCTGGTGTTTCTAAGGCTAGCCACATCCTCATGTCTTCCAACTGAGAAACCCAAACTTTCTCCTCCAAATGTCCAAGAAACCAGTCGGTAATGCCCGGTTCAGAATTCAGGAGGATCTTTGAGCGGCCCTCAGATAGGTTAAGTTGAGGGAACACGGAGGAGGATCGGGACAATTCAGGAGGTTATAAGCTCGCCAATGGCAGCCTCCATATCATCCCCATCCTCCTTCATGTCCATCAACTTAAGCTTCTGAATGGAGAATATAAGAAAAAAAAAATTCCACGAGAAGAAAATAGAGACGAGAAGTAAAAAAGGGAAATAAGTGGATAATGATAATGAAAATAGAGCTAAAGTTGGTAAATTATTCTATTTTACATTTTAAACACATTTTACCTAATTTAGCTCATCTATATAAATTAGAGTTGCTAATGATGCCGCCATCCATTTTCGTTAAATTCTATTCAGTCGCAGCCAACACGGTCGGGCTAACTGACCCATTTATATTCAAGCTAGTTTTCAATTGTCCATGAAGCTGCGGGCCACAACGGTTAAACACCAAAAAACCTTAAAAATATTAAAAATCTAATTTTGTAAATTCACCTTTCTTCAAATAAAAATAGTTAACATACAAATATATATTAATAATTAATATATAATATACAAACTTAAATAAATAAATAATATTAGAATAATTATTATAACCAAAATACCAAAACCAACTAGCTAAATAGTATCAAACAATGTAACATATTTGAAAAATAACTCCAAAGTATCAAATGAAATCCTATGAGTTTCTAATTCATCATCATCCCTTATTATAGATCCAATAATAACATATGATTCCACATTAGGAAAGATGTACATCATTGATGGTTGAGTTATCATCACTCATTAATTAATTTAGAATGTTGGCCAACATAAATTTCATTTATGTTTCACAAGTCTCTTTTCCAAATACTCCCAACCATATAATAAATAAATATCCTGGTTTATTAGAAAATTTATCTTGCTAAAAGATAAATCATATTAGAAAGAAATTAGTGTATAATTTTTGTTAATTATTTCTTAAATAACATTATTTCTTGTTATTAATACTGAAGTAATAAAATTATTTTAAAATATACTCATAATTTAGTTATTAAAATTTAATTAATTCTATAAACTAGTACAACTTCATTTTTATCAAATATATATATATATATATATATATATATATATATATATATATATATATATATATATATATATACTATTAGAATAAAATTTAAAGGATAACAAAAAATGAAATTAAAATATTTAAATTGATTAATGAGATAAATAAAAATATATTCAATATTAAAATCCTAGAATTTTATTTAATTCAAATGCATTTACTAAATTTTCATATACATCTAAATATTAAATGATCATATAAAATTATATTAAAAAGATGTGATTTAGAAATTGGAAAATAAAATAGTTAAACAACAAAGTTTAAGAGTATAACTATATATTATAATAATTGGCTATTTTTAAACCCCTATGCTACAAAAAGAAATAGCCAAATATCAAAATTTATAGGATAAATCCTTGAAAATCTCAATTACTAAGCTAGTTATCAAAAAACTAACAAAATTTCAGGTCAATCAGCACCACAATCGTCAACCCAACATCACGGGCCATACTGGGGTCAAAGCAGGCCGAGCCAAATCGAATCTCCGTTTTATTCTGCCTTAAATTTGGCTAAACCCAATCCTCCAAAAATTCGAGGTAAAGTAGGCTAGCCCATTAAGCTCAACCCATATTATCAACTCTAATATAAATATTAAATTAATAAGTTTCTCCTTGAGGTTTAATTATATTTGATTTTCTTTAGGATTTTTCATAAAACAATAAAAAAATAAGAAATCATATTTGTTAACAATATTTTTCCTTTCCTAAGTGATACTTTCCCATAACCAAACATAATTATAATTTTTCCTTTAAAGATTAAAAAGAAACATTTATTTTTATTATAGATAATGTGAGACCCTATCTTTGGGTCTCGCTGACAACCCGTCAATCTGAATATTGTGGATGCTTGCAACCCGACATCATTCACATAAAATCAGGCAGAGTCTTCTTTGTACGGGGAGCTCTACCCAAGGTACAAAACATGTCCCAACAATTTACTCTTTACCAAACATATATCAAAATTTAGAGTTTTAATACATGTTATACAAAACGAATACCCAAAGCCACAACCCGGCTTTTTCTAACGCGTCTCTAGTGAGCTCGTCCTCCCGTACACTCCCCCGTACTTGAAATAGTGATCCGACAAGGTGCAACAAAGCCCAAGAGTGATAATTTCCTGGGTTACTTCCCCACCTAGCGTACATGTCATGGCAAACAATCACATCCAAGCAATTACATGAACCTACTCGAATGTCTACATGCCCAATCCCATGTCCCGAGTCCTCACCGACTCCCTTACATATGTCTAGGTCAAATGCGAGTAAAATATCCAGTTTTCAAAACAAAAGCTTTTGTTCCTCGAAACCGACTACCGAGATTCAAATATATCGATCACCGAGGCGACCACACAACCCCGCTTAAACAATTCATGGCCCCCTCTCGACGTGAATCAAGCCGACACCCTAACATGATTCTCCGGAAAATCTTCCGTAGAAATCTTTTCACAAACGCTGTTTGTTTTCTCATGTCACACTCACTCCTAATTTAGGGCGCCCCAGCTGCATACACGCATTGGCGCCAACTCAACAACTATGTTAATATATAAAACATGTATATACTCAACATAATTAATCCACATAGACTGCGTTATTAAATCACATCAACAACACCAAAATTACCACGGGCTAACACTAATAAGCACAAGCACCATTTTGAATCATCAACATCATAAAAATTCGGCGCGAAATCATGGGTTCATTCATGTGAACAAGGAAACCTCGGGTCGATAATCGCTCACGCCACAACAATGGGGATTTTCTCCACTCTGGGCTCAAAGCTTTTGAGACAGAACACCCGCCAATCTGCTCGTAACATCCCTCTAACCATTTACATGGCTCTACCAAAGAATAACACAAGTAGAAAAGATCCTCACTCTGAGTTTGCTTAAACTCCACCAACCTGTCCATGCATAGCTGCCAGATCGACTTTGCTTCTCGTCTGGTCGAGAACCGACTGCCCGAACGACCATAACCCAGAGGAGAAAGAGCTCTCTCTCTCTAAAACTCAAATCCCAACCCCTACTGCACCTTCTGCCGATTTTGTGTCATTTGGAGAGCAAACCATTTGCTTTTTCGGTCTCACACATTCCCATTAATTCCCATAATGTGTCCTCTTTTCTTGTTCTTTTGACACTTGGCACAATCTCAAACCATTATTCCCATCATCTCTCTAACTATTAAGACGGCGCCACATGAGTACATGTGTGAGGTGACTTTTGTCACATCACATGTTCTTTCTCACTTAGCTGCTTTTACTCGCACCCGACACCCGCTCAAAAACGTGAAATTCTCACCGTTCCTAATCAAGGAAATTCACCAAGTAGCTAGATTTCGTGGAGACAATTCCAATGGTGGTCCGTCATTATCCAGATCTAGAAAATTTCGGGTTTTGATCGAATATCGCTTTTACCCCTTTTAAGAAAATCAATTTTCTCCTGCCTTACATTCTCCTAAAAGGAATTTCGTCCCGAAATTGTGGACAAACACAACAACTCACATGCATATGCAACGCGCACTACACCATGCATGTAAACTAGTCATTCAAATATTAAACGACTAAATCACGTACCTTCATCCCTAAAAGGCGGATAGCGGCCCACATCGAGGTTATCGCGCTCCCACGTTGACCTCTCCACCCACCTGCATCGCCATAGCACCTCTACTAGCCTTCACTAGCCTTACGCCGCAAAACCTTATCCCGGACATCAAAAATGCACACTGGTCCATCCTCGAAGGTCCCATCCGTCAACCTCAATCTCTCTCCCCAACCACGCCACATGAGCCGGATCTCGAGTATATCTCTCGGAGCATGAAGATGTGAAATACCTCGTGACACCCGACATGCCGCGTAAAGCCAACCGCACGCCTATAGTACTACCCTCTCAGCATCTTGGCGGTCATATGAACCTACGCGATAGCTTCCCGCCGTCGAACCCAACCACTCTCTCTTAGCATCACCTCAAGACATGATCACCAACCTCGAACTCTGGGCGGTCTTATCGCCGACATCGTGCAAGATAGCTCTTCTCGCCACTCGAGCCGTGAGAAGACGCCCGTCGATCGCTTCACCTTCGAGGTGTCTCTAATTGATCAAGACCAAAGATGGAGCTCTCCCACTTACCTAACATATCGGTGATCTTCATGGCCTCCCACAATGCCTCATATGGTGCCATCTCAGATACTTGATGAGCTTTAAAAGTCATCTATTTTTAATCCATTTGCTTGATTTTCATCCGGAAGTGAAATAATTATTTAATACAATAAACTCACCACTGTTATTAGCAGGAGGTGGAAAAGAGTTAAGAAAAAAGCAAAGAGGAAAATGCAAGAATCGCAGGAGTAAAATGCGTAAAATGGCAAAGTGAAATGAAAGCAATCTGTTAACTAATGTCAGCTGCTTTGCATACCAGCTTATGATGTCGACATTAGGAAAATTGAAGGAAATGGATGCAGCCTTACAGTGGATCACAAGTTAGGCAAATGAGGATTAACCGGTAGACTTAGGAATGATGTCACACAACATTCTGATGTCGACAAAGGCCATGTCGCGATATGATGGAGGTCACACAAGAGAAGCGCCTTGAAGCTATGATAGGTTTGAAAGATGAACCGCGACTTAAGCCGTTGTCGCTGACAGAGGACCGATGTCGCTATACCAAAAGCAATCTGAAGTTGAAGCCTGCAGACATAAGTCGACGCCGCGACAAGAGATTAATGTTTCACATAATACGTGCTCGGCCAAGGCATCGCAGCCTTTAAGTCGATGTCGCGACAGAGATTGATGACGCTACATCAAGAACCATCGCCTGAAAGCCGCAAAGACATGAGTCGATGTCACGACAAGGGACTGATGTCGAGATCGTGAACGAACGCTGAAACCCAGAGGCATAAAGTGATGTCACATAAAGGATTGATGTCACATAAGAAGACATCGCTTGAAAGTCGTGAAGATTACGAGAGCCGAGGTCGCTGATGGGCGGGATTGATATCGCGACACGTGAAACACGCTTGAAACCCGGGGCAGGTGAGCGAAGTGATGTCGCGACAAAGGATTGATGTCGCTGGTTACAAGAAGACACCCGCTCAAAGCCGCAGACTTAAGAAGCCGATGTCGACAAGAGATCGATGTCGCTGAGTTAATGGATGATGCCGCTGACATTGATTCCCTTGGTCGCGACATAAGATGCCTTCAGAAAACAAAGGAATGTCATGACTTATTGATAAATGCCGCAACAAGTGCCAACTAACTACGTCGCCATTATGCAGCTCGGTACATCTGATTCAACAAAAACATGGCCAGTTCATCAAAACCACAAAAGAATGTATCATAAACGAGCCCAACTGAGAAACCCTATAAATAAGTTACCCAGGAGAAAGAGAAGGAGGCAGCGAGCCAAGGTAACTTAAGGATCCGGGTGTCGTTGTTTCATTTTATTTTCTTTTCTTTCTTTTCTCTTTATTTTCTTTTCCTGCTCGCGATATAGATTTGATTATTTTCATCTTTCTTTATTTTGTTTCATTTTCGATCTCGATGTTATCGTGGAGCGTAGTTTAATGCACTCCATTCTTTCAAATTACTACCTCGAATGTCTGAAGTTCCAGACAAATCTCAACTGACTTTTCCAGCTTAAATGGCGCTTGTTCTTAAGGATCGCAGGAATAATTGTGAGTGTAATTCGCACCAGAAACCCACTCATTAAGGGAATGCTATAGTCGAATTTATCTTCCTGTAGTTGCTCCCAGCAGCCTCAGAATTTCGCTTTATGAATTCTATTTCCGGTTATGGGTTTAATGTTTTTGATCCGACACGCTCTATACCCGCTTTAAGATTTGCTTCATCGCTTCGATTTTCAAGGAGGTCCTCAGACATGTAGAAGGCATTCCCGAGAGTTATGAACATTTCAAGGTATATTAACCTCGCTATTGCAGATCTAACGAGCTTTGTAAGTTTACTTACAACTCTTCACTTAAATCAAGAAAGAGCGAATGAGTTATCAATTTAAACAAGCAGAGAGTTCCACTTCAATTCGAATAGTGAAGCCAATCCCGTGTTGGGGCCGAGATCTAATCAAGGAGAGGGTGATCTATTCTAATTTAGAGGAAGAGTAACCAGAAGTTGTATATCTTTACTGACCGATAACTCGGGAGCTAAGGTTTACAAATTCATAAATGGGTAAGAAGTATTGCAAAAGAAAAATCATTAAGGAAATCCCTTATTAAAGTAGTCATCTAATTCCCCCGTTTCAAAGAATCAGAAAATAAGACTAACCCGTGAGTAGAGATCCGTAAATTGCATCATAACGCTGAGATGATTTTAAACCCGAATACACAAGCAATTTTATCGCAAGAACCATGTAGAATTGATACTCACAACAGCGTTGTCCCTTTGATGTGTCCTCTAAAAGATAACTATTCAGCCTACTTTATTCTTAACTATTATTCATTATTCTTATTCTTCGTATTCCAATATTTGATTGTTCATTCTTTTTCCTTATACTTCAGATATTTTACAACTTCTTGCCGATCACAATGTCATGTTATACCCAAATAGTATGGAGCTTGAGTAGTCGTGGTAGTTGATCTAGAATTCTTGAGATCTCTGTGGGACTGGATATCCGATCTATATCCATTTTATTACTTGTCGAATTGCACTCACAGATATTGCCAAAACCTAAAATTGAAAATGATTTACTCTAGGAGATTTTCGTCTATGTAGTGAAAGTCAAATAGTTTTATGGCGCCTGTCGGGATTAGTTAATAAATTTTGCATAGTGTCATAACTCTTGCATGCATGACTGGTTACAATAAGTTTTATGTGGCGCCACAAGGATTAGACAAAAGTTTTAGTAATGATGTCATAAATCAGGTGTACGCCTTTTGGTCTAAGAACAAGTTTTATGTGATAGCCAAGGTTTGGATCGAAGAATTTAGTAAATCAATATTCCGCACGAAAGAAGGAAATGCTAATTTGACATTTTGTTAAAAACAAACAAAATAGCTTTTCATGCGGGTTATTTTAGCCACTAACCTTTAACAAACCATATTGAAAATATTTACTAATTTACTCAATCCTATTAATGTAAGTGTGGCTTGGAGCCAGTGGACAAAATTTTAATGATAGGAAATGTAATCGATCCGATCCCAGCAGACACGAATTAGAGAGAACACTGCTTATAAGATAAAGAAGTGCAAAACTCAACCATGGTGATGAAAGACGTGATCGTAATGAAGTACATGGGGAAGGCCTGGGCGCCTCCCAATCACCGGGAGCATTATGGAGGACTGAAGCCTATTATTCAAGATGAGTACTAATCGGGCAAACAATTTATTGATGCAAATACACTTTGAACTTAAACCAGCACTAATTACAATGGTCCAAAGAAGACTGGGCCATCGGTCATCCACCGAGGACCCAAACGAGCACTCGGGAAGATTTCAGATGGCTAATACGTTGAAGTTGGAACGGGGTGAGACCAGTGTCATCAAAATCAGATTCATTCCCATTCTGGGTGATGCCAAACAGCCTACATTGAGATGAATCTTACCATGGTCTGCTGGATACTGGGAGGAGCAGGTGAGGCCACTTTGTGCAGACACTCTTTCCCCCATCCTCACCTCGTATGAGGGAAATCATCAGAGCCAGCCATGGGAAGATGAAAGCCCCGTATGTAGCTTCAAAAGATTCAAACAGCTTGTCGAAGATGTCCAATGCATGGGATAGATCCAAGACTCAGATGGACATTAATATCATGCCTTGAATGATATATCAAAGGACTACGATGCTTCATGTCAGGAGCATTCAAAAGAAAAAGGCCAAGAGGCAAAAAGAGGTTATCAAGACCGGCTAGACGTAATATGAAACTCCTTCTAGTTTCTGGCAGGAAACAAAGCAGAGGGAAAGGGGATCATGGAGCCGAGTAAGATGACAGCCATAGAGGCCAAGTTGATGCCATTATGCATGGATGGACAAGCAAGAAAGGAAAGACACACCGCCATAGATAGGAGCAACAAAGAGAGTTATCAAGGGAAGTGGCCGAGAGCCATCGAAGAACAATTCTATGATGCCGGCATAAGTATCCGGTGAGCCAAGAAACCACCATTTCAAACCCAATACTAACCTTGCCAGCATATCACCCAAAGATCGAGGAACCATGAGAATTTCTATACGGTGGAGGGGCTTCACAAGGCCCAGTACGATGTAACCTCAATGTGGTTATCAACAGCCACCAAGGTTCCAGAGCAGCAGCAAGGAATTGAACACAGAAATGAATATCGGGGTCGAGGAGGGCCCCAATCTCAGCAAACAGTCCAGCTTCATGGGGAGCACAGTTGAACCTCCATGAACAAAAGTTCATAGACCGAAGTAACTGCTACCACTCTTCAAATTTTTTGTAACACCACTAATGCATCTCAAGAACCTCGAGACATGGCAGGCAACTGGCCCTAACCCCGCAAAGCCGCAGGAAAGATGCCTTCCCAAGTGACACAAAGAAGAACTGCAAGATCGCATGGTCATGGCAAATTAGAGTGGGAAGCTGGAGTTAGAAAGATGGAAAGAAAAATACAAACAAAGAAAGAAGAAGGAAGCCCAAAAAAGGAAGAAGCACTGGAGAAAAGAAAGAAGATGATAGAAGGACATCTAAGGCTCTAGACTCAGCCCCATTTCCATTAGATCAGCAGAATCAGTTAGAGGAGCAGCCAGTAAGGTTTTTAAAAACTTTGCTTAGAGATCGTATGCTCCTTTACTGTATGGTGACTAAATGCCACTCTATAAAATTCCCGAAGGACATGTCGAAAGCAAGAAAAGAAAGATAGTAGAAGAAGGGATTGTGAAATCCTACTACTACTTGCGCAGGCCGTGATAAAGAAAGAATTGCCATAAAAGACATGAAGGATCCAGGAGTTTTACAATTCCTTGCATCATCGAGGAGTTGACCTGAAGTCAGACTCAGAGCTAGTATAAACTGATGCCTCTTTCGTTGCTACAATTAAATGTATGTTATTCCCACCCACTATTACTCTTCAAATGGCGTACAAATCAAGGTAAAACCGGCAGGAGTCTTGAAGATGGTCGGTCACCGCTGGGAAATTTGTTTTCCCAAGACTTCATCATTCGACACGGAAGAAGATTCACAAGTACCCCCCGCTTATCGTGGCACCATATTCCTAGCTACCGGAGCTGCCCCGATCGACATGCAAAAAGGAGTTCTACCTTGAGGGTTGAGAGGAAGTCAGTCAGTCAGAAATCGATCAAAGCATGCATTACAGAGACAGACAGAGAAAATTGCAATGTAGTTGATGATGTCTATACCTACAACCCCGATGTTCACAATGATTGTATTAACAAATTTTATCAATGAAAAGAGAGTGTTCCCAAGATATTGAAGATGACTACCTTCGATTGTCCATACAAATGTTTTCATTCTATAGAAACTGTGTTGAGTCCAAGCAAACAGAAAATGACAAAGGGAAAAATAATGAAAAAGTGGGAAATTCATCAAGAAACCAAGAAGAGTGGCTATGGTCAAAGAGTCACTAAGTCATTCAAGTATGTTTACTAGAATCACCAAAGAGAAAACCAGTGATTATCTCCTAGACTCGCTTGATGCCGAGGAACGAGGTTGCCGGGAAATCTTAAAGAAGCATAAAAGAGTCTATAGCTTGGTCCATTGAAGAGTTGAAGGTATCGTCCATCAATTTGCATGCACAAATTCTCGCTAGAAGAAACTCCAAGCCATCCGTAGAACATCAAAGGAGAATCAATCCAAAGGATGAATAAGTAGTCGTGAAGGAGGTAATTAAATTGCCGAATGCCGGTTTTATCTATGCAATTTCATATAGTCCTCGTGAGCCCAAATTATGTGGTCCCAAAGAAGCGGTGGGTTTACTGTGGATCCGCATAGAGAAAAATGAATCATTCCAACAAGAACAAAGGATGTGGATGGAGGGCATGTATTGATTACAGTGAAGTCAACACAACCACTGCAAAAGATCATTTCCTTGCTCCTTCATTGATCAGGAAGGTTGGATGCATTAGCAGACACCCTCATTTTTGTTTCGATGGTATTCGTAGATTACAATCGTATTTGTTATCGCACCCTGAGACCAAGAGAAGAGCCATTCATATATGCCCCTATGGGTACCTTTGCCTTCGTATGATGCCATCAATGTAATGCCCCGCCACATTCCAGAGGTGCGATGTCAATGTTCTCTTAATTTGGTCAAGAGGTTATGGAAATTTTTACGATGACTTCACCGTGTATGGATCCAAGTGGACTGCTCAAGAACCTGAAATAAGAAGCTTCAAAGATGCCAAGACAACAAATAGCACTGAATTGGGAAATGCCATTTTATGGTAACAAAGGTATTGTTCTCGGCATAAAATTTCACATCGGACCGGAAGTAGACCAATCCAGGTATCCATTATCAAAACTCTTACACCAATTCACCGGCGCAAAAGGAGTAAGAAGCTTCGGGGCATGCCGGATTTTTATAGGAGATTCATCAAAGACTTTTCAAAAAATAGCCGCATTCTATGCAAGACATCGGAGAAGGATACAAGGTTTACCCATGACTCTCAAGGTCGCTTAAATAAACCAGATCAAATTTTGTTCAAGTAATCTATAATGGCTGCACTGCACGGGATCAGTGGATTTGAAATAATGTGTGATGCCAAAGGATTTTGCAATGGGAGTCGTCCTAGCAAAGAAAGGAGAAAATATTCAGGACCATATACTTCATGCTAGTAGAACCTTCCACGAAGCACAAGAAAATTACTCAACAATCGAAAGGAGATGCTAGCCATAGTATTTGCTTGCGGAAAAAATTGCAATACATTGGGATCCCATGTTATTATTCATACTGATCATGCAGCAATCAAGTACCGATGTCAGAGCAGCTTTGCTTTAAGATTGATAAGGTGGGAAGCTATTGCAAGAGTTTGACTTGGAGATCAAGGATAAAGTGGGTGTGACAAATGTGATAGCCTGATCACTATTAAGAGTAGAAAGAAGCACTACTCGTTAAGAGAAAGTAATATTAATGTAGGAACTCCTTATGAGCAACTGCTAGCTTCTTCCAACTTCCATGAAGTGCTGATATTGTGAACTATTTAGCTTGTGGAGTAGTTCTCTCTGTAATTCAACAATACTAACGAAGAGGAACTCAACCGATACAGTATTATATTCAGACAGATCCAATTATTATTAAAAGAGGTGGCTGACATGATAATAAGAAGATGTGTGCGAAAATGAACAAGGCAAATTAATGAATGCCATGCATCACCATATGGGGGCATTTTTCAGAGGAATAGTCACCATAAGATACTCCAACTGATTCTTTATCGCTCACTCATTCGAGATCAGGCTGAGCTGGTTAAATCGGTGATAGATGCCAAAAAGATTGGAAATATCGCTGAAATAGAAATGAAATGCCCCTAAGAGGTATAATGGTGGTGCAAATCTTTGATGTATGGGGAATAGATTTTATGGGATTCATTCCACCATCATTTGGGGAACCCGCACATACCGCTAACAAACTTGATTATGTTTCCAAACTGTGAGCTGGTTTCATCTAAGGAATGATTCTAATAATAATAGAGCTTCTTGCAAAAATATAGCTTTTGGGAAGCAGATTTGGAACACCCAAGACTATCATTAGTGATGGGGGAAGCCACTTTGCAAACATAATATTTGCAAAACTCCATGAGCAAAAAGTGGGATCAAGTGACAATGGGTCTAGCTTATCATCCCCTGCACTCAACGACAAGCGTAGTTCCTCCCCAACAGGAGACAAAGAATATACTTTGAAAGACTGTGAGCTAAAGCAGGAAGGATTGGTCTTCCAAACTTGATGATGCACTTTGGGCTTACAGGATCGCATACAAACTCCCATTGGAATGTCCCCATACGTAATTGTTGCAAAACTATGTCACCTACCTCTGAATTTGAATACAGCAATGTGGCCACCAAGAATTTGAACTTCATTTAAACCTGCAGGAAGAGAGATTGCTCCAAATGTCCGAACTAGAAGCAGACCAAGAAACAAAAAGTTTATACAATGCTAGAATCTACAAGGATAAAGACAAAAGAAATGGTACAGATCAGACTGAGAAAGAGTTCAAGAGCGGGGAACAAGTTCCACTGCTTATTTCAGAATCGAAATTGCTTCCCATGAAAGTTGAACCAAATGGAGCGGGCCATACACAATGGTGCTTTGAAGTAACAGCATTTGGTTGTTGATATTAAGGACTGACATCGAGAAGAATTCAAAGTCAACGGACAAAAGACTAAGTACTATCTAAGCAGTGAGGAAGGAATGGGAAGAGTCTGCTATGTTATTCAGAAAGAAGAACCAAAACAAATAAAGTCTGAAATAAGGACTCAAAACTGAAAACATGGAGTAACCCATAGAAAATTTAGTTTCTCGCTTTAGATTTGAATTTTTTTGCCGTAATTCTCAAGCTGATTAGTTCTTATAAAAGATAGATTTAATTATAGTTAATTGTAGTTTAATTAAATTTTCTTGAATCATGCAAGATGCGCCTCAAGGCTGAAAGACAGGAGTGAGAAAAGCAACTCAGACACCTCCAAGAATCTGCAAATGTCACGACATTCGAACAAAGTGGGGTAACTTTTCCTAAACCAAACTGCGGAAATATGAGTGAATCGCTTATGAATTTCTCGTCGAGATGCCTGAATAAATGTCTAAAGGAGTATAGGATTAATAAAGGAATTCAAGTTTTTGAGATCATTAAACTAAGGGCATAGGTCGCGATAGAAACAAAAACTTGAAAATGAAATAAAATGATAAATTTGAATTGAATTGTTGTGTTACTTTGGTTTGTTAAATTTTGTGTTGCTTTGTGGTTGCATAGCCGGGAAAATAAAAGTAGAATTAGTTCAAGAATAAAAACCGCCGAGATGTAATAAGCCAATTGAATGAAGAATAGATTAGAATAAGCCGAATGTTATTAAAATGTGAATAAGTGCACAAATGAATACAAGCTTAATTGAAACACAAAGTGCAAAAGTACTTAAGTCTAATCGATAAGTCCACGAGGAAGGTAATACAATGGCTGTAACAAACATATTTTTTGAGAGTTTGTGGTACGAACAAGAAGTCAAGGAACCCGTTGAATATCAATTAATTTAACTACTCATCAACAAAAATGAGTCAAGGAAATCCTATGGTTAGTCATCACACTATTCAATCCAAATTCTAGAATTTGTTAGATTATTGATCGAGGCGAAACTAGGTGATACAACCACAAGAAATGATGCGCCACCCTGGAGTCATCTCAGCTTCCATCCCTTATCCATATACCACATATGTCTGTCCAGCAACTGATCAAACGTTTGAAGCTGTAATGAGCTAATGGAAACCCCAACCCATTCTAAAAAAATCAATCCTTCAAGAAAGAACCTTATGATTACCTGTAGAATTCAAGAGGAAGAAAGAAATGAAGTTTGGGAGTATATGTTTTTGAGGAACTCAAGGAGAAAAAATATAGAAAAAAGGGAATGAAAAGAAAAAGGCAAAGAGCAGAAAATGCAATAGAAAAGAAAGCTTATAGGGATAAGTTTTATCTTGTGGCCTAACTCTCTCAACAATTAAGTCTAGGGTGTTTCAACACCTAGTACCCTAATGTCATCCGGGTATGGAGCCACTAACCCAAAGTCTCAAGAGTTAGAGCCTAAAAGGTAAAACATTGCACTATCCTGAATGTGATAAACAAAGGAAATTTCCATTGAATTTAAGGGTGAGAAATAGGGGGCATACAGTCTCTGAATTGAAGCTAATCAAGAGATGTCCCAAACATGAAGCTAGTGGGAGCTTAATAAAGAAACTACAAGAAAGAAAGGGCGTAGTAAAAAAAAAAAAAAAAAAAAAAAGAGAGAGAAAAGGTCTGCACTAACTAAAATTCCTTCCATCCTACCCACACCTAAGCCTAACAATATAATTAAAGATGTCTGGACATCTTGAAGGCTGGAATTACTCACATTAAGGAGATCAATATGAAACAACAAACCCAGGAATTTGGAAAATATGTAAACAATTAAAATCGTGAAGAGACTTTTAGAGTTGGGTTATGACTCATTATGAAGATGAGAAAGGAAAATAATTTATTATTCAACAAGAGCTAATATTATGTTGTTTGTAAAACAATTTAAATATTTTAGTTTTTGTATACTATAAAAGATTAAAAACTAACTCAATCGACTTGAAGCTAGATGTACGTAAAACAATGTAGTTCCTTTGTATTTCAATCAAATTGGATCAAGCATCGCAAACAATGTAAAAATGTCCTTTAGCTGAGGGACAAACAATTTTTCTTTCCTTTGCTTGGTGATGCCAAAACTTTAAGCTCTGGGGAGCTCATGGCTTAAAGTCATCTATTTTTAATCCATTTTTCTCGTTTGATTTTCATCCTCGAAAAGGAATAATTAATATTTAAATATGAAGAAACTCACCAATTTTTATTAGCAGGAGGTGAAAGAAAGAAGAAAAGCAAGAGAAAAATGCACCGTGGAGTAAAAATGCAGAAAATGGCAGGGCAGAAATGAAAGCAACCGGTTAACTAATGTCGCAGCCAGTTTGCACAAATCTAGCTTAAGTGATGTCGCCGACATCAGAAAATCAGCAAATTTGATGGAGGTCAGCGATAAAGAGAAGCTAGCCTCAGTTATATAGGTTTGAAAAGATGAAACTCAGTTGTGACTTAGTCGTTGTCACGACAGAGGACCAGGTCGCGACACCAAAAAGCAACCAAGCCTCGAGAGACATAAGTTGAAAGTTCAAAGAGAGATTAATGTCGCGACATAAGACGCGGCTCGTTGAAGGTTACGCCTTAAGTCAAGGTCGCGACAAGAGATTTATGACGCGACATCGTGAACCACGCTTGAAAGCCGCAGCCACGAAGCTGGATGCCGCGATAGTGGATTACGCCGCGACATCGTGAACGGTAATAAATAAACCCGCAGAGGTGAATGCGCGATGTCGCGACAAAGGATCGGCGTCGCTACATAAGAAGACACCGCTCAAAGTCAGCAGAGATTCTAAGGTTGATGTCGCCGGCAAGAGATCGAGCGTCGTGATTTTCTCGATGATGTCGCCATATTGATTCCTTTGTCATGACATAAGATGCCTTCCGTGAAAGCCAAAGGAATGCCGCGACTTATTGATAAATGTCGCAACAAGTGCCAAACTAACTAATGTCGCTGAAGGCGCGGGATTTGAGGTTTCGCGACCAACAGTGAACATGGGCCACCCACTCTGAAATCCACAAAAGAATGTACCGGAATTGCGGGCCCAACTCGAGAAACCCTATAAATAAGCAACAATTCAGAGAAAGAGAGCGAGGCGTGCTGGGCGAAGGTAACGAAGGATCTGCAGCCAAAGGCTTCATTTTATTTTTCTTTCTTTTTCTTTTCTTTTATTTTCTTTTTCCTGCTCGCGATATAGATTAGATTATTTCATCTTTTCTTATTTTGTTTCATTTTCTGGATCCGATGTTATCGTTTTGAGCGTGTCGAATTTAATTCCATTCTTTCAAATTACTACCCGGAATGTTTGAAGTTCGTAAAATTTCAGAATCTCGACTCTTTCCAGCTTCAAATTGCAGCTTGTTCTTATGATCAGAAGCATCAGAGGTAATTCAAGAATCGAGAAACCCAGCTTCCATTAAGTGAATGCTATAGTCGACTTATCTTCCTCGTAGTTGTTTCAAAGAATGGTAACTCCCAAGCCATGAATTTACTCGTTATGGGGTTTAATGTTTTGATCCAATACGCTCTTATACCCGGTTATGATTTGTTTCATCGCTTCCATTTCGGGAGTCCTCTGAGTGACACAGTAGAAGGCATTCCCGTAGAGTTATGAACATTTCTTGAAGGTATATTAACCCGCTATTGTAGATCTAACGAGCTTTGTAAGTTTACTTAGATAAATCCTCTCTCACTTGAAATCAAGAAAGAGTTGAATGAGTTAATTTAAACAAGCAGAGAGTTCACCTCTATCTCGAATAGTTGAAGCCAATCCTGTGTGGTTAAATGAAGATCTAATCAACAAGGAGGGTGATCTATTTAATTTAGAGGAGTAACTGTGAAGTTGTATATCTTTTGCTTCACCGATAACTGGGAGCTAAGGTTTACAAATTCATAAATGGGGTATGAAGTATTACAAAAGAAAATACCCAGATTTAAGGAAATCCCTATTAGTAGTCATCTAATTCCCCGTCCTCAGTAATCAGAAATTAGATACCGAACTCGTGAGTGCGAGATCCAACAGATCGCTAAACGCCTGACAGATTTTTAAAACTCCAAATACACAAGCAATTTTATCGCTATTAACGATGCTGTGAATTGATATCACAATATGTTGTCCTGATGTCCTCAAAAGATAACTATTCGCCTATTTATTTTCTAACTATTCATTATTCTTTATTCTTAGATTCCAAATTTTATTTGATTGTTCATTCTTTTTTTCCTTATACTTGTATATTTTATAAACTTCTGTCGACTATTAATGTTATAGTCCAAATAGTATGGATTTGAGTAGTCGTGGTAGTTGATCTAGAATTCCCTTGGTAGATCTCTGTGGGATCGATATCCGACTTATATCCATTTTATTACTTGTCGAATTGCGTCTCGCAGGATATTGTGCCAAAACCTAAATTGAAATGATTTACTTGTAAGATTGGGTCTATGCAGTGTAAAGTCAACAAGTTTTATGATACTGCCAGATTAGTTACGCCCTCGGGTAATAAAGGTTACACCTTGCGTGCATGACTGAAGGCTAACAAGTTTTATGGTGCCGTTGCCGGGGATTAGACAATAGTCTTTTGGTAATGATGTCATAAATTGGTGTATGTCTCTAATCAGATCAAGACCAAGACGGGAGCTCTTCCCAATTTCCTGGCCCAACAACATATTTGATCTTCTATAGCCCCATACAATGCCTCATATGGTGCCATTTGTATACTCGCTTGATAACTATTGTTGTAGGCGGATTCCACTAAGGGAAATTGTTCTTCCCAATCCACCCATGATCCAGACACACATGTCAAGCAAAGATGTCCTCTAACACTGTGATGGTCCTCTCCCGACTAACCATCCATCCGGGTGGGTGGAAAGTTGTACTCATGGTCACCACAGGTTTACAGCCTCGGAGTCTCCCTCTTCCAAAAGTGTGCCGTAAACCTCAAGTCTCTATCTGATACTATGGATACTAGTACTCCATGTAGACGAACTATCTCTTGAATGTACAACCGGCAGAATCTCTCCAATGTGAAGGTCATCCGCACGGCTAGAAATGTGCTTTTAATTTCGTGAGCCCGTCCACCATCAACTGATATACCTGTAATTATATCCCCACCAAACGCTTCGCGCAGTTGTCCGTGGCAAGTGTTTATAAAACCATCGTGACGCAAGTTCCCACTTCCACCTCACCACCTCCAATGGTCGGGTACTCATTGCTTTGCAAGGTCACCTTAACCTGCTGACACGTGAGACATCGTCGAACAAAGTCCCCTACGTGTCTCTTCATTCCGCTCCAATAGTACTGGCGACGAAGATCTTGATACATATTTGTGCCACCTAGATGCATGGAAAATCGAGAGCAGTGAAACTCCCTGAGAATCTTCTCTCTCAAATCGATCAACTGGGGAACCACTACCCGTCCTCTATACCGAAGACTACCATTCACGCGACGGTCCAATTACCAGGTTTGACGTTCTGGCCCCCCGATGGATACTATCTCCACATCCTGCCCCTGGGACTCAATCACCTTATCACAGAGACGTGTAGCTACTTCAAACTCCCCAACGACTTCGAGCCTATTCATCAGATCAGAGTCTACAAACTCCGGTCCTACGCCTCTCGAGCATCTGCCACTTCCGAGAAGCTATACTAGCCAATGCTCCTCGTGACTCCTGGATCGAGTGCATTAGCCACCACACGCTTTCTACCAAGGTGGTAATGCAAAGGAAGTCATAGTCCTCTAGAACTCCATTCATCTCTGCCTCATTGGAGGTCCCACTGCTGAAAACATAAGACGCGACTTTTACAGGGTCCGAGCACACCTCGAACTACTCACCATATAACAAAGGGCACCAAATCTTCGTTAAGTAAGCATCGATTAAGGCTCAAAAAGTGCAATTTTGAACCCTATTCATGATAGGTTTCGTGCTTTTATACTAATCAGATCACTAAGCTAATTGATGTGTGTCCATTTAGTTCCACTAATACCATTTCTCGAGCTTGTTTTTGGTGAGATTTTCAGAGGTTTTGCATAAATTTCGCCCACGTGTTTAAGCTGATGACAATATATGTGCCGAATGTTTGAGGAAAATCTGTTTTCAACCATCCAAAATATCAAAACTCGCAGGGAATTGAAGGGCAATGTGATGAAGAAAGAGTGCAAAGGGATGCAAAAGAGTCGATCAAAAAGAAGGTGAATTTTCGCTTTGGTCGTTGAATGGCAGATTGCTAAAAATTTCATGAATCATACTTAAAATTTCCAATCCTAGCTAGTTCGGGTTTCATAGAGCATTAAATTTCGCTATCTAGCAATTCATCAGGCCTAATAAATTCATCATTTTCGCTATCTTCATATTTTCGCAGGCTAGCTGAATTATCAGATAGCGAAATTTCTCAATTTCGCTATCTCAGAAATTTCTTGAAGTTAGCTAAATTCTCTTATAGGCTAGCTTAAAATTTCGCTAGCCTAGTTAAATTTTCGCCATGCCAGCGAAATTGTCGCCTCGTGAATTTTGTGTAATTGATCCAATCACTACGTTTTGGTGTATTAACACCATTCTCGTATGAGCCAATATTTCCAGTTTTCTTGTATACACTGGGGTGGCCTATAAGCCCCATGATTTTGTAACCCTAACTAACTTTTAATCTTTCAGTACATAAGCGCAGCTTTTCATTTTGCTCTCTTCTCTCTCCTCTTTTCTCATTTCTGGCAACCAAACATACCGAGATGACAAACTAAGGTATGCTTGGCTGCTGCCACCTTCCTGAAGAGGAGGGTTACTCGGTGGGGGCCTGAGGTAAGTTTTCATGCCCTCCCCATTTATCACACTCGCATTTATGAGCATTTAAGCCCTCGCATCTCACTCTAGGCTGAACCTCCTAGATCCAAATTCTTAGCCAATGTATTCAGCCAGGGTTACAAGGGGGATGCTTAATCTTGATCCACCGTCATCCACTTGGGTCGTCAATAGTTGCCGCGGGTTGCCTTTTGAGGCCATATGCACACCGTTAGGACTTGAATGCCTACCGAATGCCATATCTTATGAGGGAACTCGTCTCATGTTTTCACGTTACATTTATTCCTTTATCTGCTTCCTTGCATCTCACTTTAGGTTTGAATCACTGATGTACCCTCTGAGTGGCTAAGATTTCAAGTAAGCTTTCAAGGTTCATGGATGCTTAATATTAGATCCACTCGATGCCCATTTAGCTGTTTCATTATGAGCTCCGCAGCAGATCCAAGTGAGGGTTTTAACTGCTTTGAAACATTAAGGGGTAATAAATGCTATACATTAAAGAAATACCTAGGTTTAGGTTTAATGCTAATGAAGATCGGCTCGGGAAATGACTATATGTCATCCTCCCAACGCGAGGAAAAAGACCTAAGGACACGTTGAATGCCTTCAACTCCTAAACCAAAGGCCCGAGACTTCAAGGTTATTTACATTTTATTTTAGCTATTTCGCTTGCAACCAACCACAACCAATCGTGCTTTCACAAAACCTTAAATCCAAATTTATCTACCATTTTTTACTAATTGTAAATCATTTGTATCAAGAAAACCCATCCTCAAATTAGAATCTTAGACTACTCATATCAGCAAAGAGCTTGACTACGGCAGTAGGAGGAACTTAGGAATATAAATTTTGTTGATTCCGCATCACCCTACCGTAGCACGAATCAAAGACTACGGCTGCCAACTTCATGTCGTGTGTGGGGTAATTCTGCTCATGATTCTTCAACTTACGGGAACCATAAGCTACTACCCTCCCGGACTGCATCAAAACACATCCCAGTTTGGCCCTCGAGGCATCATAATACACCGCGGTACCATGTCCCCCGGTCCGGACTAATAAGAGCAGGAGCTGAAGTAAGTCTCTTCAACTCCGAATACCCTCGCATCGGGTCATCCCGTAATCAAACTCGACCTCCCTCCTTCCGTGGGTCAATTTACCATAGGTGCCGCTTAATCGAGAAACTAATGAATCTCCCGTAGTACCCAAACAATCCCAAGAAACTGCATCTCGAAGACCGCATTCTGCCTCCTAACTCATCATGGCCTCGACCTTCTCGGGGTCCATCGACATGCTCAATGCCGACACCACGCTGGTCCCAAATCTCACCTCAAGAAGCCAAAATTGCACTTATCAACTTACGATAATCGATGATTCTCAAGAATCGAACGATCCGCGGATCTCTATGTTCCCACTGACTAAGAGTAGATCAAAATGTCATCCAAAGACTAATGCACAAACTGATCTAGATAAGGTCAATAATTTTGGCGATGAGGTCCATGAATGCCGCTGGCGCATTTGTCAACCAAAGGCATTAAACTCAAAGCTCATAACGCGTCTCTAAATGATGTCTATGATATTCGTTTCCTAACCCTCAACCGGCGGTAACCAAGTAAGGGTCAATTCGGGAGTGCACTCGCCCTCTCAATTGATCAAAACAAGTCATCAATCCTGGCAATGGGTACCGATTCTGATCGTGAACCCTGCTCAATTGTTCAGAGTCGTCGCGCTACATCTAACTTCTTCGCAGAACAGAACTCGAGCTCTTACGGTGAAGTTCCCTTACCTAATGAACCTTTCAATAACTCCGAGGTCGACTCTGATTTCGTAACTCAACCGTGCCATCCTATGCAGAGTCATAGAGATGGGCAAAGTACCGGTGTAACCGACACGGTCTACAACCCTTATGAGGTAATCCCAGAACCTCGTTCCTCGAAAAACATCCTCATACTCGCAAACTACCCGAGGTAGATTCAGTTTGGTCTCACTCGCCCTAGTGGTAAGGCTTGCGAGCCAACCCGCTAACCGTCCATGACACTTGGACTGCATAACGCTCTAGGGAAAATATGCTATCCCCTTAAATACAACACAACGGTCCCACGTAGGCGAACCCTCCTATGCTCACAATCGATAACAACTCAGAAGTCGCCACCCAATCCATCCTGCTGACGACGCGAACTCGACATGACGTCCATGACCCCGGTCCACTGTGAGAATCCTCGAGACTTAACTCGGACTCCACGACATATCATCCCTAACCCGCCCCTAATCCCCAGGAGAGAAACCCACATACAAAGGCCCTCTAAGTCCCAACCTCTAAGCCCAACTTCTCTATCAAGAACCGATGCAAGAATGGAGTCAGAATGCGCACGCACCGTGAATCAAATAACACTCTTGCCCATAGGCGAGATAGCAAAACGCACTTCGTATAACTGGGTCGACCGCCGACTCGCCGGTGGTGTGATGGCGAGACACACCCCCGAACCCCGATGTCCTCGCCCAGGCCTCGCCCTCTACCTCGCCCATACTCTAGCCTCTCCTGCCCATCTGTAATGGGAGGTGCCCGTGTTCTCCTTGAAACCGACATCGGTTCCTTCGGGCCTATACTGGCCGTGGAGGAATATATCAGATCCTTCCTATCCTACTGACCGGGATCAGGCTGCCCCGAAACCCCTGATCCCTGCCTCTCGGGGTAATCCTCCCGATGCCTTAGCCACGGCAATGGTAGCACACCATCTGCCCAACTTGACCGACAACTTTGATCTGTCCCTCGGCCCTATTAGTCATACCTGGAGCCCCACGCAACTAGAAGCCTTCGCTTTCCCCGAACCGGAAAAAAGACTGACTCTCCTTTCTGCCAGCTAACACCCCAGATCCCGAGTGCTCCGAAAGCATCTCTTGCATCTTCATGGTTAGCAATTCTAACCATAGAGTCCAGTGTCCGCAGTGAAGTCCATGATCCTCTCCAACATAACCCTGCCCCATTCTCGACCCTTCCCCGACTCGCTACAACCAGGCCATAGTCATCAAAGAAAACGAAGTAGCTCCGTGACCCAGCTACATAATCCATCACATCCCCCCGTCACTAGAAACTCGAGCCTTCGCAGACGAAAGTGTGATCCCAGCACACTTCACCCGCGAAAAGATCACAATCCTGCCTGGTGTCTGCTCGCTCGGCCCTGTGAGGTCTTCGCCTGGGGCTCCACCATACTTGAGCCTCCCATCCTCTAGCCGACACTTAGTCCGGATCCTCGGTCGCATCGAGGCGATCTCCATAGCCTCCAACACTTTCTCAATCTACATGAACCAATGGTCTACCACCATCGGATCTCCTCCCCTCGTGAATACCTGGAGGATGACGTAGTCTTCCGAACCCTCCGGAGGTTACTTCCTGACTCCCCGCCATTTGTTGCACTAGCTTAGCTAATAGCAAGAATTCGCATTACCTACAACTCAACAAAGGCCCGCCGTCAAACATCGCTAGTCATAATACTATAAAATCAACATAAAATTGCCTTTATTTAAAGTAACAAAGGCCACTGAAATTTGAAAACTTGCCAAATGTACGATATACAAAACAGCTAGACTACAACTTAAAATTTGTTTGAAGTCATTCATATATGGATATTCGTCACCAATATAAAATATAGTAATCGTTAAAAAAGAGTACAAAAACATTCTAATTGGGCTTCACATTAACCCTGTTCTATCAAGTAGAGTGGCCTGCATTCAAAGCAAAATGATCCTGCATTTAGGATCCAATGTGATTGTAATTTTCTTCTCAAGAAGGGCAATTGATGAAAAGTTTATAAAATTATAAATTTCAATGCTACATTGAATGAAAAACATATTCTAATATATTTGATACGTTATCAAACATTTTAATGGTGATTTTTCTACCAATATTGGGCTTGAGCTTCTTGGGACCGTTGGGCCAATCTGATGGATTGAATCGTCGGAAAACTTATAACCTGTAGGAAAAGGATGATCCGACTGGTGTGCGCCGCCACCTTCATGCTGCCGCTTTATAGCAATAAGAATTCAACCTCTTAGTATGAAGTGGCCGCTGCACCTTTCCGTGGTAGAATAGCCGGTATTTATAAAAACATAAGATTTCTGTTAGATGGTGATACTGTGATCTTCCCACTGGTGAAGAGCCTTTCCTATCACACCAACCTTGGCTAGATATTAGAGAAGGCCAGTGATCAGTGGTGACATCCTTCTCAACTGTAAGTGGATCACAAGACTCAACTTTCCTACATTTGTTTTTGTGCCACCTCATCACTCGCCATCCGCAGATGGCTGACTTCAGACCCGCCCATGTGCCTGTCCGGTGGATTCTCCTCAGGCCGAGTCAAGCTATCGGGTCTCACCACTCTCTATAAGGCTGAGGTTCGGGGCCCCGTTGGTCACTAGGCCTATGCAATCATTGCCTCCGCCCATCGCAGCCCCCCAAACCCTCTTGGCAGCTGCTTAGGCAAGGGCCAAAACATTTCTTGATTCTGAATGGCTCTATGGCCAGGGATGGTTTGGTTCAGCTACGCCACCAAACACTTCAGAGATAATGGGATGAGTTTCTTTTGATTTCACTATCACTCGCCATTTCCCGCCTTTAGAACATTCCTGACGTGACTTTTCCTCTTCTTCGGTTTGGAAGTGTCTTTGATCGCCGAACTTGTGTCATGTCCCGCCTTCCAAGGGGTTATTTTCCTGTTTCTCCTTAGTTCGACATGTGTTTTTCTTCTTCTTTGTCTATTTTCTTTCTTGTTTTGAATTTCGTGTCATAGTAGGTGCTGCCTGAGTCCCACCGTTGTTTTGCCTGCTTCTCTTCTCCACCGCTTAAGGTCATGCTTCCGTAGGCCTCGTGCATGGGAGGGAAGGGCCACCATGAGTCCATGCCGTGCAAATGGCGCGACTGGTGGCTCGTCAAGGGGTCGTCGGGGTCCTCTGGCCAAGTATATTCTTCCGCTGCAAGGGCAAGAGGAAGATGAGCTGAGATTAGGTGGCATCTCATGACTTTGAATATTTGAGGGTCAGCCGTGGAGGTATAAAGGCACATCAGGTCTGTAATGGCCCAGCCTTTCGTCATGTACTTACATTTCATTATGGTCCCCATCAAGTGTCGACCGTGTCCTCGATATCCTCATGTCTTGCTGGTGTCCATTCCAAGATAGTCTTCTGCTTTTTAAGGCGGCTCTTTTGAGAACGACCCGATTTCCTTTGCATTCCTTCATGCTGCTTACAAACACTATCAGAAGTTTGTCCCAACAAATTTCTCTCCCAATTTAGTGATCTGACGCCTGGTTTTTTCAGGATAAGGGCCTGTGGTCCCTAGTATTGCTCATTGTTGGATCTCTTCACAGGAAAGAGGCCAACAAAGGCTTCAGATATTTCAAAGGCCACACCCAACCCTTATGCCCCACTCCTCTCTTCCCAATAATAAGCATTAGAAAGAACGATATTTCTTTGTCGGGGGTTGACATTGGGAATACAACCCTATCTACCAAGACGACATTGGGGACTCTAACAGAGGATCGCCCGGGAGAACTTGGCATGAAGCTTTTCGCCCATGCTGTTAGGAGTGGCTTTTCAATTGGCCAGTTATGTTTTCACTGTCAAGGTCGTCATCTCAGATCCATCCCGACCTGGCCCCGAGGACGTGGAAGTGAAGAGGTGTGGTTGCGTGTCGCCTTGAGCGTATTCCGACCGAACAAAGATATCTTCGCTCTTCTGATGCAAGCCCTTCTAGTTCTCCTCATTTGAGATCTCCGTCCTCAAAGCATGGAAAACCCTCTCAAATTTCAGTATTCGTGGAAGCCAACCCGAGAACTTCTTGCCCGTGGTCAAGCTGTGGTCGTATGTAAGAAGAGGACGTAAAGCCGCGAAGGCTCAGGATCCTCCGATATGCCTCTCACCGAGGCATCCAGAAGCTAGAAAGATCTGATTCCACCACGCCAAGCTTAGTGAGGGGTAGGCGGTCCTTCACCATACAGTCCAGGCTCAGCAAAGATCACCTGGTCCTTCAACACAAGAGTAAGGGTCTTCGAGAAAGGCCACCGAGCCCCTCCAAAGTCCCCTATCTCCTGCCTAGAGCCCTCAAGCAAAAATGCCTCACTCCCTCCGACACGTGAGATGTGGTAGATGACCGGCCGAGGAGGTGAGGACTCGCTACTCACCACGTGCAGCTCGACGTCTGGCCAAGCTTGCCTATCTCTTCGGACTTTAATCCCAGCAAACCCTGTAGGCATTGAGGAGGCTCGCCCGTCCCTCCAGGGACCGTCTCTATATGTCCGGCCTCTCGGCTCCGGCCTCACACAGACATTGTTTATCCGCTAACCCATCTCATTCCAGCGACGACTATTTATATAAGACCCCGTGAGAGGGCCGCCCGCCGAGAGCCTTCAAAAGAGCATACAAGAAGGCCCAGCCTCCTTGACTCTGAGCCAAGCTATGGCAACTCGATGCAAATCATGACTGATGATGTTTTGGGTATAAATATGATCTGAAGCATACCTCGACCGCAAAGGCGAGAGCTGAAGATAGAGAAAAGAAGGCTTATGGAGGTTCAAGGTCGGTCCGAGAGGATGAGCCATGAGTGGTTAAGGAAGAGTTCCAGGCTGCCAGGGAAGAGCTATGCACTAAAGTAGTGGCATTGGATCGAGCCCGCCAAGATACTCTAAAGCCGAGCTCCAGAGCGCTCAGCCTGGTAACAAAGACGCGGGCGGACCCCAGAGGCGGAGATCCACATGGAGGCCAAAGGATGGAGTAATAAAGGAGCTAAGGGACTAAGCCCCGCACCTTATGAGCCTCTCGAAAGGGTCAAGCTCCTATGAGCCGCTGCTGCTTCCACTGACTTCAATCTTCGCCCCTGACAAGAGGAGGCAAAGAACCGCCATTAGGACGGCACCCGAGGTGTTCCCTCGATGCTCCTAGCCTCATTCCTCTCCCCGTGAATTTGAGGCTCTTGCCGAGGCTGGTTCTCTCACCCGTCAAGCCACTCTACTACACTGCTTGGAGGCTCAGACATCGAGGCCTGCCTGCAGGTCTCCTCAAACATTTCAGCCTTTCAGAGCACCTTGCCTAAGTCGTAAGCCTCGACATCCGTAATGCCAACATTGGTTTTGTTATTTGTGGATATCCCATCTCTACCTTCTTGCTCTTCTCTGCCTTCTTCTATGACCCCAGGGTTGTTGGTTTTCTATCACCCAAATCTTTAAAATGGTCTGCCTCTTATTTTCCTCTGACACACTGGGCTGAGGCTCAGACTAACAGGCCCGCCAGCCCCCTCAAACATACCTCTGCAGAACCCGCTTCTCGAGCTCAGCTCTGAACATCTATAATAATATTTGTCGGCTATTTTATGGATATCCCCTTCACCTCTCGCTTTCCGCTTTTCTTCTACTTAATTGTTTGGAAGGTTTTCTAGTCACCCAACTTTTTTAAATGGTCTGGTTCTTATCAGAAAGCTACGCGGCCTTGATTAAATAAAGATCGTGATTTCTCAACAACCGAGCCATGTGGTCTTTGAGACTGGCTATATGCCTTGGGAACTTAGTATGTGGCTTGTCAAGCATTTAGCCTTCCGCTGTCTGTGCCTTTGTTAACTGAGCCAGGCCCCTGCACCAAGCCATAAGGCCTTCGCACTGAGCCACGCATTCTTTTGAACTGAGCTATAGAGAGCTCTCTTGAAACCGAAATATAAGGCTCTTTTGAAACCGAAAGCAAGGGGCTCCTCGAGCTACGTGGGCTCTTTTCAAGCTTGATTCGCGCCACAAAGAGGCATCCTAATCAACAATATTTCAGATTCCAATTTCCTCCCTACTACTGTGAGTCGCTTTCACAGCAAAGATAGCTGCTCTAGGGTCAACTCGTGGATGTGTCATCTTATAAATGACTCAGATTGTCGATTCAAATGGTGGAGGCTTTCATTTGGATTTTCTGATTTTCGTGATTAAAAGCAGGATTTGTGGTGTCACTAAACTAAGTGAAGCAGTTTAAAATGATACGTAACAAAAGAAACACCTTGAAGTTTCGGGTCACTAGTTTGATATGATGGGTTGTAGAGGTGTCCTCGGGTTATTTCTCGCATTAGGCAAATACATATAGTCATTTCAAAACCAGATCTTTTGTTTAACTTTGAAACCAACCCTAAGAATCTTCCTATTCGAACAAAAGCATTTATCGAAAGCATTTAATGTTTCAAATAGCTAGTACAAAGATTTGAACCTACTTTCAAGGGCTCGTAATGACATCTAATGAATGTCACATCTACCATTAAGAATACACTAACCCTAAAGCATGCCAAGTGACACTAAAGAAAATACATTAAATAACATTTAAACTAGGCTCGAAAGTTCAAACACAAAAATGCAAAGATTGTCATGAAAACAAGAGAACACCTCGCAAACCAACATCAACCAACCTAGCAAACCCTCCTTCATATTTGAGGCTTAGCCAAACATCCTTTGAGTTGTCATCCCTAAAGTGGGTAACAAAAATTTCTGTAAAATGAGAGAAAGAGGAGAGAGAAAATAGAGAAAGGGAACCAAAACAGCAAATGCAAAAGTCATGAAATGAATAGTTAGGTTACAATATGTCCAGCTAACATGGCTTATATAGCCTCCCAAATATGTGAAAATTAAACTAACTCTAAATAATATGGATTACATCGAGGGAAAAAGAGGAATTAATCAAAACTGAAATCGCCTGATTCACAAAAACAGGGAGTAGATTTTCGCTATGCATAGTGAATTTCGCTATGCATAGTGAATTTCGTTATCATAGTGAAAAAGAGTAAATAAGGTAAATAAATTTGGCCATAGTAATTTTCGCTTATGATCATGGTAATTCGCTATGATCGCGAATTCTTCGCTATCATCGCGAAAAACTCCTCTATGCCATAGCAAAATTTCCCAAATGCATCCCGCACCTCCAAACTGCACTCCTCCTTCCAAATTGATATATCTTCATCTGTGCTTGATGAAATCACCGAGAATCATACGAACCTCATAAAATTCAACATAATCACAGATCGTTTGAAATGATTATGAGGTTACTAAACTGAAAACAACAAAAACAACTTACTACACAAAATCGCAATACTAATGGACCGCACATGTCAATCGGTTTAATTAGTATGATTAGTGCTGAAAAAGCACTAAAAACCTATCTTAAATAGGACTCAAAATAGCAATTCTCGGGGTACTAATCAAGCCGAGCCACGTCTTCAAACCGAGCTACACACCCTTTGAAACTAAGCTACGAGGCTCCTTTTGAACCGGGTTACCGCGGCCCCGAGCTATATGACTCTTATCCGAGCTACAAGGACTTTCGTCTTTCCTCTCCTAAGGAAGGCGCTGCTGTGGTTTTAATTTCTGCATCTTACAAAGAATCTGAATGTATCAAGCCTTGCCGTCTGTGTTTCTTTATAAATTGTCGCTCTCTTGACTCATCCGTGGTCATAGTTCATTCCCAACCTTCTTCTCCTCTTCAACAAAGGGTTGGAGTTCGCATATGATGAAGCTTTCTGTGGTTCGATCGCCACTCCATCGAGTCTCTCCGTGATCAAGTCGACGTTTGGGTTTCTGGATGCTGTTTCATTTTATGAGCTATTTCCTAGTTCCTCCTCGCGGGAGTTGTATGGTTCCCTTAATCCCACTGCATTGATGGAACCCAGACCGAGGAACATATTCGAAGGGGGTGGTATGCTTAAAGGGAATATTTTTAAGTTTCCTCCATTATACCTGTCCTCCTATCTTTTCTTCTTCTGCTTCCTTTTCTCTTTCTCCTTCTCCTTTCTTTTCTCTTTCTCCTTCCTTTCCTTTCTTTCCTTCTTCTCTTTTCCTCCTTCTTGTGGTTTTTCCTTGATTAGGTGTTACTATGAAGAACGGCCTTGTTGATTGTAGTTTCCTGAGATGTAGAGAATCCACTTGCCGATTGTAATCTCTAAGATAATCAAATAAAGTACAATCTTTCAAACGTGTACTTGCCTCTGATGTTTTTTTTTTTATTGATCCAAGAATATAAAAACTCAGAATTTCTTACAAAGCCAACTCGAGGTCTATTATAGAAATGCCCAGGTGCTCAGCTGCTCCAAGAGCGTGCCTTTCCTCTCATTGAGTTCGTAGTTGTCGCCACTATCTGCGGGCACCCATGCAGTGTCCCTTCCCGCTAGGTCCCAGCTTCGTGTGTGGGGGCTCCTTTCCTTCACGCAGGAGTTTCTTTAGAACTGGTCACAGTTAAAACTCCTTGGCCTAACTCCTTCTACGTAATATTTTATTGTCTTCAGGATAGTCCCAAAGACGCTTTTAGAGCTTGTCAAGGCTTTTCTTCTAGAGGTTAAGGCCAGCAGAGAATTTCATTGTACTGCATTGCGAACTCAACTCTTAAGATTTTAGCTCAACTCGACTGAGCTACCATCTATGCCAAACGCTTAGGCAAATAATTTCTTCACTGACCACAGAGTTTTGAAAACTACATCCCAGTACTCACCCTTCACCTCCCTGATCTCTCCCAATATGCTTTCAATCTCCTCAGAGTCCATATAGTGACTTATGCTTGTCTGTTGAATCATGGATGAGTCGGGATTAGTTAGTAATTTTTGATTCCAAGTTCAAATTCTTGAACTTAGGGTTATCAACCATTCCACACGTATTACTCAGGTTTTGTGATCTGTCCATATTATGGACCACTTAAACAAAGTTTCACCTTTTGCTCGTGATTGTCAATGACTCAAAATTTCGCCCACTTGGTGAAGTAATGCATCTACCACGATAACTTGCATTGGCCCTTCCTAACTGGTGTGGGTCCCAATAAGTCTACCATTATCGAAGGCCAAGGGTCATGATCAGGCTTCCACGGGCTCATAAGGGAGGTGAGATATCCGGGCATGCTCTTGATAGACTCTGCATTTTTACACAAATTGGTTTCTATGAGTATTGTAGGCTAATATCCCCGTTTTAGTTTTTGCTACCAAGGACCTGTTCGATATGTCGTCAGACACCTCTCATGCAAACTCTCTGCTGGCCGCACTGTGTCTCCTTCCACAAGACTTTAAGACAGAAGCCTTGTTTATAAAGGGTCCCTCGATGAATGGTGAATCTAGTTGACATCGCCCTGAGCTTGGAGGCCTCCTTCGAATTGCTTCAAAAGAGTTCCGCCCCACTGGCATCCACCATATGGGTCCACCAAATGGCCATACGTCGGACACTTCTTCATCATTACATTCACCTTTGCTGGCCTAGTTGTTCAACCAGACGTCTGTTTAGATCCTCCTAAGGCACTGTTGCTAGCTTGGCCAAGGCATTTGCCCACGTATTCTCCGCCCTTGGGACATGCCTGACCTACAACCGTATAAAATTTTTACAAATTTCTCGCACCTGAGGTAACGGACTACTTTACACCCCTGGTTTCAGAGGAGTCCTCTATCCGTTTTCTCTACCACCAATCGGGAATCATCGCATATCTTCAATTGATCGCCCAGAATAAAAGATGTGCCTACAGCACAGCTCAGACTTCATCTTTAGTTATGGTAGAGACTTGAAACTCGACCGAAAGGCATACCCACGCTTCAATCCTGGTCCAGAGGTCAAAATTGACCCAACTAATTTCCTCGAATCTGGCGCCCTGAACTGACTACCGGCAACCTGATGGGGTAGATTGGGAGCCACTCATGCTCTGAGGCGTGTGTTCGGTATTTCAAGGGGTGAATCTACAATGAAATATGCCAAAACTGCCTTGTTCACATCCTCACTAGATTTGATAGTCAATCAACAGCTTCCTGAGGCCCATTTCCACGCCTCCCAGGTCTCTAATCAGTAATGATCTCATCCCTACTGGTGTTCTGCTGGGATTTTTAAATAAGCAGAGCCGAAATATGGTTGTGCCTCTGTAGCCAGGTCACTAATGTTGGGGATTAACTTCTCCATCTGATACCTTCCTCCGTCCTCAGAGCTCGACTCAAGAGGGCAGACCGATCACATTCCATCTCGCTCTCTAACCATGGCGCCGGTTGAGAACCCAATGCCAAATAAAGGGTATGAGTTCTCCCTCATGACTTTGATTAGATCTAGAGGAGCTCAGTATGTTTTTAGTGTCGAGAACGCCTTCGCATCAACTGAATGGAAAGCCTTTGAACTCGAAGAATGGTCGCACTTCATTGATCCGATACAAGCTATCAGAGTGTCATTCTCCAACAACTAGAATTTCTTAAGTGTTCCAAAGTCCGCACGCTTATTTTATCCATGATTCGCTTTAATCCTGTTGTCGATCAGCGAAACCAAGAATTTTTCGGTCGTGACTCAAAGGCATACTCGTTGGATTAACTTCATGTTAAAGTTCTTCGTGATCCGAACTTAATTTTCGCCTGTAAAGCGCTACGCTTCTGCCTTAACTAGACTTTCACCAAAAGATGTCATCTATATATACTCATAGATGTTCCAATCTACTAAACATTTTGCTCACTAGCCTTGACATGGCCTAGCCGCTTCAACCCAAAGGCACATCACCGTAATAGTAAGTACCTTGCCCAAGCATAAATGAGGTCTTCGGGTCATTCCAGGTTCCGCCCCCGATTCATCCCGAGGAAAGCGTCCATGAAGTCGAAGCTCGCCACTGTAGCGTCACTACTGCCGATCCGAGGAGTGCAAAGCCATCTTTGACAGCTCATTGAGTGTCATGAAGTCGATGTCGCTATTTGCCGTTTCGCTTTTTAACGAGGACTACACAGCCAACCAAATGTGTATTCTATTTCTGGATAGCTTGGGCTCGAGGAGTTTGTTAACTTCTTTCATCGATCGCCCTCAGATTTCCGGTGAAACTCCTTCTTTGTACTTGACAGTAAGTCTAAAGGAGGGCCGATGTTCACCTCAGAGGATCACGCGGGCCCACCCCGTATATCCTCCCGCTTCTAGCGAATTTCCATGTTCCGCTCAAGAAGTGGACGAGGAGGCCCTTAACATCTTTGGCCACTGATCCACAGACGAAATGCTTCCCAGCTGTCTCAATGTCGCACGGCCTAGTTCTTCCGAGGTGTAGGTCGGTGCTCATCTCATCTCTCATGTCGAGCCTGGGCCCACGAGATGTCGCTTACCGCTTTTTATTTCATGTATGCCGAAAAGACCGGCTATGCTGATCTCTCAACAATTCCTACCCCATTCACAGTGGGGAATTTGATAGTCATATGATTGGCAGAAGGGATGGCTCTTATGGTGATCGAGGGAAGGTCTCGCCAACAAGATGTTATGTCGACTGTGGCATCCATCATGAAACCTCACCGCCACAGGCTCAACACGGGATTCCAAAGTGAGCACTAGTTGTATTGACCTCGTAAGCAAAGACTCTTCTAGAATCCCCACAGTGAGGTTGACCTGCAAGCAACATCCTCCCTTATGATGCCAATTTTATCAAAGGCTAAACACGTGATGATGTCTACCAGCTTTCTTGTCAACCAGACTCTACAGACTGCTTTGCTGGCACTTAATGACCCTTATTAATACAAGGATCGTCAAGGTGGTCAAGCTCCATGCTCGAGTCCGAAGGTTATGGTGTGTTTAATGGAGAGTTTGGATACGACTCTGCATCTCTAGTGTCTCCTAATATGATGTCGCATATATGAGCCTTCCGGCCGAAGCCGATTCCCTCCCCGCAAATCCCCTAGAGATCATGATTTCCCTATGGTTGCCGCTTGGGAGTCGAGCCGGTCGATCAGGTGATGGAGGTGTTGCTCGGTCCCGACATCTCCAGTCACGGCGGCAATAAGATGTCCATGTCGGATGAGTGGCTTCCATTCCTCCAAACGGAGGCAACGAACTGCTTCCCAAAAAGTCATGATCCCTATGGAATCTGCCAATACTAAGTTAAGTCTCTCTTGCTGGTTTGTTCTACTGAGAAGGCACCTTAAAACCTTTTCAGTCAAGGCTCATCGGACCCATGACAATCGAGGCCGCTGGCGGGGGTGAATTTCAGGATATCGTTGTCGTAGCCTCACGAGGGCCTAAGAGGTCCCTGACGTTGCCTTATCTCTTTGGAGACTGTCGCTTCTTCATTCCTCTCGCGGATCTATCCATGTCTCCTGAAGCCTCTGCACCCGCCTCTAGCTTTTTTCCTCGCCCTCAAGCTCCTTTCGCACGTAAGAGCTTTCACTTTAGGATATGGCTTCCCCTGCTGATGGTACTTCATGCAGCGAGCACCTCGGCCATGCTTGCACTGGAGGTTCTAAAGATGGAAAACATTAGGTCTTTTATCAGACGCCGAGTCCTAGCTGATGAAAGTGATGGAAAACTTTATCCGGGATGGGGTTTACCTTTAAAGATCTCGCAAACCTCAGACGATCTCAAAGCCTCCCGCCAGCCTTCAGTGGTCAGAAGATAGCTAGTCATGTCCATCTGATGAAGGGGAGACTTTAATCTCATGATACAACTCTCTAAAGAATGAGATTGACATGAGGGTCTATTTGAACCAGGCCAGCTTTGTGCCTTTAACATGATAAAGAAAGCTGCACTCAATGTGGTCCCGCACCTTGTACCTATCCGACTTTAGTATTAATGTGGTTCATGTGATCTTTGGCCCACGAACGTTCGGGATGATATATTCAACTCTGCTGGGAGAGGGAAGTGTAGTACCAAGAATCTTTGGAATAGGACTCATTGTTTGCATCTGAACACATCCATGAACTGAGCCATCCTTCACTATTTTCCTCACGTGGCCAGTTCTCGCCGATGTCCCGAGGAAAACCCCGCTTCCACGTAATCAGCTCCCCCTATTCGACCGACAAAGGGTCGGTCCATCGCCTCTGTTGTTCCTATCGGGAATCCCCTCATTGTGGTCCTCTCCTGGGGGCTTATAAGGATCGAGCCACGGGCTCTACTAGTTTCTCCTCCCAGTTGTCCCTAGAGTACGCGGGTGTTGTCGTTCTTCCTGCGATTGTTGCATTTGTAGGGTGAGTTCATCCAGTTCTCAAGAACGTTGGTTATGGTGCACTTTTTGAGCTCCACCTCATCAATATTACTGTATAGTTTCGAGAGAGTTCTAGTGACGGCCATCTAAAGGCTCTTTATCGGCCCTGAGTCCTAAGGTCATGACTTCGTCATGTTTCGTCGATACCATCAAGCCATCGAATTCAATGATATGTGCGAAACTGCCTCACGACGGCGCCAACCCGATGGTGCTTTTTCACCCTGACATCGGGTTAGGAGCTGGGACGGCTACCGATTCGATAAATCACCATCATGGAAAACCCGTAACTGGGCAGGAAAGGATGATTCATTGTGTGCCGCTTCACTCGGGCGGTTAAGTCAGTTTCTTTTCTATAAGAAGGAAAGAATTAAATCTTGGCGTAGCGGTTGCATACCTTCCGTGGTAGAACTGCCAGTATTTATGGGGAAATAGTGGTTATTTCTTGTTAGATGGTGATGTATTTCAAGATCTTTCCCTGATCGTGAGGAGTTTCCTTTTCGTTATCACAGACCGACTCTAAAGGGATAATGGAGGAGCCATGATCGTGTAAGATTCTTCTTTCCTAATCCGTGGGGTGGGGATCATGGAGACTGGGTACCTTTCCTTTTACATGAATTTTTTGGGCCACCTCTATCACTTGGTTATCTGGCAAGGCGACTTCATCTGCATCTAAGCCCATGAGCTCTAAATGGTGAGATTCTCTGGTGGTCAGCCATTTTATTGGGTATGTGTCCCACCCGTCTCATAAGGCGGAGGCGAGCCCTCGGGCCTCGGGGTTTTCGGTTTCTAGGCCTGCGGTAACCCATATTCTCTACCCCATCATATTTAAAAATTATATTAACTGAAAACATAATGTTTTAATTGTTACTAAGAATATATTATTAACACATAAAAGCTTAACAAATTTTGTTATTCAATAAGAAAAGTTTAAATTACCAGTATATAATTATTATCAATAATAAATTTTAAAATTAAATAAAATATAGATTTATCATTTATTCACGTAACATTTTAATAATATTTCAATAGATAATTCCAACAGAATGTTTTTCTTTGCTAGGTTTTCCTACTTAAGATTAAATTTGTTTACTTTTAGGTTACCAAAACACTTTGAAAGCAACAAACATTAAACTGCTTAAATTGGATTTTTCAAAAGCTGTAATGTGAAACAGATATATGAGGTTTTGGTATTAGATTAACTGATAGGATGGTAACTTGGTGTTTGTTTATATACTGTTAATCATATTTAGTTTGACTTTGAATTGAAACCAGATTTTTTTTTGAAAATTTTAGTAGATCATTAGGCTCCTCAGAATCAAATCGCAGGCCCCTTTCAGAACTTAAAGTAATGTGTTGTTAAAATAGAGAAGATATAAAATTAGAAGGGTGCTGCTTAAACTGTTAAATTAATTATATGGTGTTATTAAACTGCTTTGAGTTTGTTTTCCCTGTCATACAAGATCTAAAGAAAAATTAAAAATATGTAAATTTTTAAAGAATTTTATCATATTTGATTTCTTTTACAGCCAATGCATTGAATTAAACAAGAAAAAAAAATCAATTTCCCAAATTTTTTTCTTTCCCTAATACTTTACAAGTTCCAAATGGAGCTTTAGTATTATGGGATAAAAAATTTGCAAAACAAGATGTTTGCATAATTTTAATGGCACACAATAATAGGATAAAAAAATTAATTCAACAACACACCATAGATGAGGGGCTATATGCCCCCTGAGCCTATGGTGGCTCTAGGGGCAGACCCAGGTAAGGCCCCGGGGAGCAAATGCCGCTCAATATTTTATTTTTTCAAAATTAGAAAAGGTAAATATGCCTCCCTCAAATCCCATAATAAAGTTAAAATACCACCTCACGCCCATTTCTAGTTCCACATTTGTAAATTCCAAAGTAATTTTTATATATATTTGATTTTCTAGGTTGCGTTTGGTTCTTGAAACAGGGAAAATCAAAGAAATAAAATATGAAGGACAAATAAAAGAAAAATGAAGGAAAATAAAATAGAATTAAATTCCATATAATATTTTATTTGCTACCTCAAATCAATTTAAAACTCCTCAATTTAAAGATTAAATAATTTTAAAATATTTAAATTTCTAAGTCATATTATTTATATATATTTTCTTTAAAAATTTATAAGACAATCAAAACATAAGCAAATTATTTTCCTTATCATTTTTTTCCTTACATTTTCCAAGAACCAAACACAACCTTTTTTTTTTTTTTTTACATTTATTCACTTGGAATTACAACGCGAGCAAGATACGTTTTATGTAGACTGAACATGGTCTTTCCCTAAGCCCCACCCAACCCTTTAACTATTGAGTGACAATCAAACATAAGAAAATTATTTTCTTTAGCATTTTTTTTGCTTAATATTTTTCCGAGAACCAAACACAACCTTTTTTTTACATCTATTCACTTGGAATTACAATGTTGTAGTATTTTATTCTCACAGCAGACCGAACATATCTTCCTATGCCTCTATCCAACTGCTTAATCCACGCAGCAAGGCCTCATCGGTACTTAAATTTTTATCCGACAACTAACATGAAAATCATCTTCCTTAAAGATTTTTTTCTTTCCAAGATTCTTTAAGAAGCCAAACACAAACCAGTGTTTTTTTGGCCACCTTAACTATTTTCGTCCACCTCGCCATTGCCGATCTATATATGATCCTCCCATCGTTAATCACATCGGACGAATAATGCCTTCAAATTTCGTAAATTTGGAAATTCAAAGGAGGACTCAAAATCATGATGCAACATTTCGAAAATCTGAAATTTATGAACTTAAAATTACCAACTCTGACCCATCGTGTATGGAGCACATCCCTTTCTCGCTCTTCTTCTGCAACCTCCATTAAAGAATAAATTAAGAAAAGAAACATCTTTATTTTTTCAGTAAATAAGAAAATAAGGCGTCTGCCGAGAATCCACTGTAAGGCATGCTTTTGGTAGAAACATTAATTTATATTTGATTTTCTTTAAAAATTTTTTTTTTTTTATAAAAACAACCAAAAATAAGAAATCATATTTCTTAATAACAGCACCAATGAGCTAGTGTCGGCTACGGCGAGATAGGTCCAAGATCTGCAAGATCGATAATAATTCAGCTCCACAGCATCTTGGGCAACGAGTTTGAGTTTCTTCACTTCTTCTTATAATATATTAGATAAAGATAAACAGAGCAAGTTGGTTTTTGAAAAGAAAAGAAAAAGAAAAGCAAGATTTTTTTGAATAGATGGTTTTGTTTTTGATTTTGGTTTAATACAGGTGGTCTGGGCTATTGTTGCCTGCTTGCCTGGAAGGACAGATAACGAAATCAAGAACTACTGAACACCTACATTAGGAAAGGCTACTGAGAGAATGGGAATCGATCCAAGATCACAGTCCTCGTCTCGATCTTTCTTGACCTGTCTTCCATCTTATTTATCTCTGCAATTCCTCAACCATGAACATTTCAAGGTTTCTTGGGTGCAACCACACAACCTGAGCTTTGGCGCTAGCTACATCCTCATGTCTTCCAACCGAGAAAACCCAAACTTTCTCCTCCAAAATGTCCAAGAAAACCAGGTCTGCAATGCCCAGTTCACAATTCAGGAGGATCTTTGAGCGGCCCTCAGATAGGTTAAGTTGAGGGAACACGGAGGAGGATCGGGACAATTCAGGAGGTTATAAACTCGCCAATGGCAGCCTCCATATCATCCCCATCCTCCTTCGTGTCCATCAACTTAAGCTTCTGAATGGAGAATATAAGAAAAAAAAAAATTTCACGAGAAGAAAATAGAGACGACAAGTAAAAGGAAATAAATGATAATGACAAATGAAAAATAGAGCTAAAGTTGGTAAATTATTTCTATTTTACATTTTAAACACATTTTACCTAATTTAGCTCATCTATATAAATTAGAATTGGTAAATATTCTACCAATCCATTTTCGGCCACCCATTCCAAAGTTACGGGCAAATGGGCTGAAGTTAATCGACTCCATTTATATTCAAGTTAGTTATCGATCGGTCCATACAGGTTGAGGGCCACAGCGGGTTAAAATGCCCAAAACCTTAAAAAATATTAAAAAAATTAATTTTATAAATTCACTTTTCTTCAAATAAAAATAAATAATATACAAATATATAATAATAATTAATATATAATATACAAACTTAAATAAATAAATAATGTTAGAACACTATTATAACCAAAATACCAAACCAACTAGCTAAATAGTATTAAAACACTAAAATAACATATCTGGAAAAAAATAACTCCAAAGTATCAAATGAAATCTCATATGCCTCTAATCTTCATCATCATCCACATTATATCCAATAATAACATATGATTCCATATTATAAAGATGTACATCATTGATGGTGGTTGAGTTATCATCTTCTATTAATTAATTTAGAATGTTAACAACATAAATTTCATTTATGTTTCAAATAAAAAAATATTTTTTCCAAAAATGCATCTCAACCGTATAATAATTAAATATCCTATTTGTTTGAAAATTCATCTTGCTAAAAGATAAAATCATATTAGGAAATAAATTAGTGTATCATTTTTGTTAATTATTTTTAAAATAACATTATTTTGTTATTAACGCTAGTTTAAGTAATAAAATTATTTAAAATATACTCGATAATTTAGTTATTAAATTTAATTTAATTTAGAAACTAATACAATCATTTTTATCAATATATATATATATATATATATATATATATATAAGGATTGAAAAAAAATTTAAAGGATAAATAAAAAAATGAAATTGTAAATATTTAAAATAGGATTAATGACATAAATAAAAATATATTCAATATTAAAACTGTAATTTATTGAATTCAAATGCATTTAGTAAATTTTCATACAATATTTTTTAAATATTAAATGATCATATAAATTATATTAAAAAGATATATTTAGAAATCGAAAAATAAAAATAGCTAAACAACAAAGTTTAATATATTAATTTCTCATATATTATAATTATTATTATTTTTAAAACCCCTATGCTACAAAAGAAATAGCCAAAATATCAAAATTTATAGATAAATCCTTAAAATCTCACTACTGCTAGTTACTTTAAAAAATTAAATAAAAATTCTACAAATCAGGTTAATTGGGCTAACCTGTGTGCCAACCCCACACTGCCATTGTGCCAAAAGAGTCGAGCCACCGCTCTTATTCGACCTTAAATTTTACAACCCAACCCTCCAAAAATTCGAGCTAAAGTGGGCTAGCCCATCAAGCTCAACCCATTTTATCAACTCTAATATAAATATAATTAATAAGTTTCTCCTATGTTTAATATATTTTATTTTTCTTTAGGATTTTTCATAAAACAACCAAAATAAGAAAATCATATTTGTTAACAATATTTTTCCTTTCCTAACTGATACTTTCCCATAACCAAACATAATTATAAGTTTTCCTTCGAAGATTAAACAGAAACATTTATTGTTATTATAGATAATATCTTTTCATTCTTATATATATATATATATATATATATATATATATATATATATATATATATATATATATATATCTTTTCATTTAACCTAAATTTCTCTCCTCCATTAGTCTTGTGAAAAGAAAGGAATAAGGCAAGTAAAATGCCTAGCGAGGTTTGGTCAGAGGAACTAACTGTCCCAAAAATTTTTTTTGGGTCCAACCATGCCATGCCCTTAACGTTTCTAACATGACACACTTATGCCCCCGTTGTTAATGGATTCAACGAATAGATAAATGGGGGCGTTAGTGATGCTAATGTGACACCCCACACATGCGTTTTTAGCTTACGTTACAGCTTTGCACGTGACTCATTAAATCAAAAATATTTTTTTGACAACTTTTCCCTCATCCCTACTTTACATCCATTATTTTGAAACACGAATTTCTCTATTTTGGATATGAATCTGATTATGCCCCAAAACTACCAACTTCACCTCTTGATTCTTATTCTACATCTTACTATCTCTATCTTTGAAAGCGAAAAAATCTCTTCATTAAAAAATAAGTCACTTACATTTCTTGCAATATTGATGATGGGACAAACACAATTAGAAATTAAGCCCTCCACAAGCACTCTGTGACACCCATTTTCTGGGAGGTGGGTTGACAACCAGATCAACCAGCGGGAATACTCGTGGATGTCAGGTAAGCAGCAGTATCTGTGAGAAAATCGGGAAGAATCTCCTTTGTGCGGGAGCTGCAATACAACTTGATAAACGGTTTACAACGTACACTTAGGGTCCGTATGAATAAAATGGTAGAATGGCATGGGCTGTGTCAAATACTCTGAAAATAAACGTCCCAACGAATGCCAATGGTTCGAGTTATTTACGATATCATAACGAGCATCATCAAATCAAAATTTAAGATTTTTAATATATTCTACAAACGGTCTTAATCTGGCAGAACTGTTCAAAGTCTGACTCGGTGAGCCGTCCTCCTGTCACTCCATATTGCACGAAATAGTGATCCTCGACAAGGTGGGCGAAGCCAGCTAGTGATAATTTCCCTCGTGGGTTACTCCATTTGATGCACATGTCGCGTGACAAATGCCTCAAGTAAATGCAGTGATCTGTGGACATACGCATGCGAACTCGTGTCTCGTGTCTGCAACTCCCTCACATGCCTCGACCCGAATGTGAAAGGTAAAATGGAATTTTTCAAAACAAAAGCTTTTTGTTCTCGAAAACATACTACGATTTAAATTAAAATTTGATGGACAACCCTCCAGAAATGAATCTGTTGGATAACCACTATGAAGCAATTCATGGGCCCTGAGGCAGATTGTTGGACAATCTCAACAATTCTCGGAAAATCTTCGGTGTTCCTTTCGTATTTTCTTTTTATTTTCTTTCATGTCGCTAAGCAAATCTAATATTCTAAGTTGCCCCGATTATATGGAATCATTATGCGATCCAGGAAGCATAAAAGTAACTGTATATAAAACATGTATATATTAACAATTAATTCACACAAATTCATGTTACTAAATTCCACATAAATACTTACCAAAATTAGCTCACCGTAGGCTGAAATTAACCGAAATAAAGCTCAGATTCAGTTTTTAGGAGAGTGAACCGACAACGAAAATCACCCAAGAAATCAAATGAGCAGTGAAACCCTCGGGTTGGCACTTTGTTCACGATCTGATAAAGTTTCCTTCCTTTCAGGTTTCAATGCTTTTGAGACAGATAACCACGACCTTCTAGGCCTCGGCAATCTCATCCATAAATGGCCCTTAGCGAAGATAAACCAAGTAGGAAAGATGCATTCAATCTTGGGTTGTTGAGACTCCACAAAAATGAGTCATCGCGGCGTAGCTCTCAGCCCATCCAGAACTCCAGCTGTTCTCCGGCTGAAGTGAAGAGAGCCGCGACGGTTCGAAGGCGGGGAAATCAGAGAGAAACCCACTTTCCCTGCCTCTCTCATATATCTATTCAGGCAGCCTCACTGTTTTTTTGTGTTTCATGGAGATAAACTATTCTTCTCTTTTTATATCTTCATTATATTTAAATATAATAAAATTCTCATATTGTACTTATATAGTGTGATTTTTTGACATATGAAGCAAATCTAAGCCATTCATCTCACCCTCTCTAATCATGCAATATGCGTGTAATTACATATAATAGAGTGTTTTGTGCATGTATCTTTTCACACGAGGCAGTTTCACGGCTGAGCTTTGATTACCTGAAATCAAATTCAAGCGTCTCGAGCAGTGAGTGACGTGGTAGTAGATTTGGGTAGTTCCGTGGTGAAATCAACAATAATAGATCAAAATTTGGGATTTTGATCTAAGTGCCATTTTATCTTTCGGAAAGTCTCTCGGTTTTATTCTCCTCCTTAAGGAATTTAGATCTGAAATTTTGAACAATCCTCCATGACGTACCATCTGGTGCCTCTGTCCATCATTATAAACTGATGTTAAGTATTAAGAGCAGGAATGGCTTGTATATCGTCATGGGATAATTGGCTTGCGTAATGTCCTGTGGCTCCTGATTTGACTCTCCACTCCACAGGCACCACACTTCTCGCTAATACTGCTGTCTTGCGTCACCAAAACACGGTTAAGTTTGTCATAATGCTTGATCATATCAGAAGGTCAAAATTCAGTGTGATCTACAAGTCTCCCAGTCATTACATGAAGGCGGATCGAGTGCCTCGAACATGGGGCGCTGAAATACCTAAGTGGACATGGCATGTTGGGCGATGAAGGGTCGCTGACCATCAGTTGCATTCCATCTCAGTATCTGAAGAGACCGATGAACTCAGTGATGGCTTCCTGGCTTTCGGGCACATTAGCTTTCTGCCGACATCACAGCCAGGGCGCGTCTCCAACCTCGGGAACTCTAGGGGTGATATTGTACATCGGCTGCTTACTGCTTTGCTCTGGGCGTGAGAAAGGCGTTGTGCGTCATTGAGCTCACCTTCTGGGAGGTGTTATCGGATGGGACCGGTGATGGGCTCTCTCCCACCTGATTCAAACATATAACGGTGACTGTGGCTCAGTGCAGTACCTCAAATGTTCTCCCATACCTAGCTATCTTGTTGTTGCCAGTTAGTTTACGCTAAGATGAAAGTTCTCTTGATACCATATGGTCCAGGCGCCACTCCATCTCTGCTTTTTGTATATGGTCCTCTGGCCCGACCATCAATTTGTGGTGAAGCATCGTGTGGGTGTGCCCATGGCGCGCGGAAACTCCTCCAGTGCGTGACCTCAGGGTCTCATAAAATACATGATCTGGTATATGTAGTGGACTATCATCTGAATATGCAGTGGCGAATCTACTCTCAATATTAAAGAGTCTCTGTGAATGGAGAAAATGTGTCGACTTAGAGCAGTCCTATCTTATACCGCATCCATGTCTCTGAGTGTGAGTGTCCAGTGGTGCCAAATCCATTGTGACAGCCTCCTTCCTTTCAAACCACCCTGAGATGGTGAAGTAGCCTAAAAGCCTTCAGTATGGTATCTTGAGTTGACACGTGAGACATCAGTGGAGCAGTCTGGGTGGTATGTCTTATTCCCCCTCACATTAATGCGTGATGAAAATCACAAATTACATCTTGAGTATACTAATTATTTCACATCGAATGAGGAAAGCGATTAAACTCCACCCGAGTCTCTCTCTTGAGTAGTGACTGAACCCTTTTGGTCTGTCAGAAGACTACCATCTAAGTGGGGCTGTTGATACATAATCACACAGCACCTGAGGTTGTTACCGTTACGACATGAACTATCTCAAAATCTTTTAAAAGTGGGAGACTCAGTATTCTAAGTGAGGCAGAGACGATTGTAAGCTCACTAGAAATACAGCATTGCCCAGGCATGGTGATCTTTGGCAACCCAGGCTTATCTGCGATTCTCGGCGTGTGGAGGCTGTTTTGGGGAAGTATACTAAGCTGCCTCCGTGACTTCAGTGGTTGAGTGCGCCGGCTGCCACGTTTGCCTTGGTATCGAAGTGATCTCAGACTCTCTGGGCTCAATCCATAAGTTTGCCTGTGTGGGGATCTGTTTCGTGAACGCTTCAGACTTTGTAGTCTGTCGCCTCAGGAGACTATTCTCATATAGTAGGGCGCCAATCTTGGGGCGAGGGCTTGGCATGACTCCATGTCGGTGTGGGTGAGTTCTGCTTTGTGAGATTCTTCAGGCCGGACCTTAGCTGCTCACCCTTCAGGAGGCTGCATTCAGCCATCCCGGTCCGGCTCAGGAGACATCACGGATACACTTTGCCTTTGTCACGTCCCGAGACTTAAGGATGGGAGGCGAGTAAACCTCTTATATAAACTCACAGATATTATCTTGTGGATCATCATAGTGTCGACTTGTCTTCCACGTGGGTCTGCTTGTGTGGTGCATTAGTTGGAGAGTCTCGATGAATCCTCTTGGTGACCGATCCGGGACTAGTAGTAGCCGAGAGGCCCGACCAGGCCAGCCTCCTCCCCGACTCATCACGACCTCGACCTTCTCTGGATTGCCGACCTTTTTTGATGCTTCTTTTGCGTGTGCTCAAAATCTGCCTCAGTGACTGACTGCCTTGGCTGAACTTGGCGTGCGGTTGGTGATCCTCTCTGTGACCCATGTCTGATCCTGATAATACTCGTATCAAAACGCTGCATTTAGGGTGAGTAGAAATGTCTGTCCCGCAGTATGACAAACTTGTCTGGAATGGGTTTGCACCTGTGCGGGGTCCATGAATCTTGTTGGCGCCTTGGGTTAATCTGAGGAGGCATCACTTAGTAGCTCAAAAGTGCGTAATGCGATCTTGAGGCGTTGTCTTAACGGGGATCATCGTCTCCCACTAACCCTCGGCTAATGGACAACCGATTACGAGTCTGTCTTGGAATGAAGGGCTGAATCTCTAGCCAGATCAAACAAATGCATTCAATCACCAAACGAAATCTAGGTACCGATTTCTTGATCGTAACCTTTGTTCATTACACATAAATCAGTATACCAGTCGAGAGGGACTTGTGCTTCTTCGCCGCCAGCAGAACGGGAGGGCGTGAAGGTAGTGCTCGAATTCTAATGGGCTATCCGGTAACTCACACGTAGTTGGACTCACCGGTCCACTGTTGCCGACTATTGGTACTATCCCCATGAATCCCGGATCGGTAGTACTAGGGATATCAGCTTCGATCACAAGTCTGACCTGGAAGCTGATCCCGATGCTTCATCCGACATCCTGTACTGCCATTTTCGAGAATCCTTTACTTTCTTTTTTTTTTTCTTTTTGTGGTCTCACCTCGTCCTCCAGGGGCTTGCTGTGACCAGCCTCACTGTCCCCCGACACACAGACTGTGCAGTGCGAGCCCAGGAAATATCATCTTGTCCATGGCCCTAACCACAGTCTTGTCTCGCGTGTGGCGTGCACTCTATTCTACAGTGATAATGACTCTATAAGATGTCAATGATCCATCCAAGGATGGCGTCGAGACTCGACATGTCACGACCCTCGGGTCACGTGAGTAGAATCAAGGATCTCTAACTCGCAACCACGACATATCATCCCTATCCTTGCCCTAATCCCTAAGGGAGGACTCACATATAAGGGCTTCTCCAAGGCCTTAACCTCTTAGCCAATATCCACAGTGATACGTATTGAATAGACCTGATCGTACAGTAAAAAATGCAGGTATAAAACGTACCTTGTATGTCCGAATGATCTGCATGCTCAGCCTCAGTACCATGAGACCTCTCCCTCCTAGGACAATCTCGTCTCATATGCCCAGGCTGATGGCAATGGAAACACGTCACCTGCCCCGCCTGGCCCGAATCCCGGCAGGTCTTGTCCCTCGGTGGTAGGTACTTGCCCGATCCCCCGAACCTCGGGATCCACGCCTCTGGGGCAGTCACCTCCTCCTTATGCAGACTGCGGAGTGGAAACATAACATCTGTCCTGCCCGTCTGGCAACCCTAACTCGTCCTTGGCCCGGATAACCGGGGCTTTGGAACCCTTGCGAACCCGAAGCCTTCGGCTTCTTTCTCGAACTGGAAGAAGATTGATCTCCCTTCCTCTTAGTACCAGCACCCATATCCTGGATGCCTCTCATAACATCTACCTCTCCCTTTGTGGTCATAGTTGTCCTGACCCTAGAGTCCACTCCTCTTTTAACCATTTGGAGGACTGATGTGCTTCCTAAGCGTTAGATCGTTTGTGCTACCAGTTCCTGCTTGCCTGGCTTGTCTGATACTTGTACTTCACGATCATACGGCCTCGACAAGGCACCGCTAGTCAAAAGCCGGTGGTGCTTGACCAGTACCTTGTGGACGACCCCTACGTCCTCTCCCGCGACTAGCCATCTACACATGTCAAATGACAAGTTAAGATTCAATGCAGTATCTCTAAGGTGTAAACATAGCCTCGAGACCCTTTTCGTATAACGAAAAATATTTCATACATAACGTCCATGCATTCATAGGTAATGCAAGACAATAAGTTCATATATTAAATCATATTCAACAATAAAATATTTAATTTAATTTTATTTTATTTCAAAATATTTTATTTTATTTTATTTTTGAAAACCTAGTGACCCGATTGCTCATGGGCCGGTGTTTGTGAGCGATGACACCGAGAACGATACACTGAGTCAAAGGGGCGGGTTAGGTGCATAGGGTGCACCAGACCCAATTGCATGCTTACGTGCATTGCCCCTTTAGGTCGCCGCGCCGCGGCACCCGTTGGGCATCGTGTCATGGTGCATAGAGCGCATCGTGGCCTCGGCCGTGTAAGCGGGCGTAATCGACTTGTCACCTCGCGCGGCTGCTGTAGCCTTAGTGTAGAAACCTCTGCCTTAAGCCCTTGGTCGCATTCACAAATTTTGTATCGCGACTCAATGCGTAATCTCGCGGCGCCTTCGCGCCTTGTGTCACTGCGGCCGATATCTCAGGCCGTGTCGCGGCACTGTGACCCACCCGATGTCGCGGTGACCTTTGTCATCATGACCATGCCGTGTATGACCTGTTTATGGCGCCTCAGCCACGATACAATGTTTTTGTATCGCGACTCCCAAATTTGGAGCCATGCGCGTGCGCGGCTACGCGCTGCGGCTGGTGGCGTGTCGTAGGCTGTATGAAGCGCCTTACCACGCATGATGTCGTGGCCTCATCGATCGTGTCATAGGCGTGGCACGGCCGTATCGTGGCCCTTCTTGCATGCCCTGTGCGCGTCGCGATACAATGCAACTGCTATCGCGAGCTAAGTGCAAAATGAGGCGATGGCCAGTGCTACTGCACCAAAAAATTTTTTTCACATCATTTTTTTTCCCATTGTTCCACCTACCAGAAGACCACAAAAAAAAATTTATTTTTCCTTTTCGATGGGAACAAAATAAATTCATTAAAATTTATTTTATTTATTTAAATTTTCGGTTTACACCTTTATAAACCCGAGGAAAAAAATGTCCTCTACCTTTTTCCTTTTTTTATTTTTATTTATTCTACGACCACCTGTCCAAAATTTCTCAAACGCTTGTTCTCACACTAACCTAGTGTTCAACGTTTCCTATGTGTTATTTACTTAAGCACCTGATACCTGATTCATACACAACAACTCATGTTATACACTTTTGTTTACATATAAAACACAATGCATACGTGTTCTAATCTAATACCGTGACTACCTAGGTAATCACATACCTAAATCTACACCCACCAGAGCTCCCAAGGTAATCAGTTTACCTATCCGGGGGTCGTTGACAACTCAACAGCCCGTGGAATACTACGTGGATGTCGGGTAACCCGACACCACTCACTTCAGAAAATCCGGCAGAGTCTCTTTTGTACGGGGAGCTCTACCCAAAATACAACTGTCCCAAACAGTTTACAACGACCACACCGGGTCCACATATGGATAAAAATAAGTAGAATGGCCACTTGGGCCCATACATCAATACTCACAAAATATATCCCAACCAAATACCAATAGTTCAAGAGTTATTACAATACTCTTAACCAAAACATATATCAAAATTTAAATTTTAATACATGTTCTACAAAACGAATACCAAAGCCACAACGGCTTCTTCCTAAGCGGCCTCTAAAGTGGCGTCGTCCTCCTATTACCTCCACACATTACCTGAAATAGTGATCCCTTGTGGGGTGAGCAAAGCCCAGCAGTTATAATTTCATTAGATTACTCCCCACCCTAAGTGCATGTCATGGCAAACAATCACTCAGTAAATCGTGATCCTACTTGAATGTCTACGTGAACCCACATGTCTTGAGTCCTCCAATTTCCCTTCGCACGTGCACAAGCAGAATGCGAGGTAAAAATACAGTTTTCAAAACAAAAAGCTTTTGTTCTGAAACTTACTACCCGAGTTTGTTAAAATTTATTAGACCGATCTCAGGAATTCGAATCTGTTGGATAACCACATAAAACAATCCATGGGCCCCTTCACGTGAATTATTTGGACAATCTCTGACACAATTCTCGAAAAATCTTCCGCCGAAATTCCTTTCACAATATTTTCCTTTTATTTTCTTTCATGTCATGCACTCACTCCTAATATTCTAATTCTTTTTGATTGCATATCAGATGCGATATCATACATCCAGAGACAACTCATGTAATATATAAAATATGTATATATTAACATAATTAATTTACAAGGATGAATATTATTAGGTGCATCAATACTTGCTTAAATTATTCGCGTAATTTGAATTAAAATACAAAAATTCATTTTAGATAAACACGACAATATAAAAATCACCAAAATCACGTGAGCAGTGAAACCTCGGTTTGTACATTTCACGACCCTAATTAGGGATTTCTTCGCTCCGAGTTTAAAGCTTTTGAGACCGTGCTTAGGCCTTCTAGGCCTCAACGATCCTCATCAACAAAATAAAGCCCATAATGAAGGAATGACAGAGCAGGAAGAGATCAGCACTCTTGGGTTTATTGAGCTCTAACAAGATGGATAAATGTAACCTCAATGGCGTGGGAAACTATTGTGGTGGGACCAGGCAGCGATCTGAGCAGAGATCTAAGAATCAAACCACTTTCTCAAAGCTCTGATGACCCTCACTTCTGCTTGGAGATTTTTGTGTTTTCCATGGAAAACTATTCTTCTCTTTGTCTTATTCTAATTTAATCTTTTCAATAATTCCCATCTTGTCCTTATGTCTTGATTTTTGACACATGGCTTAATCTAAGCCATTCATCTCTACCCTCTCTCTAATCATGCAACATGTGTCACATGAGTACATGTAATAGGTGACTTTTGTCACATCACATGTCTTTCACGAGCCGTTTTACGGCTGGGCCTTCGGTGCCTCGAGAAAAGCGTGAAATTAGCAGATGTCTCGAATTAGGCGAAATTCAATGTGGTAGCTAGATTTCGTGAAGCGATTCCAATGGTGAAATCCGTTTAAATCATCGAGATCTAGAATTTTTTTATTTTGACCAAAAATTCACCATTTACCCTTTTCGACCAGTCGAATTTTCTCGGGTTTTACATCACCTTTCCAATGTTAGTGATGATGACGTGCTAGAGCAATCGGTTCAATTCTTCAAGTTTGACAATCGAGAAAGACAGGACACTTGAACCATCTCCCTCTTTAGTGGTCATTCACATTGTAGCCTTCGTAGCCCTGTTTGTCAATGATTATTGGCTGAACTCTCACCGTGATTGCATTATCAAGGTTCTTGGACACATGTCCTTTCATCCATATTGGGAGAATCCTCTACTCGGTCCTTCCTCGTCCACATGAGTCATTTTCTATTTCTTTCCTTCTTGATAATTTTGTCTTCTAACTTCAATTGTTGTTTTGGATTCTTTGCAAAGTATGATAAAGGAAAAATAGTGTTGGAATTTTTCCTTATTTTATATTGTAGTGCTTTTGGATAATCAGTATTGATTCTTGAAATTATTTGTTTTATTTGTTTTATCCCATTGATTCTAGAGAATAAATGAGATTTTGCTTCTCAATCTTGATGAATTCTTTGTCTTTTCCCTAATTGACCACTTGATTGTTAGGGATCCAATCTTTCTTTCCTATTATTTTCATTGTTGCTGTGACGCCCCATTTCCGGGGTCAGCGTGACCGTCGGCCAGCGGAATATTCATGGATGTCGAGATGGCCCGACACCGCTCATGGCATCCCGGGCGAGTCTCCTTTGTAAACGGGAGCTCTGCGAGATACAACCTGTCCCAATCACATGGCAATCTGTCCCAAAATTTTACAAAGACCACACCGGGTCCATATACAATTAAAATGAGTAAAAATGGTCACTTGGGCCCAAACATCAATACTCATCAAAATACATCAACTATATACCAATAGTTCAAGAGTCAATAAATCACTCTTAATTCAAACATATATTAAGATTTACAATTTTAATATATGCCACAAAATAGAAAATGCCAAAAGCCTGTCAGGCTTTTCTTCATGACCTCTAGTGGGCATCGTCCTCTGTACTCCTGTACGAAATAGTGATCCCTCGTGGGGTGAGCAATGCCCGATAGTGATAATTTTCTACATGGGTTTTACTCCGCCTAAGTGCACATGTCATGGAAAACAAACACCTCAAGCAATTACATGATCCTACTTGAATGTCATGCCCAATCCCGTGTCTCGAGTCCTCTGACTCCCTCACGCGTATTACCTAAGCCAACGAGAAAAAACACCCTTTTATTTCTTTCATGTCGATGCGCTCCTTTAATTTTCTTAGGTTCCTCGATTGCATATAAAAATTATGCCATTCTCAAACCACACATGCCAGTACTATCATACACATATATTAACAAAATTTATACATACCACATATTTAATTCACATCAATAATATCAAATTAGCTCACTTGAGCTAATTACAATTCATTCAATGAAAGCACACACAATTATATTTTTATATGATTCCCTGACATGTTAACACATTTAATTACATGCATTAACATACTAATTTTCTGACTCCAAACAATTCATGTTGGCATATAAAACATGTATACTAACATAATTAACTCACATAAATCAGATTATTCAATTTACGACAATAACTCTAAAATTAGCTCACATAATTAACCCGATCAAGTAATTCATTTTGAATGACCCTGGCTCTGATAATACACGTGAGCAGTGAAACCCAGGGTCGATATTTATTCACGGCCAGTAAGGATCTTCTCGCTCGGTTCGATTATTTTGAGACCCATGGCAATTTAAATCAGCGCCGAGTGCTCCATAACCATTTCACGACTCTTAGCCAAAGAATAACACAGTAGGAGAAGACCCTACCTCTTGAAGTTGTTCGAACCGCCCAATCGGTATCCGCAGCGTAGCCCTGCGGGTAGAAACGGCTTTACTTGCGGCACGAGAGACCAGGTCCCGAGCAATGGGAAATCTAGAGAGAGGCTTCTCTCTCTAAAATTTGAAACAAGCCCTCACTATAACTTTTTCCAGCCTGTACGTTTTCTTCTTCAATTTGAAGCTAGTCATTCCACTCATTTGCTATTATTTGATTAATTCCCATCTTGTCCCTCTTAAGCGACTTTTGACACATGGCTTAATCCTAAGCCATTCATTTCCAAATATCTCTCTAATCCTTATTACAACATATGTCACATGAGTACATGTAGTAGGTGACTTTTATCACATCATGTCTTTCCTGAAGCCGTTCTGACTTTTGAGCCTCTGTGCCTAGAAAAAATGTGAAATTCATTTGTCACGAACCGGCGAAATTCGACGTGGTAGCTAGATTTCGCGAGACGATTCCGACAGTGAAGTCTGTTTCATCATCTGAGATCTAGAAAAATTCCAGATTTTGACTGAAATTACCATTTTGCCATTTTTCAGAAAATTAGGATTTTCTCGGGGTTTCACAGTTGCTTATGTTTGCTTCTTGTGAGGGCTTCATGAGAGGGTCTAGTTTTTGTTTTAAAGTTAGAGAACCCACTAATTGGACATACAGTAAGGATGATGGCAAATTTATCAAAAGAATATTTTAGGTTTAATGAGTCACATGTAAAGTTGTCACGTAAGTTAAAAACACACGTGTGGGGCTCCACTTCAGCATTGTTAACATCACGTTTGTCTATCCATTGAATAGTGACAGGGGTATAAGTGTGACACAACAAAAACGTAAGGTGCATGATTGAACCCAAAAAAAGTTTAGGAGCTAGAATAGACATACAGTCAAACATTAAGGACACTTTTGCACCTTATTCTGAAAAAGAAACATATATTGTTATGACAAAAAATATCTTTTCATTTAAAAAAAATCTCTCGAGCAAGAACTTTTCTCTTGTTTTAGTTTTATTATAAATGTTGTACTTGTGCCATAAATGTCGTACGTTAAACTATTATGATAGAAGAAAAATAAATTAAAATCTCTAACGACAAACATCAAAAGAAATAGGTCCACGAAGTACTACAGGGTATTTTTGGAAAAAAAAAAGACCAAGAATTTAAAGAATATACCAATGTCTTAAAAACTGGATCGATGACTAAACCAGAAAAGTTATTGGTTCACGGTCCACTGGTTGAACCGATGACATTATAAATAGATAATTAATATATTATTAAAATTAAAAATAATTATAAATGGACGACTAGTTTATTTAGTTCAACGGCTGGTTTTAATGGGTTCGACCACCCAGTTCAAAAGAAAAAGTTTTAACCTTTGAAACCATACAGTTTTCTTATCAGTCACGGTCAATCCGATCAGACGGCTTGATGCAGTCGATTTTAAAATGATGGAATATACGTTAAGAATATTAAAATTCAAAAATATTTTTAAATTTATGTTAATCAGATGGGTTCATCAAAAATTGTCTTTCAAAAGGACAAATTTAGTTGAAATTTAAAATTCTCTTTTGAAAAGACAAATTTTAAACTTTATTTTTGTTTTCAATATTTTTTAAACTTTAATTAATGGGAAAATCTGTGACGCCCCAAAACCGGGGTGTCTCGTTGATAACCCGTCAACCCGCGGAATACTCGTGGATGTCGGGTAACCCGACACCACTCATGAAAATCGAAGCGAAGTCTCCAGCACATGCAGGGCTCTACTCGAAATACAACTGTCTCAATCACATGGCAACCTATCCCAATATTTTACAAGACCACACTAGGGTCCATAGAAAATTAAAATGAGATGGCCCGCGTGGGCCCATACATCAATACTCGCTAAAATATCAACCAACTATATTACATGGTTTAAGAGTTAAGAAATCACTCCAATACAAACATATACTAAGATTTAAAGTTTTTAATACATGTTATACAAAAACATGAAGCCCGCAATCCGGCTTTCTTCTAAAAACGTGGCTCTTAGTGAGCCTTATTCCTCACATTACACTCCACATTACTGAAATAGTGATCATAATGGGTGAGCAATGATAGAGTGTTCCTACATGGGTTACTCCCACCTAGGATCCATATTGCCCATGGCAAAACTAATCCATAAAGCAAATACATGATTCTACTTGAATGTACCCATACCTAATCCGTGTCTCGAATCCTCACCCAGACTCCCTCACATTCCTAAGCCAAATGCGGTAAAATACACTTTTCAAAACAAAAGCTTTTTGTTCTCGAAAACTTACTACCGAGATTCGGTAAACATATTGGACTACCCTCCGAGGCGAATCTGTTGGATAACCTTCCGAAACAATTCATGGGCCCCTCTGACGTGAATTGTTGGACAATCTCCCAACACAATTCTCCGAGAAAATCTTCCGTCGAAATTCCTTTCACAAACATTTTCGTTTTTATTTTCTTTCATGTCATGCACTCACTCCTGTCTTCACCAGATTCATAATTTTATGGAATGCATTATGACAATCCAAACAACTCATGCTAATATATAAAAACAATATAATTGCATAATTAATTAACACAATTCATGATATTAGAATTCACATAATGTTTTAAATTAACTCATGACTAATTCATAATCTGAGAAAATTCATTTTGAATCACTCAACAACACAAAAATCACCTGAAATCACGTGACGTTGAAACCACCGAGGTTGGCAACATTCCTTGACCCTACAATTAAGGGATTTCTTCCTGCTCGGTTTCAAAGCTTTTGAGACCTGATAACCACGACCTTCTAGGCTCAACAATCCCCATCCATAAAATGGCCCTTAGCCAAAGAATAAACCAAGTAGGAAAAGATCCAACCACTTGGGGTGTGGAACTCCACCAAATCGGTCCGCGTGTAGCCCTCCTTCAGTAGAACAACTTTACTTCTTTGCCCGAAACAAGCAGGTGGTCGAGCGCGGAAATCTAGAGAAGGCGCTCTCTCTCTCTAAAATCCCCAACAGCCCTCTTGCCAATTTCCAGCCCTGCGTTTTCTTCTTCAATTTGAAGAAAACTATATCTTGTCTTATTCTCATTAACTTTTCATTAATTCCACTTGTGTCCCCTAGTCTTGACTTTTGACACTTGGCTTAATCTAAGTCATTAATCTCCATCATCTCTCTAATCATGCAACATGTGTCATATGAGTACATGTAATGGGACTTTTTGTCATCACATGTCTCTCCTGTTGTTTCTGACTTTTGGGCTTGGTGCCTCGAAGCGTGAAAGTGGGTTGTCTCGGGATTCATGAGAATAGACGTGGTAGCTAGATTTCGCTAGACGATTCCAACGGTTAAATTTGTTTCATCATCCGAGATCTAGAAAAATTTTGGGTTTTGACCGAAATTACCGTTTTACCCTTTTTTTAGAAAATTCGAATTTTCCCCTGTTTTACATTCTTCCCTCCACAAGAATTTCGATCTAAGTCATTGCAGATACAGTCCATGCATATGTAGCGTGCACTCTACCATGCATGTAAATAAACTAGTCATTAAACGTGCTTGACTAAACCCACATTACCGCCGTCCCTAAGCGAAGGGATAGGTGGCCCGCATTGTGTCTCGTGCTCCCACGTTAACTCCTCCACTCCCAGTACGCCATTCGCACCCTCACTAGCCCTTAGTCTTCGTCCACAAACCTGATCCGACTATCCATAATGCACACTAGTCCTCCCTCGAAGGTCCTATACGTATCGACCTTAATCTCTCCCAATCCACTATGGCTGGATGCAGGTGTACCTCGAACATGGAGCGTAGATACCTCGTGGACACCTAACATCTTTGAAACGGGTAAAAAGCTAACCGATGCCTTCTGATTGCCTACCCTCTCGGTATCTCGGGTCTAATGAACAGCGATAACGTCGTGGCTTACCGAACCGACCACTCCTCTCTTAGGCATCACCTTCAAGAAAATGATCTCCGACCTCGAACTCTAAAATTCGATGTTGTACATCGACCTTAGCTCCTTCTGTTGGCTCGAGCCTTGAGAAGGCGTTGGCCATTATCAGGGCTCACCTTCACCGGAGGTGTCTCCTAATCGGTCGGGACCCGGTGATGGAGCTCTCTCCCACATCAGTCCAGCATAACGGTGACCTGCATGGCCTCCCATAAAATGCCTCATTGGTGCCATGCAGTATACTTCACGTCACGGCAATGTTTGTTGTGCGTGAATTCCACTAAGGGTAAATGCTCTTCCAGTACCCTGTGATCGGATGCATGCTCGCGGCATATCCTCTAACACTTGTATGGTCTCTCCCTAGCCCGACCATCTATTCCTGGTGAAAGCATTACTCATGGTAAGCCGATGTGCCCATGCCTTTAAGCCTCTTCCAAAAAGTGCGTGCTCTCATGGTCTCTATCGACACTATGGATCGGCACTCCGTAGTAGCGGACTATCTATTGAATGTACAACCGTAGGAATCTCTCAATGTGAAGGTCATCCTCGCGGCTAGAAGAGTAATGTCGACCGTGGCCCAGGTCCACTATCACCTCTGGCATATATCCTTGCCGATTAATAAAAATTGTGAGTGGGTCACAAATCCATTGTGGCGTGCTCCAGCTTCACTCAACCGCCTCGATGGATGAGTAGCCTGGCAGCTTCTAATTCTTTCGGCCTTAACTTTGTTGTACGTGAGATATCGTCGAGCGAGTCCCGTGTCTCTTCATCCGCTCGGTAGTAGTGATGAAGATCTGGTACATCTTACGATGCCATCCCGGATGTCTGACAAGATCGAGTAAATTGAAACTCCACGAATCCTCCTCTCTCGAATCGGTCAAGCGAGACCATTGTCCAGGTCTTCTATCTGAAGACTACCATCTGATGGACGGTCTAGCCTGATCACACATTACATTGTTACCGGTCCACCAATGGACACTCTCATAAGCGTCACGCCCACAGGACTGATCACTTTGCTCAGCCAGAGGCGGTTGCAACTGCTAAACTCCCCAAGCATTGCCATGAGCACACTCCAGTGTAGCTAAAGCGTCCCACGGTCTCGAGCATCAACCACTGCGGGAAGCTATACTAGCTAATGCTCCAGTGACTTGGGTAAAGGTGCGCCGACCGCCCACATTTTGCCTTACCGAGGTGGTAATGCAAAGTGAAGTCATAGTCCTCCCTAAGAACTCCATCCATGCGTTTACTTCGTGTTGAGGTCCCATTGCGTGAATATGCCCGGACTTTTGTGAAGTGCAGTACACCTCCAGGCGCTCACCATATAAGTAGTGGCGCCAAATCTTGGCGAAGGCCTTCTGACCTGACTCGTGTCGTGTGTGGGGGTAATTTTGCTCATGATTCTTCAGCGGCGGAACCATAAGTTTGCTACCCTCCCGAATGCATCAAAACACATCCCGGTCAAGCCTAAAGGCATCCTATTCTTGTGTACCTGTCCCTGTCGGGACTAACAATATAAGAGCAGTAGTAAGCCTCCTCTTCAACTCCTGGAATGCCTTCTTGCATGGTCATTGATCAAACGACCTCTTAGGGTCAATCTTGTCATAAGTCTTTGCCAATCGGAAAATCTCAATGAATCTCAGTGGTACCCAGCCAATCGAAAACTATATCTTGAAAGGCTGACTTGGCTCTCTAACTCATCATGACCTGGAGCCTTCTCTTGAATCCTTGGCAGTACCTTGATGTTGACACCACGTGTCCCAAAAATCCCACCTCAGTAAGCCAAAACGCGCACTTATTGAACTTGGCATACAGCTGATGATCTCTCAGCAACTATAAAACTATCCTAAAGTGATCCTCATGCTCCCTCTCTGATTGGGAGTAGATCAAAATGTCATCTACGAAGACTACGACAAGCTGATCTAGATAGGGTTGGAATACTACATACATGAGTCAATGGTCTCTTTAGGCGCATTCGTCAATCCAAAAGGGCATCACCGTAAACTCAAAGTGCCCATAGCGTCCCTGAGCGTTGTCTGGGATATTTGTCTCTCCCTAACCCTCGGTGATGGTAACGGTCTGAAGGTCTCTTAAGGTAGACTCGCGCTCCTCTCAGCGATCAAACAAATAGTCAATTCTACGTGATGGGTGCGATTCTTGGCCAGTAACCACAACTCAAAGCCCACTTTTGTAGTCAATGCACCCCGGTCGAAGGGTCTTATCCTTCTTCTTATAAAGCGACTGGGCGCCCCCATGGTGTGCTCGGTCTAATAGACCTGTCGGTAACTCCACGTGGCCCGAACTCTTGGGTTCTGTTGCTTGGTGCCATCCCATGTAGAGTCATAGAGATGGCGAAGTACCAGTGTAAGCTTCGATGCAGTCTACAACCTCTGCGGAGACAATCCCGGCGACTCATGGGAAAACAATCCTCCTTACTCGCAGACCTTCTCGAGTAGATCTAAGTCAGGTCTCACCTCGTCCTCTAAGGTAAAAGACTTGCTAATAACCCTTATTTATCCATAACCTGGACTGCATTTTATCGTGGGCAAAAATATCATGCTTGTCCCCCTGAAATACAACACGAGTACCATCCTGCGTGTAGGCGTTAACCCTCCTACGCTCACAATCGATAACAACTCTGTAAGCTGTTAGCTAATCCATCCTAAGGATGACGTCAAACTTTGACATGTCCATGACCCTCAGGTCAACGTGAGTAAGTCCCGAGATCTCTAACTTTGGCGCCATGACATATCCATCCTATCATAAGCCTAATCCCTAGGGGAGAACTCATATACAAGGGCTCCTTCAAGGCCTCAACCTCTAAGCTGACTCTATCTGGCCCGATGCAACAATGAATAAGATACAACACCTGTAAATCAAATAACTTATATCTTGCCCGTAGGCGAGATGGCAAAAAACGTGCCACATTATGGCTGGGCGATGCGCTGACTCAGCCGGTGGTGTGATGGCGTAGACACACCCCTGAACCCTACGCATTCTGCCTATGGGCCTCGTCTACGCACCGACCCATGAGTGCGGCCTCTGGCTTTGCCTATGTAGCGGAGGTCTTTCGTCAAATCACTGGCCAATCTGTTTACTCCGGCTGTCTTTTGGTACGTGGAGAATACTTTATCCTCTCTGTCACCATTGTTGTTTGCTGTTGTCCCAAACCACAGAGATCCACAATGCAGAGCAATCCTTCTATGTCGAGTTGTTGTAATGGTAGCACATTGCAGCTGGCCCAAACCGTGATACATCCTGGCACGGATGGCGCGTGGAACCATGAACTTGAAGCCCCTCTGCTTCTTTCTGAGCCCGGAAGAAGACTAACTCTCCTTCCTCTTGCTACTAACACGCATCAGGAGTGCTCGTGCATCATCGATCTCTCTCTCATAGTGGTAGTCCCTGACCCGTGAGTCCGTATCTTGTAGGCGAGTTTCTGATCCGCACCGAATGGACAACTTTAGCCATTCTCGAATCTCGACCTTAGCCATGTTCATTGTACGTAGTCATCGACAAGCGGGCTAGCTCACATACTCTATCCATCGCCATGGCCCCTGCCCCGACTCTGGGGGCATCACAGGCAACCGCATGAGAGGTGTCAGGAAAATATTTTCCCATGAAAAGATCATGGAACTCCTACCAAGTCATTTCCTCTAGATCTCTAGGGTCTTTGCCCGATTCCACCACAGCAGTGGGTGTGGGTAATCTTTCATAGCCTCCAACACCTTCTCGACACACCTTAGACAATATGCGCCACCATGGATCTCACTCCCTGCCTTGATTTCGGAGATGATGTGCCTTGAACCCCTGGAGGTTACTCGGACCTCCCTGGCTACTTGATGCACTAGCCTATGCAATGGAAGCAACCACAATCCCTCTGACCCTCTCGGCCAAGGCCTCTTTGGTCAAATATTGGTGGTGCCAGCTGCACCTTATGGACCGCCCTCGTCCTCGCCCTCGTAGCCATCACACATGTCAATGCTTGAGGTAATAATCAACCATGATATCTCCTAAGGTGTAAACATAACCCAGAGATACTATTCACATACAAAAAGCATTTCATACACATCCATGCATTCATAGGTAATGCAAGACAATAAGTTCATATATTAAATCATATTTAGCAAAAAAATATATAATTTTATTTTATTTTAAAATATTTTATTTTTAAAACCTCGTATTGATGTCTCAAGCAGTGACTCGAGAATAGTGCAGGTCAAGCGGTCGGGTGTACAATGCACACCACGACCCGGCCTACGCTACTTCTCGGCGCCGCATTACTTAAAGGCTGGTCGATGTCAGCGGCCATGTCGTGAAGCGTGTATCGCGACTGTGCCCGACCAGTATCGTGGCCCTCCTTGGCGGTGTCGGTGGCGGTGTCGCGGCTCGCCGCCGGTCTGATGTCCCTTCGGCCGATGTCGTAGCCTTGATATTCGCGTGCAGCTATTTGGCGCTCAGTGTCGCGTACTCCTCGGTCAGTCGCGCACCTCTATGCGATGTCGGTAGCGCCTCTGTCTTGATATCCTTAAACGTCATCGCCAGCGTGTCGCGACTGAGCGCCCTACGCCGATACAAAATTTGTGTGGCGACTCACCTCTAGCGGCCGGGCCTCCTCTGCCGCGATACAACGATTGTATCGTGACACATCGATGTGAGCCTCCCTCACGTCACGATGCGGCAATTGTATCGCCAACACACCCAACCAGCCGGGCGTAATGCGCATGAACCTTGCTTCGCCCTAGCGCCTGCTGGGTGACATGTTCTTATTTCGGCCGTGTCATGATCCAAGGCCGCCATCGTTGTAAGTGACCTATTTCTCTCGCGCTGGCGTACCTGTGTCATGATATAGTCTACTGTATTGTGACTCAACACAAAGAAAATGGGCGATAGCCATTCCGACCTCCCACCCTTTTTTCACTCTTTTTTTCATTTGTTCCACCTGCGGGGGAAGACCATAAAAAATATATTAATTTTTTCTTTTTTCAATTAGAACAAAATAAATTCATTAAAATTTATTTATTTTTTTCGATTTGCTTGTAAAACTCATTTCTTCAATACACATTTTTTTCCTATATGTTGTTCAAGGCACCTGAATCACCTGACATGACCCACCTGATACACATCTAACAATCCTTCGAGTGCACAAAGATACGTGGTTAACCCATTCTACATCAAGTCCTAGGTAATCGTATACCTAACTTATTGATACTAAGTTATACTCTAGTATCCGACATTGAGATCTAGGTATTTATAAACCTAGGCTCGATAACAAACTGTGGCCCCAAAGCGGGTGTCGTTGACAACCCCGTCAACCATGGAATATTCGTGGATGTGATGGCAGGCACCACTCATGAAAATCAGGTGAGGAGTCTCATTTGTGGGAGCTCTGCCCGAGTACAACTTGTCCCAATCACATGGCAACCTGTCCCAATATTTTACAAGACCACATGGGGTCCGTATACAATTAAATGAGTAAATGGTCCATTCAGGCCATACATCAATACTATAAAAATATCCAACCAACTATATTTACATGGTTCAAGGATTAAGAAATCACTCTTAATACAAACATATATTAAGATTTAAAGTTTTAATACATGTTATACAAAAACATCGAAATACAATCAGAGCTTTCTTCTAAAACGCTGACCTCTAATAGAAGCCATCCTCTACAATACACTCCTATTACTGAAATAGTGATCCTCGAGGGGTGAAACGATGCAGATAAAGATAATTTCCTCACATGGGTTATAACTCCCCACCTAAGTGCACATGCGACAAATAATCACACTCAAGCAATGTAATCCTACTTGAATGTCTATACCCAAATCATGTCTAAAGTCCTCACCAAACTCCTCGCACATTCGTAAATCACAGTAAAAATACACTTTTCAAAACAAAAGCTTTTTGTTCTCGAAAACTTACTACCGAGATTCGGTAAACATATTAAACTATCCTCCGAGGCGAATCTGTTGGATAACCTTCCGAAACAATTCATGGGCTCCTCCGATTGTTGGACAATCTCCCAACACAATTCTCCGAAAAATCTTCCGTCGAAATTCCTTTCACAAATATTTTCCTTTTTATTTTCTTTCATGTCATGCACTCACTCCTAATATTCTAGGTGCCCAGTGCATATAGGTCACATTAATACCAATCAGCAACTCATGCTAATATATAAAAACATGTATATATTAACATAATTAATTAACCTGATTCATGATAGTAAATTCACATCAATAACACCAAAATTAGCTCCATAGGCTAATTAGAAAATACAAGCAATTCATTTTGAATCACTCAACAACACAAAATCATACCAAAATCACGTGAGCAGTGGAAACCTCGGGTTGTACTTGTTCGCGACCTAATTAAGGGATTTCTTCACTCGATTCAAGCTTTGGGCCAGATAACCGACCTTCATTGAAGCCTCAATAATCCCCATCTATAAAATGGCCCTTAGCCAAAGAATACACCAAGTAGGAAAAGATCTCTACCTCTTGGAGTTGTCAGAACTCCACCAAATCGGTGTCCACCCGTAGCCCTCGCCGCGTAGAACAACTTTACTTCTTGGCCCAAAGCGAACCAACGGTCGAACGCCGGGAAATCTAGAGAGAAGACGCTCTCTCTCTCTACAAATCTCAAACAAACTCTACCTGCCAATTTCCAGCCCTGCATTTTCTTCTTCAATTTGAAGAAGAAAACTATCTAACTTTGTCTTATTCTCATTAATTTTCATTAATTCCACTTGTGTCCCCTAGTCTTGACTTTTGACATGGTTTTGTCAATGGCCCATTAATCTCCATTATCTCTCTGTCGTTACAACATATTATGCATTGTCACAGTGTAGTAGGTGAATTTTTCACATCACATGTGTCCTCACCAGCCGTTTTACAGCTTGACACTCGATTGTCTCGAAAACGTGAAATTGGCTTGTACCGAGAATTGACGAAGTCGGTAGCTAGGTTTATGAGCGATTCAACGCAGTGAAATCCGTTTTATCATCCGAGATCTATAAAAATTTAGGTTTTGTTTGAAATTACCCGTTTCATTTTGAAAGAATTCGAATTTCTGGGTTTTACAAAATCTACAAAAAACATGGGGATTTCATGAAAGTTCAATTAATTACACTATTTTTTAGCTAAAAACAAGCTTGATGTTAATGCCCATAGCTCAAAAGACCCTTGTCGTAATCAATTTCGCCACATCAACTTACTACTGTGATTCCCACTGTTAGTTGTTGACGTGGCACCATGAGACCTGCACACACTCTCCTCTCTCCTCTCTCTCCTTTCTCATCTCTCTCATCTCTAACCCTCATCATACACTCTCTCCTCACCTTTCCAACTGGAGGTGGAGTCCATTATTCCCACACCCACCTAAGCTCCAGCACATTTTAGTCACATCAAACCATCTAAAAAAATTGTTAAAATTTTTACTTTAATTTTTAAAATCTACTAAATAAATTTCAGCGTTTATTTTTAATATAGATAGATTATTTGCTTGATTTTCAATTTACTAAATAAAAATCAAAATTTATTGTTAAAATATAAATAAATTATTCATTATTTAAAATAAATTAGATATTAAATATTTAATATTAAAATAAATTAGTTTAAATAAAAATAGCCAAATATTAAAACTCTTTCATTTTCAAATAGATTAGTTTTAAATAAGAACATTAAATTAAAAACAAATCTATTTGAAATATATTTAATATTAAAATGTTATTTCAAACTCATCCATTCCAAATGTCAAACAGCTAACATATATATATATTTAAATAAAAAAATTAAATATTAAAACTCATCTATTTGCCTAACATATCTAACTCAAGTGGCAAAGGGTTCATCTTCAAAACAAGCATAAGGGTATCGGGATGGTTCTGCAGCGAGCAAGAGAGTACAAAAGCTCTGTGTATTTAAGTGTATTAAAAGGTATACACAAACAAAAAAGGCATTATCTGAGTTGAAACAAGCAACACGAATTGATACTGCAACATGGATTTCAAAGGAGTCCTTTTAAGCAGACACTTTATATAAAATCAAATTCTCATGACAATTGAACATAACACAAACCGCCTAAATTGACGATTAGACCAACGAATCGCAGTTCAAATTTCAATTCAATTATAAACCTTTTGGATTACTGGAAGTGGCCCAAAAGACCCCTAGCCCAAATATTTTAACTCAGCTCTATCACTTTGATGTGAGGCAGCTTTGAGTGCATAAGGCAAATAAGCCTGCTAATGTACTCTTGAACTCAAACCTCTAATTAGATAAAAGATATTGATACATTATGAGTTCACATACAATTTGTGAAATAAACTATCTATTTTACTCTTGTTCTCAGTAGTTTAAATCAAATAATTAATTTGAGAGCATTTTATATGTTAGATTTAAATATTAAAAATGTTCATTTTGTAAATTTTAAAATATGATTATAAATCACTTTATATTTAATATTATCTAATATAAAAGATAATATTTTACAATTTTAATTTATTTAAATATATTTATTATTTTAATTTTATTATTTTTCTGAGTGAGTCGGTTTTTCAAAACATTGGATATAAGTACACATAAAGCTACATTTATTTATAAGTAGATTAAGTATGTTAAAGAGGAAGAAGATAAGTATCGAGGAATTGGTGCATATAAACCAAGACAAAAATTGTCCATGTTTTTCTTTTCTTTTCTTGTTGTTAAAGAAGGATTGAAATTAATATATACAGCAGATTATAGAGTTTTTCTTTAATTTATGAGTTTCATCATTTCTTTAAATAAATAGTTGGATATAAACAATAAATACATAAGATAAAAATTGAGAATATAGATTAATTTGTGAGAGAGGTTAATATTTTATTTTATTGTCCATTTTTAGAGAAAGTATACGTTTTTACGCTTTTTTCTTTAATGTTTAATTTTTTAATTAAGAGTTTTATTCAATTTTAACAAAAATTAGAAGTATTTTGAGAAATCAATTCATAAGGATAAATTAATAACTACTATTAATTGTGCGAGGTCAGAAAATTCCCTATCTTCATTATTGATATTTTTTGTTTGAGTAAATCAAGACCTTTCACATGAAGATTGTTATAGGAAATTTTCTATCTACTTCAATATGCTCTTTTCAATTGTCCTGGTCATGATTGAATGCCTTGTCCATATTAGAGTATATTTAGGGTTTCCTTTTATTGGCTCTATGCTTTTACTTCTTTGCCCTTGTATTGGTATATATACCTCATATCTCTCAATAATAATTAAATCTCTTTCATAATATGGTATCAGAGCAACAAGCTTAACAAAAAAAAAAAAAAAACTAGCCATCCTCGCCTTACCGCTCATGATCTGCCTTCTTCGTTAGCCCTTATCCTTCTCGTGTATGAATCTTCTTCCGCCACTATTTGTCGTGCCTCCTTCGTGGTTTGACATTTGTGACTGGGTGATCAGCCTCGAGAACTTAATCGTTCTCAATGTCAGTACTCAAGCATCGCTAAAACTCAAAGCCATGATAATTCACTTAAAAATGACAAATTATGATTTGATTTGTGTCAAGGTCAGAGAATTCCCTTTCTTGTTATTGATATTTTTTGTTTGAGTAAATCAAGACCTTTCACATGAAGATTGTTATAGGGAAATTTTCTATCTAATTCAATATGCCCTTTTCACTTATCCTGGTCATGATTGAATACCTTGTCCATATTAGTGTATATTTAGGGTTTCCTTTTATTGGCTATATGATCTTACTTCTTTGCCCTTGTATTAGTATATATACTGCATCTCTCTCAATAATAATTAAGTCTCTTTCATAATATAGTATCAGAGCGACAAGATTAACAAAAAAAAAAAAACCCTAGCCATCCCCACCTTACTACTCATGATTTGCCTTCTTCGTTAGCCCTTATCCTTCTCAATAGCCGACGAATCTTCTTCTACCACTATTGTCGTGCCTCCTCATCATCCGACAGTCTTGACCTGGACTTGTAATGCCGACCAGAGTCACAGTGACCCACTTAGTCAACTACGGAAGGCTTTTATTGTCTCATTTCATAGGACATACATGAGTAAGATGACCCAATAGGGTCCATCATCCATACTCGTCCATGCAGTTACAAACCCATACATTTCTATAGATTCAAGAGTTAATACATCACTCTTAATACAAAACATATATTAATCAAAGCCACATGTCGGCTTTCTTCTCAAAAGCGGCCTCTAGTGAGCACCAGTCTTCTTTGGTCTCCTGTACTTGAAAGGAGGATCCTAGCCCCGGGGTGAGCAAAGCCCCGTGGTGATAATCTCACCACATGGTTCTCCCACCTAAGTACTCATGCAGTGCTTTTGAGCATTCAAGTAAAACATACAAGTCCCTGAATGTCTACATGTTATGGATGAGAATGTGACTCACCCATCCGCACATCTCGAGCCCTCACTGACTCCCTCACGCATGCCTAAGCCAAGTGTGAGAAACGCTATTTTCAAAACAAAAGGTTTTTGTTCTTGAAAACATAATGCCATTTTCCAATAAAATTCTATTGGACAACCCTACGAGAAAATTCTTTGGATAACTCTAGAAACACAGTCCATGGGTCTTCCTCAGAGATGAGTTATTAGACAACTCTCAGGCAATTCTTGGAGAAAATATTCCCATGAAATTCATGCTTGACAACCATGTTTTCATGTATGCCTCATACCCTATTATTTCTAGAGTTGCCCTAGTGCATATAGAAATGCAATACCATTTCCTGATAATTCATGTTAATATATCAAGCATGCAAATATATATTAACAAAATTCACACTGCATGTTACTCATACAAGCAATAACACACAACCAGGTCACAATCTTGGACCCATCCAACCGGGTACCTCACGATCGCTTCACAAACAAGAACCAGTTTGGTTCCAATCATCCATAACGCAACGACAGAGAAAACACAAGGCACGGTTTCGGTTCAAACCACTAACCCACCACGGTCTTGGGCGTAGTGGAACGATCATAAAACCTTATATCCTTGATCCCAAATTTTGGAACTAAACCCATATGGCCTTTCATGGCCTCCCATAGACAGCCCTACCATACCCAATACAGTAGCCTACAACATGCCATGCAATGGTCATGTTATATACCGGCTATACACCTTGATGTAACCATGCAACCTGCACACTTGGTGCAAAAACATAGATTTTAGCATGGTTATTGTCAGCCAATGTCCTCCATAGGAACATATCTGAAATTTTGACTCAATGGGATTTCCATAGAGTCCAAGAACACCTAAAACGGAGTTCGGACGAAGAAGTTATGACCTTCCAAAGTTAGAGGTCACACATGAATAGGCAGCCCTACCCGGCTAGCCTACCCGACCTACCCGATCTCCCCTTTTCGGACAGCTCCAGTACCCACTACTCTCCACAGGAATATTGATGGAATCTTGACTCAATGGGATTTCCATAGAGTCCAAGAACACCAAAAACGAAGTTTGGACGAAGAAGTTATGACCTTCCGAGGTGGGTCACACATGAATGACAACCACATTTTTGATCCTCCCCTTTGGGAAGCTCAATATGATACCCTCCACAAGAATAGTGCTAGAATGTTGACTCAATGGGATTTCCATAGATTCCAAGAACACCCAAAACGGAGTTCGGACGAAGAAGTTATAATCTTCCGAAGTTAGAGGTCTATATGAATGAGCGCCCTGCAAGCCAGCCTGCAGGCCTACCTTATCTCCCTTTAGGCGGATCAATACCCACTACCCTCCACAGGCATAGTTCTAGAATTTTGACTCAATTATCTTTCCATAGAGTCAAAAAACACCCAAAACGGAGTTCAGACGAAGAAGTTATGACCTTCCAAAGTTGGAGGTCACACATGAATAAATGACCCTACCCGGCCCGACCTACGAACTGACCAAATCCTCCCCCTTCACAGGAAAGCTCTAGTACCCACTACCCTCCACAGGCATATTTATAGAATCTTTACTCAATGATCTTTCCATATAGTCTAAGAACACCCAAAACGGAGTTCGGATGAAGAAGTTATGACCTTTCGAAGTTGGAGGTCACACATGAATAAGCTGACCCTAACCCGGCTGACCTACGACCTGACCGTCTCCCTTTACGGAATGACTCAGTACCCTTTACCCTCCACAGGAATAGTTCTAGAATCTTGACTCAGATTGGATTTCGCTATGGTCAAGAACACCCAAAAGCCCCGGAGTTGGACGAAGAAGTTATGCCCATTCGAAGTTGGAGGTCACACATGAATGGCTGACCTCTTAGGCGCTAGCACTAGCGAAAGCTGACCCTAAGCGGCTGATTAATCGGTATCACCACATGAACATGGTTGCAATCTTGACTCAATGGGACTGCCGGTCGAGAATACAATCGGAGTTCGGACAGCGAAAGTTAACCTTCGGTTGGAGGTGGCCATGACCCTAAGCGGATGGACCGGCCTGCGAGACAGTAAAGTGAACCAGTAGACGAGACCAACCAGGCGAACAATGGGCATTCCACTAACTATTCGGGGTAAACATACCATGGCAGGTTACGGAGGTCCAGTTGAGAAATTGAGTCTAACATCGAGTTGTTTGATGTGGCTATAATTTACTTGAAGGAATCTCGCAAATTCCCTTTATTCCCCTACCCGTAAACAAGTTCTAAAGTGGGATTGTGTGTACTACCACAATGGCAGCTTCCCATGGTTCAAACACAACCAAACATTCCCCTTAGGGTAGACAATAACACCATTATTCATTTAACTCTAACACATAAAATACTACTAAGGACAATTAGTCAAGTCGATCCATAATGGTTTGTCGAAACCCGATTCTAGAATCTCGACCTTACACTATCTGCAGGTCTTGGGATGTAGTTCACCTTTACCCTCATGGCCTCACACAACCATGCCATTTGAATGGCCCTTAGACAAGGATTAAACCAAGTAGGAGAAAACCCTTACCTCTTGGAGTTTGTCAAAATTCCCCGATTCTAGTCTCCACTTGTAGCTCTTGTCACGAGGAAAGACTTTCTCTCTTGCTTCACTGGAAACCGATGGTCCGATCGTCAGAAAATCTAGAGAGAAGGTAGAGCCTCTTTCTCTAACTCTTCCTCTCAAATGCGGTTTCCTTTCTCTCTCCTTCCCTCTCCCAATGGTTGGAGAAGATAGAAGTCAAAGTGAGATGTCTCTCACTTGCCATATCCACTTCTAAGTGGCTCTTTTCGAATACACCCATGCTTGTCAAAAATACACCATGGTTTCACCCGCCCATGTTGCCACATGTCTCTCATGGAGTCCCATTAGAGCTGTGTTTGACTCATTACGCACATGATCGTGGCACCTCTTGAGCCACTCACCCACGTGCCAAATTATCGACACCGCTCCGGTGCCTCGAAAAACGTGAAATTCTGATTGTCTTGGAATTCGACGAATTTCGACGTGGTAGCTAGATTTTACGATACAATTCCAACGGTGAAGTCCGTTTCGTCATCTGAGATCTAGAAAAATTCTGGATTTTTGACCAAAATTACCGTTTAACCCTTTATCCGAAAATTTGGATTTTTCGAGGTTTCACAGGACTGATCTGCCTCAAAACTTAATCGTTCTCAATGTCAGTGTTCAAGCACTGCTAAAACTCAAAGCCACGAATTACTTCACATGACGACTCTAATTCACATCTCTCCTATTCAGGTATGATCTACTTGGCTTTGTCGACAACTCAAAGTCGTGTCTTGGGGCGATGATAAATCTGGATCATATTCTCTAGCTTCGATAAGACCAATTGCTTCTCAATGCAATTATTAGGTCAGTATTTGCCACCCTAGTGTAGTTTATCTCTACCTCAACCACATCTCGGGCTATGTGGACTACTCTCAAAAAGACGTATGCCTCTAATTTGCTTTGACGGATCTGATCCAGCCATGCATAATCTTGCCCATTTTCAATAAAGTGGTGATCTAATACCCGACTATATACAAGATGTCAAACACAACATTGACTTTCTTGCTCTAATGAATGTCCATGTTGACTTTAATGAACTCTCCATTCGTGTCTTGAACGGACTTAGTGACTACTTTGAACATATCCATGCCCTACAAGTTGGGGCTTTCTAGTTGCTGAAGTTGCTGAGCACCTCACTTTAATTCTGAGACCTAACTGCAACTTTCGGTTCCTTTAGCACCGCCCGCCTCCACTTTAGCAATTGCCTTGGTTACTTTGCCTAACTCGTTATCACATCATCGGTCGAACAACTGTGGTGGACAGAACCATAATCGATCTCAACAGTCATGGACCCTACCTAATACCCCCTCACAATACCGACTTACTCAACCGGCCTAGATCAGGCATAGTCGGTACCTCGGGCTTGCTCCTCCCAAGTCTCCTCCGCATCTAGCTCCATCGACCTAGTTCGAGCATAGTTGCTACCTCAGGTGTTATCATAGTTGTTGTATAACCGAGAACTTTGCTCTACAATGCAGTCATTTATCTACCTCGAAGCTTGCGTCTCTTCCACCTGCCTGCCCAAGCTCAGCACCCCACCTTCACTACACCCTATGCCCACACTGCAGTCCATTACTCCACTCTTGGTAATTCTCTAGATTGGGTCGTTGATTCAAGCGCCTCTCACCATGTGACCACGGATCTTGCTGCCTTGGCTCTTCATGAGCTGTACACCGCCTTTGACAATGTTATTATTGGTGATGGTTTAGGTTTATCGATTTCCAACATTGGCTCCTTTTCCCTTACCTCTCTCCCTACACCTTTGGCTATTTTCAAATGTACTGTGTGCTTCCCATGTTTCGCTTGCTATTTTGATCTACGCCCTTTGTGTCGAATAACCTAAATGTCCCCTTTTTTACCCTTTCTTTCCAAGTACGGGATGCGTCACCGGGAAGTCGCTCTGGGTTGCGGCGACGCGGGACGATGTCTATTACTGGCTAAAGTCATTATCCCTTCAATATTTCCGCCTTAGTTCTATCTTCTTCAGTTCGGTCCACGTTTTTCGCTACCTCCATGTGGCATAGTCGTCTCGGTCATCCGTCTTTGCCCATTTATCGCAAATTTCTTAGTGTTTTAAGTATTTCTTTTCCTGAAGAACATTTATATTCCTTTCCGCATAACTCCTGCAATATTAATAAAATCCACAAGTTACCATTTTTCTAAATCAAGCATTACCTCTTCCTCCCCTCTTGATGTCATTTTCTCTACGATGTTTTGACCTCACTCGTTTCCTCTTATGATGGTTTTCACTATTACGTTATTTTTGTTGACATTCAATTATATCTGCTTTACCGTTCACGTAGTAAGCGGATGTTCATTCAACCTTATATTTTCAAACAACTTGTTGAAAACTATTTCACCACCACCATTAAAACCCTTTACAAAGATAAGGGGGGCGAATTTTTAGCTCTTTACTCTTTCCTTGTAACACATGGTATAACCCATCTCACTACACCTCCTCACACTCTTGAACATAATGGGTACATTGAACGCCGACATTGTCACATTGTCAAAATGGGTTTCACTCTCCTGCATCAGGCCTCCATTCCTCTACCGCCCACAGGCGTGGCAATGCCTTTGCTCGGCTGTTTGTTAATAAATAGAGATACTAAGTTGGTCTTTATAACCAGTTCCTCATTTGAAAAAGTAATTCAGCAAAGCCCCGGACCTATCTAAACTCGTGTCTTCGATTTTTATTTTCCCTAGTTGGGTCCTATTCTTCCCACACAAACTCAATCTAAATCCGATCCACGAGGTGTCTTTCGGCTTCTCCCTGATCGAGTGTCTTTCTACGTTTTTGACCTACTCAAAAATATCTTTATGTCCTGTCATGTCAAGTTCATGGAAAACATTTTCTTATTCATGTCTCTATATACGTTCGCCACACTAGTAATAGACACAGACTCTGCACTCCCCGCTTGGTCGTTCACCTTGTGCGACTATCCTACTCCCCCCTCCTCCTTTGCCCTGCACGTGGCGGCCTCCCTAAACTGTGCGTTTCCCCCTCCCCTGTCCTGCTTGTCCTCTCGTCCAATTGCATGCATACAAAGCCCATCACCCCACCCATCCCCCTGCTAAACTGCTTATGCTAGACTTGTATCTCCGCCACCCATACCATTGACCTCATCCAAATTACTATGTTCATCACCTTCACCCTACCCATCCTCTCGCCGAACTACATCTACCTGATCTGCATTCTTGACCCCTACCACCTGAACTGCTAGATTGTTAGGTTCGGCTCCCTTACTACCCTTTCCTAATCATCCTCCCGACCCTTTACCAATTCCCACCAACTCTCCCACCCCCTAAGTCCACCTTCTCCCTCTTCCTTAGTAAGCCATCATCCCATGCAAACCATAGCTAAAAATGCCACCATCAAACCCAACACAAAATATGACCTCACCACCATAATTCCACCTTTCTTGAACCCTCTGCACATTTGCCCAAATAGCCCGGGATCCCAAGTGGAATACGTCGCGAGGAAGAATATGATGCCCTCATCAAGACGGTGCCCAGGCTCCTCAGAACTGAGGCAAAATATAGTGAAGCTGACAAATGGGTGTTTTACATTGAGCAGTCACCGGCGGCTCTATTACGGTATAGCTTCGCCTTATTGCTAAAGGCTTTCTGACAAGCTAAGTATTAAACTCCACAGGAACTGGTCCCTTGACCGATCAGGTCACCATAGTAATGGCATTAGCCAGCATTTACACTCGATCTTGCCTTGATGTAATGTCTTTCTCGATGGACATCACTTACTTTGTGGAGTTATGGTGTGGCCGCGGTCACGTAGGCAACAACGATGATCCGCATCATATGCATCATTTACAAGGCTATTTATGGGCTCAAACAAGCTCCCCGAGCTTGGTACCAGGAGCTCCACACTTTCTTGCTCTCTTAGCTTTATCACATCCTTTCAAACTCGTCTCTCTTTGTTTACTCCCACAATAATGCGCTTCTCTATTTCCTGGTCTATGTTGAGAATTTGATTATTACAGGTAGTGACCCCTCACTTGTCGACACTATTCTTCGGCAACTTGACTCTAAATTCTCAACCAAGGATCTTGGGGTGCTATCTTACTTCTATGGGGTTGAGGTTTTGGCTACTTCCACAAGTCTTCTACTATCTCAACAAAAGTATGTTATTGATCTTAGACAAATAAAACATAGTCATTCAAACACCATAGGGTACTTCTTATCACGCTAATTAAGGGTGCTATGTTAGATTGATGCCACCATCTTGTCGTTATGTGGTTGGTGGCCTCCAACATTTGCTGATGACTTTGCTGGATATTTCCTTTGTCGTGAATAAACTCTCCCAATTTATGCACGCGCCATCTGACCACCATTAGGGAGCGGTCAAACGTCTACTTTGTTATCTTAATGGCACGAGATCCCTTGGTATCCAACTTCTTGCAGACACTCCTCAAACATTGCCTGGTTTCTCTTATGCGGACTGGGTTAGTAACCTGGATGATTGTACTGCCACAAGTGTTTTTCTTCTTTTCCTTGGTGCTAATTCATGTTAATAGCATAATAAATGAGCATAAAGTATACAAATTTGATAATATAGTGACTAAAATATCTATGACTCCAGTTCTTCAACATACTAACGACCATCATTTCATATCTTCAACTAATCAAATGCACTTTGTCTTGTCACCGATCAACTCCCACACAAATGGCGGTAGTAACAAGGCGGCGAACAACTTTGTCGTCGTAACAAGCCGGTGATGAACCAAATGCCGCATTAAGATGACGACAAACCAAACGCTAATAAGACGACAATAACACAAAAAAAAAAAAAAAAAACAAGATAAAACCTAAAATCACTTTATTAAGCAAGAAAAATGAAAGAATGAGATGCATATAAAGATTTCGGGCAAAGAATGACAAAATAAAAAATAAAAAATCACCCATCCTTGGTTGAGGAAAATGAGTTAAAAGAGAATAAGATGCAAGTAAAGGAGGAGAGGTGGCTGTTGAGAATATGGTCTACGACTCCACATGACTGCAATTTTAACGTGCTCGAGCCTCAATTTTCTGACCTGAATAAAACTAGGGACTAATAGCTGACCCAGATTGGCGTGGCCTAATGGGGTGGGGTCGAACTAATACTTGGCCCACTTGGCTTGAATTGTTTTGTACATATTTTTAAATTATTAGCTTCAAATATAAATTTAAAACATAAAAATATGTAAAAAAATCAAATAATTTTGTATAAATCAAATAATATTTTTAAATTATTTCAAAAAAACATTTTTCAACAAAAATTTATTTTCAATTCCTAATAATGATATTTTATATAAGATTTATATATTCAAACTATTTTTACTATTATTTTTTGATATCTTTACAAACACATTCTTATAAACTCATTTTATTACCTTTTTTTGAAAACTATTATAAAATAATTTTATTAACATTTGAAATCCTGCTATATAATAATATTTTACAATTCAATTTTATATTTAATATTTTTTTTTTAATAATGACACATGTTTTGTTAATATATTTTTAAAGTAGTTATTTTTCTAGTTATAAAAGTATGTTTTCTTTTTATTATTGAAAATATTTGACAAGTTGTCATGAGTGATTTCAATTATTTTAATAAAATAAAATCATACTCATATCAAAATTAATTAAAAATAAGATAATATTAAAAGAACTTTATTATATAGTTTTTAACAACATAAAAGCAAATTATAAGTATTTTAAACAAATTTCATTTTTATAAAATATTTTAAAAAATTATAAATTTATTGTTATAATAAAAATGATCAAAATTTAACAAGAAGAAATAAATAAATATAAATTTTTTGAGGAATCTAAAATAAATAATACTTATTGCCTTGGAATTATAGTTACAGCAAAAATTCTTCAGGGAATTCAAAGTATATTGCAAATTTTATTTTAAATCATTGCAATAATGAGTGCACTAGAATTCAAAGGTTAGGCAAAAATTCTACAGGTGTGCAAAATGTGAATTCTCCGTGAATTCAAAGAGTTTTGCAAAATTCATCTGGAATGATGGCAAAATTGAATTCTTCTGGAATTCAAAGTGTAGGCGGGTTAGCTATAATTGCTGACAATATGGAATTCTACTGGAATTTATGTCAAATTGAAAATGGGTATCAAATGCTTTTGGAAATGATACCATGTATAAATAGAATTAAAATAACAAAAAAAGAAAGTAGCATAATGGTAGAGTGTAAACAATAGTATAATAGAAGTCAATGGTTCGAATCCTCATGATGCTTGTTATCTCATTTTATTGTTTTGACTATTAAAATAATAACAAAATAAACGCCATCAATTTCTCAATATTTAAGTAGAGAACTAAAAAAAAAAAGAATTTGGCCGATTGGAAATCAATTTCCAAAGTTTAACAATCCAAACCAAATTTTAGATACCGACAAAGTACATATAGGAAAAACTTTTAAAAATAATCCGACAATAAACGAGGAATTTGGGTAGACACAGGTGGGCGAGTTTTGGCAAATAATACGAAATTGCATAGTAATAGAAGCGTCTATAAACCGGGAGAGTCGTCTTGATGCGTGTTGTAATAGAAATAAAATAAGGAGAAGGAGATGGAGAAGAAAACTTAGGATGATCTTTTATTCCCTCTTGATAAGGCCTATTTATAGGCTTATAATGAAAAGACCAAAGGTTGTGAGAAAACCAAAGGACTATTTCATATAATGATGGTCGATTAATTCAAAATATTCTCTTGAGTTTAATGTTTTTACTCTTTTGTCCCATTTTAACCTGAATAGGCAAACATTGGCTCAAATAAAATTAGGGTTGGACCAATATAATTGATTTGCTTCTATAGTTATATTTTTTATAGACTTACTTGATATATTCTAATGACCCATTTTAACCTGAATAGGCAAACATTGGCTCAAATAAAATTAGGGTTGGACTAATATAATTGATTTGCTTCTATAGTTATATTTTTTATAGACTTAATTGATATATTTAATCGTCGAGAATCGTGCGCCTTCTCTCTCTACGTATTGGAGTCGAGGTCAGAGATCTCAGTCATTAATTTATTTATTTTAATGTTTTTACTCTTTTGGCCATTTAACTGAATAGACGTGGCCACGCTAGGATCGGTGGGTGACGACGTTAATCGGCGAATAAAATTAGAAGCGGACCAATATCATTGATTTGCTTCTATAGTGAATCCTATCTTTTTTATAGACTTAATTGATATATTCTAATCGTCCAAGAATCATTAATGCCTTCTCTTTCTCTTTGGGTAGCTCCAAGATTCCTCCAAGAATCGCTTCACCGTCCGCCGTCGGAGCTCTCTGCCGTGCGACAGCCAAAACACCACCAACTCACCGTCCGGCGGGCGCCTTCTCTACTGGCCGCCTATGTTTTCCCGTTGGATCTCCTGCACCACATCGAAAACCTCGTTATTATCTACCGAAGTCATCCCGAGGATCTCCTTTATTTGAAACGTCTCTCCGACACCCCAAGAATTGAATTGTAGCCATTTACACTTTATTTTTCTTATTTTCTTTTTTTTTTTCAAAGAAAGTTTCTTTTTTCATTTTCTTTCTTTAAACGGTGAGACATTTCAAACATCATCTCCTACCGGTCATTGGAGAGATCCGCAGGTGACTTCCGTCGTTATACGGATGTGGTGGACGAGATCCATTGGAGAACGTAAGCGACTACAGGGTAACATCAACCAACCACAAATGCTAAGTTTTTCTTTCAAGAATTGAAAGGAAAGGAAATATTTATTGTTTGGAAAGAAAATATTTTTTTCATTCACAAAATCTGGAAAAATGGTAAAATCGTAATTTCGATTATAAAATTATAATTTCGGTTAAAAATCCGAAATTTATTCTCTAGATCTCGGATTCTGAAATAGGTTACCAAATGGAATCATCTAACCCAAAATCTAAGCTACTTGTAAAATTTGTGATTAGAGGCGATTCGAGATTTACCGTTTCGAGCATCGCGGTTCGGGTGTAAATAAAACAATTTTCGATCTGACGAAGTCACATATAACAAGTACTCATGTGCCATAAAGTGGTATGGGTAAGAAATGATGAAAATGGACGGCCGAGATAGTCTTAGAATGTAAAAATACGGTAAAGAAGGACATAATGGTCATTTTAGAGATTTGTTTAAATGAGAATAGTGCAAAAATGAATAGTGCAGTCTCTAACCTCAAAAGGAAGCAAAACGTGAAAATCGGAAAAAACTTTACGTGCCATTTTTGAAGGTTTTAGAGAGAGAGAGAGAGAGCTTCTCTCTAAAATATTGGGCGATCCGATAGTCGGCGGTCTTCGGAGACGAAGAAGGCTGGCTACATGCGGAAGGGAGGCAGCGTGGGTGCGGATTTAAGTTTAGACAAACTCCTTGAGGTAAAGTTTCTCCTACTTGGGTTTTATTCCTTAACAGTACTTCCTGAATGTTTGAGTCGAATGAGAGTAAAGTGAGGGCCGTTTGATGGAGTTCAAACCTTGGGACCGAATTGATATGAATTTTTGAACACCCATTGGAGCAGCCGTGCCACCGCTGATTGGGTTGTTAAATTTGGAAATTTTGTATTAAATCATGTATTGGTTTGGATGAGGTCGGGAATGGCGGGTGCGGAGTTCACTAAATTGAGCCAGGAATTGATAGTGGCGAGAAACCGTAAAACCTAAGGTTTATCTTGTTCTGGTATAGTGACACGAAAATATATTTTGTGTGAAAATGTGTTTGATCGAGTAATTCAAGTAGAATTGCTCGTGTTTGATCATTAGCCCATGTGAGCTAATTTTGATGTAATGAAATGCGAATTTACATGACATGATTGTGTGAATTGAATTTTATGTAAATATATGCATGTTGATATATTTGCATGTGATATAAACTGTATTGGAATTGGCATTCATGCATTCCATATGCATTGAGACACCCCAGGACGATAGGAGTGAGTGCATGAGGCGAGTGAGAACAGATAGTTCGGAGGTTGTCTAAAAATGATAATTATCGGGTAGATCCATACAAATAATATCAATCGTCAGGCAGCCCAGTGTGCCACATCGGAGGAATTTAGTCCACAAATAATATCAATCGTCGGAGCGGCCAATTGTCTCATACACATCGGAGGATGAGTCCACAAACAAACAAAATGTAGTGCCGGGACAGAGGCTTGGGCGAAGTGTGGGGAGTCGGTGAGGACTTGGGTACGAGATGATGAGTTAGACATTCAAGTAGGATCATGCATTTGCTTGAATGTGTGTTTATTTTGGAACATTGCACTGCACTTAGGTGGAGAGTAGCCCACTTAGGGCTATTCCACTACCGAGCATTAGCTCACTCCTGCCGAGGGATATTATTTTACAGCATGTGAGCGTGCGGACGGCTCATCCTAGGATCGAGGTTGTGAAGAAAGCCGGGCCCGGCTTTGATGATTTTATACATGTATTAGAATTCTCTAATTGTGATATATGTGTTGTATAAGAGTAAATTATTAATTCTTAGAACTATTGGACATAGTTGGTATGTTTTACAGATATTGTTATGAGTACTGCTTTACGGCTCATGGTCGCTTTACTCATGTGATGATATATCGACTGCTTGGGACAGTTTATATAGATATTGTATTTGGGTAGAGCTCCTCTCTGCACAAAGGAGACTCGCTCGATTTTTAGAAAATGCCCGTCACCCGACATTCACGAGTATTCCGCAAGTTGACAAGTAGTCAACGGACCCCCGGGTTTTGGGGTGTCACAAAATTTTCTCTCCTCTGTTGGTGTTCTAAAAAAAAGATAGTGAGATTTTTTCCTTGTTTTAATTTGTTCACAAATATTGAAGTTAAAACGAGTATTCTGGAATTATAAGACATAATTCTTACTCTTTTTTTTTTAAAAATTTCAACTTCCTAATGTTTTTGATATTTTAATTTTCTTTCTCAATTAATTTATTTGTATTTGGAGCTTTTAAAATTGTATTTTTATTCATTTTTCTTTGGGTCATTTTATTTTATCAAAATATACAACTTATTGTATTGTCGCTTTTAGATTTTAATTTTATATTTTAAGTATTTTTTTATTTTTTATTTTTTATATCTATTCACTTTGCAAGGCACATGTGCATTCTTTCCTTACAAGTTTGTCTCCTTGGGGACTCAACCCTAGGCTCTTTCCCCCGTAGCAGCTATGCTCTTAACCACTTGAGCTAGGTCTTCTTTTTTGGTTTTTTTTTTCACTTTAATTTCAAGGTAGTAAAATGTCTCCAATGAATTTCAAACCTGGGAAATCCCCTCCTTATCCCTTGTGTTTGAAACGGTGAGCCCTTTACCACTTAAGCTAGTTATGATGGGTGGCTTCTTTGTTCCTATTATATTATAGAAAGGGATAAGAAAATAAGATGTAGAAAAAGAAACAAAAGATGAATATCAACGTGGTTAGATATTTTCTAGATTCAAACTTTACAAAAGGATAAGAAAGGGAAGAAAAAGCAGGAAAAATGAAGGACTTTTGTTAACTTTGTACCTATTGATCTAGAAAATTTTGAGGAAAATGATGTCAAAGTAAACCAAAAAAAGCATAAAAAAACAAACAAACAAACAAACAAACCAGGAAATGAAATCTGGTGGTTAATTTGTTCCTCAGTTCCTAGTTTCTGACATCAAAATGAGTTTCTTATTACTTTTGGGATTTAAAAGAAAAAAAAATTTGAACATAGCAAATAGAAAATGAACAGTGCATGAAAATGGCATAGAATGGATCTAATTAATGTGCTTTGGTAGAACATCATCTTGCATGTTGTTCTCATAAAAGAAGCTTAGGGTTTTGATACTCACTCTGAGAAAAATTTACGAATTTGTGACTGTCGAAGAGGATGCCTAGTGGAAAAACTGAAGAACATGTGAGCTTTTAATTTTTATTTTCAAATGATACATAAACCATTATAGCCAAGATCTTTAAACATAATTGATAGGGTTTGAAAAATGGGCTCACAAACACTACAAACCCCCAAAGGAGAGGCGCTTCATTGAAACACTTTGTGCCTTGACGCTAGCCTGCAATTTGAAGGCTCATCCGCTCTACCAAAGGCCTATATGGGTAATCGAGAGTTCCACATTCGCAAATCAAACCAAATCCCATCGATAAGGGAAATAGAATAATCCTAATAACATATTATTCCAGAACCAACTAAATCTCACCAACAAGGAAAATAAGATAATCTCACAATATAATAAATATCCCGCGTGATCGCTTCTGATCCCACCAATGAGGAAGAAAGATAATTCTAAATAAACTGCTCTTTCAATATTCCTAATCAAATCCGATACCGATAATAGCAAGAAATATCACGTCCAATGGGAAAGAATCCTAACCACCATCTAACTGGGAAAACAAATACTATAAATACCAAGCCACCCCATCGGTGAAAGGTATGCAATACATTCGCCCTGTAAGTAGTCTATCTCTTTCTCCTCGTAAAGAACCCGACTTAGGTGATCTGAGCTATTACACGAGTGAAGCCCCGCCGACCCTTCTTCTTCTTTGCTTTGCAGGAGAGCCACGCCGCTGCCCGCAGACCAGCTCAAAGAGCCAGGCCCAGTTCGGCCCAACGACCCCTAACGCTCCGCACCCCCATCCATGGAAAAAGGCATCACTGGGCCTTGGGGCCGCTTGTGGAACGACAAGCCTTTACAAATATAATCGATTTCTCGCTATTGATGTTATCAACCCGAATACGCTGTGGAGTAATCGCCTAATCCACCATGATGCAGTGGATCCGCCAAAGTGACGCATGTTGCACTCCCGTCTTTAGAAGCAATGTCACACAGAACGTGTGGAGGCGCTCCGCCTCACTAACCAACGCATGATAGGAGAGTTAGAGCAACTCACCAGGCAGATGCAACGCCCACGGGAAGCGCGACACGATCAAGAAGGTCACAACTTTCCTCCTCATGAAGGGCAACACAATCTCGACATTCCCCGGGGTGCTGAAACAGAAGCAGAGTCTAGTTGAGCCAAGGGGCATGGACCACAATTAGCCCCTGGAGAGGAGGGCAACGAAGCAACACTCTGAAGTCATGTCGGGAACGAAGAACCACGCCCACCCTCAACAAGGATAGAGAGCAATCACGGAGCAGAGGTGTTCAAGAGCCTCCAAGAAGAGCTCACCGTAGCGAGATGCAGGCAGGACGCGCCCCGACACTATGGACACCTTGGTGCAACAGATCGAAGTCACCGTTTCACGCCGAGTGCTCCACTTCCCCCTTCCAGCCAAGTTCAAAATGCCACAAGTGGAAGCATTAGGGACGGGTGTCGGATCCAGCCAGCCGATCATCTCAACACTTACAAAAACCAAATGGAGCTGCATGGTATCAAGACCTGCGGCGATGCGTGAGCTTTTGCGATCACACTAAAAGGCCCACTTTGGCTCCTGGGTTCAATTGTGCTTTCGCCTTCATCAATCTCCTCATTCAAGATATCCATCATGCTCTTCTCTCACTCTTACTGGTTTTAACGCATGTGTAAAGCCAAGTTACCTACTTATTGACCATCAAGGAGCTCATAGGAGAGCCGAGGGTCCTATGTCTGTAGAGGTTCAACGCAGAGTCCTCGAAGGTAGATATATATTCGCTGATTTAAAGTCATATCACCGATTCATTGTCGTGTGTTAGGGGTACAAATTTCTAAAGACTTAATGTTCTCAATCTCTAAAAATCCCCAAGCAAGCATGGCTGAGGTGCCTTAAAGCAGAAATACACAAAGGCAAGAAGCCCCCATATCCAAGCAGGAGCCCTCCACCCATAACAAAAAGCGGGATGCATGCGACGAGCACGAAGCCCCAAAAACAAAGCGCACCGAGAGAGGTCTCCCAAAGAAAGATGGAGAATGTCCCTAAAAGGCGGAAACCTCGTAGATCGTCAGCCTCACCTGCAACCTCGAAAGACGCACAACGTTATGCACCTCGGCGGCCCACACCCTTAACGACCTCGCATCGCAGTCCCGCGCTGGCACGAAATGAATGGGCTCCGAGGTAGCCAACTCCAAATGAGTCGACCCCGCCATAAGAGACAACACTAGATATTGCGAGTTCCACAAGGATTACGGACACCGCACGGATGATTGCATACAACTTAAGAAGGAAATAGAGACATGGGCATATCTCCGGGCGTTCATAGCCCCAAAATCAGCCCGAATCAAAGCAACTGTGCCCGCTCAAGAAATTAACTCACCACCACTTCGATGCATACAACAACTCAGCACCAAAGCCTTTAGGAGATCCAATGATCTCAGGAGGATCATGTGGGGAGGGGAATCCAAATTCGGGCCAGAAGGCTCCATCTCGCGCAAAGATCGGGTCGCAGAGGTAGCTTAAGCAATAAGCTGTGTCCAAACCGCCTCTAGCCGACACATCCGTTAACGTTCTCGACCTCGTGACTGAGGGATGCCAGCACCCTCATGACGCACTTCCTTGAAAATTCGAGCAACTGTGGCCAAAATGGTCCATCGGTCCTAGTTGGCAAATTCAAGTCTAACTCACGACATCATCTTCAATTCCTCGGGCTCAATAAGATGGGCATCGGAAGGGAGAGAATGGAACCCACAAGACTCCATCCGCATGATTCTCCTGAGAAAAGTATTACCCTCGTCAATACAACTAGTACTCACCTCGAGATCCCCCATGCCAAAGTAACCACGACAACAAGATCCTCGCTGTGTACGCATCCGCAGTATAATATGCTGTTAGGGTAGACCTCCCTCTCAATGCAATAAAAGCCATTCCTCCGCTTACTCATACATGATGATCAAGTTTCACCGTGTTAGGAGTAGGAATGGTCCGAGGAGACTGGAACAGTGGCTAAGGAATGCTACCAAGATCCATGAAGCAAAAATCCGCGATAACATATCTCCTCGATGAGCTCATACGCGCGACAAGGTGTTCACCTAATTTGTTCTAAGAGCCGGAACATACCGCTGACGACGACCTAACACCTCGGGCCATCGATCTACCTAGCTAAGACCCTCAAAAGCCCTCTCACCCATTTTTCGAGATGTAACAAAAGACGCTTCGTGAACCAGCGGACATGGGAGGAATCAATTCTCCAAGAATTACTCATAGGTCGAATGCCAACCCATCTTTCAAGCCGTAGAAACAAAAGCAGTGAGAGCTCACCTGCATGCAAAAGCAATCAACGAGGAGGCCGCAAACTCCTCCAAGCCGGAGCAATCGCAGAGGTGGAACATCCCGAATGGCAATAACCGTACTTATCAAAAAGTAAACGGAAGTGGCGACCAGATCGACTCTATCGACATCAACAGAGCGTGCCCAAAAGACAGTTTCCGCCGTGGATCGACCTCATAGCAGACGCCTACACGGCCATGAACTCCTCGCTTTATGGATGCCTTCTCCCCAAGCAACCAGACTCGAATGGACCCAGATGACCAAGAAAAGACCTCGTTCGTCACAAGGCACGGAACCTATCATATCGCAGGATGCCTTGGGGCTGGCGAATGCAGGAGCTAGCCTACTGTATACCGGGTGAATGTGGATGTTCCGGTTTATAGAACTACCATGAGGTGTACATAGATGACATGCCGGTAAAATCTTACCACCGCCGAGCTCCACATAAATTTCACATCCTCGGCCCGAGGCATTTAAATCCTGAAGGAAGTACAACATGAAATCGAATCCAAACAAGGTGCTCGAGTATCGGAAAATTCTAGGTTTCAGTCAACCACCGAGGAATTGAGGCAAATCCAGACAAAATAAAAGTTGTGCTCGACATGCCACCGCCATCGTATAAAGGAAGTCCAAATACACATGAAGGATTTCGCCGCGGCCGATTCAGATCCGCAGCAAGTGATGTCGTCTACCTTCTTCCAAGTTTTGAAGAAGGCTCAATGGGATACGGCGCGAAGAAGCATTCTCAGATTGAAAACATACTTCCTCAGCCCCATTCCGGTAAGTCCCATCGAGGGGGAGCCTCACTCTATACTTAACATCAAACTTCGACCGTCCTCACAAAGACAAAGACCGAAAAAGACCTAGTTTACTATTGCAAACAGCCCTGAGATAAGGATGCAGCACTCATGATGAGAACACCTGGCATAGTAATCTTAACTCAGCTCCCACTTGTCTCCCAAAGCCCATACCACAGTTCCAATGTAATATCCGATGAAGCAAGTGTTGGCATAAAACCGCAGGACCTCAAGAAGGTCACATGAAGTGGGCCAGATCGAGAGTTCGACATCGATATGTCGAAAATTGTAAATAAAATGGTAGGTCTTAGCAGATTCTCACTGGCGGAATTCACTTCGCTGAGCCTCGACGAACACTCAATCACCGATCGACCTACCCATCCGGAAAGTCAGAGACGGCCATAAACGACAAGCGCGAAGCGGAGCCGACGAATCCCGACCTCCCCTGTATGAACAGATATCGAGTATGCGCCGCATTTGACCCAAGCCTTCAAATAATGAGGCTGCAATATGAGGCCGTCATAGCATGGCCTCAACCTCGCTCATTAACTGGAAGTTGACCAGCTAGAGGTCTACAGCGACTCCCAACTGGTAGTAAGACAAATAGAAGACACCTACGAGCCTAGCTGAAGAAATGATCCTATACCTTAAAAAAAGTACGGGATTTACTAAAAAAGTTCGTGCTGGTCCAGGTCAGGCATATCCCCAGAGCAGAGAACTCCCGAGCCGATGCCTCGCAAAACTAGAGATACCTCACAGAAGACCCCAAAGCAGTCAACACTTCTGCCTAATACCTCGCAGTATTTCTATAGATCTCTGTGACGTGGAAGTTGCCCAAATCGGATCCGTGCCGAGTTGGATGGACCCTATTTGGGATTACATAGTAGACGGACGTCTACCCGACGAATTCGAAGAAGCAAATGCCTTAAAATCGTGACGAGGTCAGCGCATTCATTAATCATAAGGGAAGCCTTTATGTTTAGGCTTCTCTTACACTCCATCCTTATGCATCAAGGGAAAAAACATCAATATAAAGCATGGGAAAGTACACAAAGGTGTATGCGGAAATCATATCGGAGCTCGGGCATTAGCAGGGAAGGTCTTAAGGCAGGGATACTACTGGCCCATGATACTCAAAGATGCGACCGACCTAGTCAGGAGATGCAAGATTTGCCAAGAGCATGCCAAGATCTCTCGCCTCCCATCTAAGCCCTTGACATCAATCATAAGCCCTTGGCCTTTCCAACAAAGGTTTGACATACTGACCTCGCCATTGGGAAGGGTCACCTGAAAATCTCTATCATCGCTGCAGTGAGATTACTTCACTAAATGGGTCGAGGCCGCACCGCCACAATCACGTAACAAAAGATACACAATTTCGTGTGGCGAGCCATAGCCATGTGCTCTGGCATCCCGAGAGCCCCGCATCGAGCAATGGAAAGCAATTGACAACGCCAGTTCAAAGGGAATTTTGTGCCAAGCTTCCTAATTAAGAATTATTACTCGTCCCTAGCACATCCGCTAAAGCCTAATGGTCAGCCGGTTACCATCGAACTCCTAAGGCAGCATTGGAAGACCAAATTAGAAGATCTTAAAGGCAAATGGGTAGAATTCTCCGAGGTGTTATACCTACTGTGACTACGCTAGAAGTCAGAACCCAGAAAACCGGTGATTCGCCTAGCTCTCGGGAACTGGCAGCCTCTGCCGAGGCCCGGCTAAAGCCCCCAAGGATCGAGTCAAGCGTGGAACACAATGACGAGGCTCTCCGCCCCAAATCTGGGACTCATTAGATGAAAAGCGTGAGCAAAGTCCTAAGACGTCGAAGACACTGGGGGAAGACGACGAGGTATTATAAATCAAAAGTCAAACCCAGCATTACATGCCAGTGACCTAGTCTCTCAAGAAGCTCCCGCTGCGAAGGAAGAATTCAAATAGCATGGAAAATTAGGCCCCAATCGTAAGGCCCCATCATATCCCGCGCTATCAAATCAAGTACTACGAGCTCCAGACAGGAGGGAAAATTCTACATCATGCTTGGAATGCGTGAACACCTCAAGCGTTTTTTATCGCAGACTCTGCTTGTAATCTTAAATGAAGCATTATCAATTTTCAGATGACGATTTAAGTGTTTATTGGTTATTTTATTAGACGTCTCAAATAGCTCGTATTAATAGAATGCTCGTGAAAAATTAAGAGATAAAGGTATCAAGAAAGTTCATGATCAAAAGGAGAAGTTCCTTCTTATTCCAATCAAATTACATTTGGATTACAATTAGTAGTGTCATTCAAGATAACTTCGGAAGTACACGCATGCGCCCCTCAAAAAAAAAAAAAAAAAAAATCCTCAAGAGAGAAAGAGGAAAGGAAAACGAGATGGAAAAGAGGAGAAGAAGAAAAAAGAGATGGAAAAGAGGAGAAGAAGAAAAAAGGGATGGAAAGAGTTTGTGCGAAAAGAAAGGAAAAAGGGAGAATGAGATGTGGAAGAAAAGAAGAAAGGAAGGAAGAATGAAGGAGAGGAAGAGAAAGAAGAATATAAAATAGAGAAAGCGGCATAAGAAATGTACCGCTCTCTCCGGACGCATTCCCTAGCACAAAGCTAGGGAAAAACATGACTCCCATAAAGGGAGACTTAGTGGAAAACACAACTCCCACGCGCAGGTCAAACAAATCCAACCAAAATCTCAGCGATCCCCTGGGCCGAAGATCAAGCTTCTCGACGCTCATTTCCCCGCGCAGATCTCAGCCACACGCACTGGCGCAGTATCCGAAGTATAAACTCCATAGCAATGAAGCCGCCATTTATAAGAAGGCCAAAACACTCGGAAATTCGCGCAATCGTTTCCAATTCTCCATGAACCAGCATTAAAGGCACTCGCATTTTTCCAAGAAAATCGGAAGTCGAATGGCTGCACGCAGCAGCTCAGTTTGACGAGTTCGACTACTCGCGCAGCCATGCGTACCCTAAGAGTCGATCGCCAGTTATTCAGCCCCACAAGGCCCTCGTAAAGACTTCTGAGCTCCAAGAAATGGGGCTTGATCGAGCCTCGACTACTCCAGACAGCCATGCAAATTTAAGAGTCGATCGCCTAGTGCCATTCAACCCACAAGGCTCAAATACCGAGCCCAGCCAGAAATTCGCTTGACGTGTCTCGACTACTTTGTCGTGCCATGCAAACTTAAGAGTCGGGGATCGCCTCAGTTATTCAACCCACAAGGCCCGGGCCGGAGCCCAAGAGTCTGGGCTTGACGCAGTTCGACTACTCAGCAGCCACGCAGCCCAAGAGTCGATCACCAAAGCACTAGCCCACAAGGCCCTCAACGGCCCTGAGCTCCAAGAAATTTCTACTTTGACGAGCCCGACCACTCGCAAGAGCATGCAACCCTAAGAGGTCAGATCGGCCCAGCTATTCACCCCACAAGCCCTCGGGCCACCGGAGCCCAAGAATCCCGCCTCGACGAGCTCGACCATTTTACACAGCCATGCACCCTACAGTCGATCACCTCAAGCCATTCACCCATGGGTCTCAAATACCGAGCCCAACACACTTGATGAGTCTCGACCATTTCAGATAGGCCATGCAACCTAAGAGTTAGGATCACCAAGCTTTCACCCATAAGGCCCTCAATACCGGAGCTCCACAAAATTTCATTGACGAGTTCGACCACTCAAGACAAAGCACATGTAGCCTAAGAGTCGATCACCAAGCTATTAAGCCCGGCAGGGCCTCGCCAGATTCTGGCTGCCTCAATTTGAGAGCTCAACCCGCTCAACTCTTAGCCATACAAACAGAGGTCGCTTTCTTAACTCACGCTCAACCTGCAATGTAACCAAGAAATTAATCTACCATGCACGAAATGCATAGGTAGAGACGAAGCGGTAAAAGAATACGACATGAAAAGGCTACATACGTCACGGGTCCTGTGCCCAGTAAAAAAGCCACAACAAAAATCGACGTCGATATGCACGGGGCGGCCAGGTTTTTAGAAGGAGGAGCAGAGGGCGGGTTAAGGAGCTCGACCTCAAATGTGGTGTCCTGGGCTCTCCGTAATAGCTCGGTGAGAGAGGATTCTTCCACCCTTGCTCCTAGAAAACGTCAAAAGCCTAAATCCAGCTCAGGTAGGTACTAGCAACTTTCCTCCGAAAAGGCAAGCCGCCACTTAGGAAGCCCATCAGCACAGCCTCGCCCTCAATCTTCCTATGGGCACTTCAAGGTCTCCGCCGAGAAACCAGAGTTGGCTTGCTGATGGAGGTGGGTCCAAGCCCACGCTTGTTCACGACACTCCCTCTCGCCAAAGCTTTCCGCCGAGTTTGATGCACCCTGAACCCTCACGACGAGCCCCAGCCCAAGAGGCGCTCGCCTTATCGCGCCAGCCCACCCTTTGACCGCACGTAGCCTCCTTCCCCTCCTCTTTAGACTCCCGCAGCTCGCCCCGGGATGTAAGAAGCTCATCCCTAACCATCTGAAGCTCATACTGGGCAGACTACAGCCCGTCCCTGGCCTCTAGCAAGTCATTTTGTGCAGCCCGCAACTCATCCCAAACCTCCCGAAGCTCGCCTTGGGTCGCTTCTCAAGAGTTTCGTCTATCTTTCTACCCTCGGCCCGAACACGTGCCGACGTGGTATGCTTTAAATCAGATTTAAGCCACCGTCCTGGCCATACGCTGCACCCGACCCAAAGCAGCCACCACATGTAAGGAAGCCACCTCGCCTTGTAAAACCCGTAGCTTTGGTATTGTTGGCTTAGTTTGGCCTTTTTGGCCAAACTCTTCAAATAAGTAGCCACCTGCCACATCCAACGTAAAATCAATATCCAACACAAGATCAACACTAACTCGAATGAAATCGTATTACCGACAAGGTGTGGAACTACAGAGGCGTACCACTGAGGGATAGGAGCCAAAAGCCCCATCAATCATGTTAAGCCTCGACCTCTCGAGGTCGAACTCTTAAGAATGGATTTGAATCGCGCCAAATCGCAAAGGTCTCTAAGATTTGAAGCAAGGAGTCACCATCTCCCCGCCGCCGGAGTCCTTCTCACCCTTCCGCCTAAAAAGCTGCCTAACACTCTCAAGCAGCGGATTCCGGTACGCTGATGGGCATGACTCGCAACCCACGTCAATCCGCCCCGCCCGAGACCTTTGTCTTCGCAGACCCAAAACGGGGTCGCGAACTCAAAACTTTAGGAACCTCAGCCGGAGGCGATATCGCCTGCTCCGGATTTCAGACATGGGTAGATGGAGAAGAGGAAGGCGCCCCCAATTTCAAAACCTTGACCAAAGCCGCCCATCTTCTCAACGGAAATCCGTGGTTTTCTCGCTTCACGCTCCGGCTTCCTAGGATGCCTTCTCCAACCCAGCTGGGAAGCTCTCCTGGTGGGTCTGGCAAATGGAGGGTCTACCGGAGAGACTTCATGGTGGAAGGAGGCGAAGGCCCTAAAACAATGTGTGAGCTGTCGACCTCGAAGTCAAGGGCCGTAAATATCCGACGGATTAGCTCCGCGTAGGGATTCGGAGGAGACTCACCCACGCCGGCTACGACGCTATCTTCCGTAATGATCACCAGCACCCGAGAGGCACGAGACAATGCGCACTAGGAAATATCTAACAATCTCCATGCAGTTATACCAAAAACAAAGTGACACTCACGTGCAGCATTCCTGGGGTGATCCAAGCAACCTAACGCCTGTGGTGTCGCCCTCACAAGAGGGTTATATTCCCACTCGGCGTCAAGCACAAAGAAGAGCTGCTCCTTCCAAAGCCCGTGGGAAGAGGAAGATCTGAATCACTCAGGAGCGCCAAGATCGAAAAATAGAGGAAGCCTCTACGTCTCCTTCACTAAAAGATAAAGGAGCAAAGCTATACTGGGAACACCGAGCCCCCTGTCCCTAAAGAAAACTAATAGACCAACCAAAATACCCCAGCCATTGGGTGAAAGTTGAGAAGGGCAGACATTGAAGTGCTGCAAAACCCCTTTTATGAAAGGATGCAGAGGGAAGCGAAGACCATTATCGAAAGCTACTTCAAAGAAGCATACCATCTTAGGTACAGAAACCACATGTGGTAAAACATCGTGGGACTCGTGACTCGACACCAAAAGGGAGGTCGGTAACGCCAGCGAAAGTGACCCCATGCTGCTGGACCAACTCAGGGCTCCATGTGCCTAAAGCATGTCGAACGAAGTGATTGTAGATATCTCCACCCCCAGATACTTAATCTGGTCTACTCTCCCCTTACCCTTGTCTAAGGGAAAAGGGGGCACCCCTGGAGCATCTCGTAGATCGACCCCGGTCGAACGGTCGGAGGCGCCGCCAGTTCGCCCAGAACCGGCAGCAGCCGAAGAGTCACCTCCAATACGCAGAGAAGAAGAGCGACCCGGACCCATGGTGATAGCAGGTAATGAGAACGAAACTTGCCTGACCTAACCCTAACGCCTCGACGTATCGCCCGAGAAGACACCAAAGAGAAAAAGACACAGCAGTCCTAGGAATAAAACGAAAAAAGCTATTCTAGGAAAGACGCCAGAAAAGGACTCTGCACAAAGGGATCAGTTGGAAACTAAGGAAGAGGGAAGTCCGAACTCGCAAAAAAGCAAAGAAAAAGTTTCAAGATCAAAAGTAATACAAGATGAGGATGTCTCTAGAAGAAACAAAAAGAAACTGAAAGAAGTGGGAGAGATGAGTGCGAAAACCAAAGAGTCATCATTATCGCAAGACGTATGACAGCGACCAAGCCTTAACTAACCCAAATTCCGAGCATACACGTGAAATCGTATCCCATACGAGAACGTTACCCTTGCCCACGCATTCAGACACAAGGGCTGAGGGGCAACTGATATGGTTTGAAAAATGGGCTCGCAGGCCCACTCGCCAAACCCCAAAGGAGAGGCGCGCTCATTGAAACACTCGTGCCTTGATCGCCACCCACGAAGGCCCAATCCGCTCTACCCAAAGGCCTGCCATTTAGCACTCCAGAAAAGCCCACATTCCGCAAATCAAAAACCAAATCCCATCGGAGCAAGGGAAATAGAATAATCCTAATAACATATTATCCTCGCAAATCCAATTAAATCTCACCAAAGAAGGGAAAATAAGATAATTCATAATATAACAGCTCATCTACTGATCGCTTCTGATCCCACTCAATGAGGAAGAAAGATAATCTAAATAAACCCGTCTCAATATCCCTAATCAAATCCGATAATCGGGAGCACTAGCAAGAAATATCTCAGCCCACTGAAAGAACTTAACCACCATCTAACTAGGAAAACAAATACTATAAATACTGTGCCACCCCATCTTCAAGTGAAAGGCACGTTAAATACATTCATTCCTCCAAGGCCTATCTTTCCTTAAAGAAACCGACTTAGCATCGGAGCTACCCATGAGCGGCTCTCCCTGGGCCGGCCCTTCTTCTTTCTTGCTTTTGCAAAGGAGAGCCACGCAAAGGTTCGCAGTATCAGCCCACCAATACCCGTGTTCGCCCTAACGACCCTAACGCGCTCCAAATTCCCCAAATATTGAAAAGGCATCATCAATAATGATTTTCACAATCACATAATAAAACAAAAGTCTTTGCGTAACTTGACCCATGACAAATATAATAGATTTCTATCGAGCAATCACCAAGAATTGTGTTGTTTTTCTCTTGACCCCTTTAGGTTTGACAAACCTTCTTTGATGGAGAAAATTTTATGGATAAATTGAGAGATGACCAATTCCTATTAAGGAAATTAACTTTTATTAATTATTGACCAAAGATATCCTTCTTTTTTATATTAAACCATTAATTGACAATCATATATAGGCTACTTGACTTTCCATATTACTTGCCCACGTTTTGAGCTTAGAAAAGGAAAGTCTAACAGAACAAGCTTCTTTCTTCTTCTTCCGATCCTCCCTCAATCAAGGGATTCCATTCTTTAACTACTGGGTTTAGCTTCGACTGAACCCAAGCTTCACTTGTCACCAGTCCGGATGATATTGATTTGAAATGTCTCTCCTACCTCGTTATTAAACCTCTTTCCTACATTTTTTTTTTAATTTCAAAAAAGAATGTTTATTTCTCCTTCTCTATCTTTTTTTTTTTTACATAAAAAAAACTTGCCCTATGTAAAATTAAAATACCAATAGTATGACTTACATAGCTTATAGCTATAAACACATTTTTATAGTTTTTTTTTATATAATTTTACATATTTTATTATAAGAAAGCAAGTACAAATTCGTATATAGCTTAAGGTTTTGAAATATTCATTGTATACATTTTTGAGGACAGCTTCTGGTTATGATTTACTCATTATGTAGATTTTATAAGTAACTTCATGCTATGAACTACACATTGTATAAATTTAAAATAGTTTGAACCTATTAACTTACCCATTCTATAGCTTTTGGCTATGTTATGTTTTTTGGTATTGCCGCTGTCCTTTTGAGGGGATATAAATTTTTTTCCTTTCGTGGAAAAACTGGCCAAAGGGGTAGACCACCTTCAAAGAGGAGGAAAAGAGAAGGGAGCAAGTAGACAAAAAAGCCTAGGAGTGATTAGCTTTTTTCTTATGGCTTTCGAAAGGGTCCAACTGCATAGGAGGGAGCCATCACAATACAAAAGTTGGTGCTAATTGAAAAGGCCTCCATGTCAGCTATTCTGATACTGTGTGGTCATATATGATAATTGTAAAACTCAAGAAAATTAGAAATTTTCAAAAATGGTAAAATGATAATAATAATAATAAATTGTCATCATGGTTCAGGGGAGCCTAAAAAATTCTCTAGATCTTAGATGATGAAACGGACTGCGCCGTTTGGATTTGTCTCGCGAAATCCAGTGACACAGAAAAGTTTTGTCGAATTCTGAGATAGTCAGAATATTTTTACGATTTTCTGGGTCATAAGTCGCTAGTGACTCAAAGGACGAGATTTTTACGAGTCAAGAAATGGCTTGAGCTAAGTTCATTTAAAATAAATTGAACTGAAAAGAAATACATTTTTTCGAGGCAAAAATGAACCTGAATGAGAGATGGACACAACGCAATGTCAGCCATGTATCCAATTTTTTTTTAAAAAAAAAAGGAAAGAAAAAGGATAAAAAGAAAAAAAGGAAAGTCAGAAGGCAAAAATGAAAGGAGGAGACGGGCGGGTGAGCGTGGGAGAAAGGAGAAGAGAGAGAGAGGAAAAAAAAATTTCACTTCTCTATAAGATCTATGGAAATCGGACCATAGGTTTTCGTCAGAGCAAAAGGCAAAGTCGGTCCACGCATCGAGAGCTACGCGTGGGTACTAAAATCTTAAAGTTTCGTTAAACTCCACAAGGTAGGGAATTTTCCTACTTGGAATATTTCTAGCCTAAAGGTCATTTAATGGCTTGGGGTTTTCTTTGAGGCTGTGAGAGGCCGTAAATTTCAGTCCCAAAATCTTGGGACTGAGTGTAGGAATTTTTAGGAATTTTCGGGACTATTTTCGGATAGTCCGGGCATAATTTTTGGGACTATTTTCGAACAGTCAGGGCTGAATTTTCGGGACTTATTTTGGATAGTCCAGACAAGATTTTTAGAACTGTTTTCGGGCAATCTCGAACCGTGTTGAGGCTTGGTTTTGATCTAGGGACTGATGTTTTCGGGAATGGTTCATGGCCGTGAAGGGACCAAGAGGTGCCCTGTTTTATATGGGTCCGAGATTTGGGTCATTTTGGGTGTATTATTGGAAAATTAAAGAATATGCAGTTGGGTGTAAAAATCATGTTAATATGTGCTTGTGTGATGTATTAATATGGAAATTGTGATGAATAGAAATTATATGTAGAAAATATAATTATCCGGAATTTATAAATGTTGCATGTAGCATAAAATGACATGATTGCATTTCATATGCAGGGTCACATCGCGTCGAGTCGGGTGTGGGTGCATGGTATTGGTTATTCACCATTTTTGGTGAATGTGTAGTGAACTTGGAAATTGGAACAACGTCCAAAATTGAGGCTCACGGGTGCATAAAAATAATAATAATAAATTTCGTGTGTTTGGTGAAGCAATATGGAGAAGATTCCTCCCCTCAAAGGTAAAGACCTAAATTTTATTCTCGTCGCATATGTATCAACGGACCCCCGGATTCGAGTGTCACAACTGCATAAGAGCTTAGGTAAACGATTACCTAGGAGCTCGACGTGGGTATCCAAGTAATTCTTGGAAATAAGTAATACGTACTTGGTAACAAAATTTATGTATACGAATACCTCGGCCCAGATCACGACACAAGGTTATGCTTTATGGTTAACATGTCAGGATATGTGTGGACAAAATACATGGTGGATTGTATATGGAACACTAGGTTGGGAAAACATAACCTTAGGGGTTTGGAAAAACAAAATGAACATGATAATTCGGAACCCATGTGCATTAGTAAGTTTTCAGATTATGCACCACTAAGAAAAGGGAGAACGTGTGTTCATGATGTTAAAGTCTATTAGTGGTTGGCATGTGCACTACTAGTTAGACTGAGATAGAAATTTGAAAACTTTATTGCTATCTGACACATGTAGATGGCTAGCAAAGGAAGAGGACACCGGGGTAGTGGGCGTAGTAATAACCCACGACCATCATTTTGACTAATGCACTCCATAGAGGCCATTGTTTGCTACCGATCGCTACCCTATGGCGTGTGGTCAGCCGCCACCATCGCATGCCGGTGCAATTGGGAACCAAGAGGGGTCAAGTAACTTCCAGAGGTTTGAGGCACAAAATCCTCCGGCCCTCGAGGGAGGAAGAGACCTGATGGTGGCGGGTCATTGTTTCCGACTAGTCAGAAAGGGTATGGGCACTAGTGATAAGAGGAAGGAGAGTCAATTTTCTTCTACCCAAGAAGAGGTCAAGACTTCGTCTCCTCGAAAGTGTCCTTTGATGTGGCCGCTATCAGGCCAAGGCTAGACTAGACTCTAGTCGGGCCAGTGGAAGATTATATGTTACTCCATCACCGACATATGAAGCGGGATTGCCCTCAGAGGCGGGAATCTTGGAGTTATGGGACACCGTAGTCCCAGTCATCAATGGGACAAGCGAGGACACGGTTTGTTCCTTCTCACCCCAAGGGCCATGTGACCAAGATTTCCGCCCCATGGTGCTGCATAGGCGCCTCACATAATGCATAGGCCGCAGAGGCCGTGGTATGGGCTCGAGGTCGAGGACAAGATTCTTGTGGCTAGTACTCAAAGACCTAGGGCGTGTTCACGTCAGGAGTACACCGCAGACCGAGTCAGGATCACCTGATATATAGGGTGCTGCCTCGTCTCACTGCGAGTGTTGTTTAAATTTGATGTATCATATCTATGCTTAGTTGCATAATGTGTGAAAAAGTTTAGGCTTAGACGCTGCTAAAACTGGAAATTACAGCAGCCCTCCTATGAACTAAAGGAAAGTGTCGAAGGGATATGTCGGATTAAGCAGTTAGAGATCCTTAGATTCCCGCTTCACAATGGACCTTCGGGTGATGGACATATATGATTTTGATGTCATTTTGGGCATGCATTGGTTGATGGCACACCGAGTCGTCATTGATTGTGATAGTAGGAGGATTACCGCCTACACACAGGACGGTATTGTGTTACGTTTCAGAGGGATAAGCATGACACTTTACCCAAAACCGTGCATTACTCTAGGTGGAGTGGATAGTTGATGGGTTGGCTAGCAAGCCTTACCCTAGAGGATGAGGGGAGACAGGATTTGGGTCTACATCGAGTGGTACCTTCACATATGGATGTGGACTTTGTCATTGAGTTACACCTTGGTATCGCCAACGCCCTATGACTCCTCACAGATCTACACCGGTGGAGTTGCAGTGAACTCGTCCAACCGTAGGAATCGTTGATAAGGGTTTATTGTATGATCGAGACCCTTCACCATGGGGCCCTCTAGTTCTGTTTGCGAAAAAGAAGAACAAGACCCTTCGACTGTGCATTGATTATCGACAGTTGAACAAGGTTACGATAAAGAATCGGTATCCATTATCGAGGATTAATTACTTGTTTGATCAGTTGAGAGGGGCGCTAGTCTACTCCAAGATAGATCTTAGTACCCGCATACCACGCCTGAGAGTTAGGTGTCGATATCCCTAAGACAGTTGTTTAGACGTGGAAGGGCATTCTAGTTCACAATGATGCCCTTCTGATTGACGAGATTGCTCCAAAATGACATTCATGGATCTCATGCATGTGGTATTATAACCTTACTGATCAATGGTTTGCAATTTACTGATGATATCTTGATCTACTCCTAAATGGTGAGGCTACATGAGGATCATCTCGAGGGTCATTCTCTAATACTTAGAGACCATTAGTTATACGCCATGTTCAGTAAGTGCAAATTTTGGCTTATTGAGGTGAGATTCTTGGGACACGTCATGTTAGCATTAGGTGTATCGGTAGACCCTAAGAAGGTCGAGGCTGTTATGAGTTAGGAGAGGCCAAAGTCAGTCTTCGAGATACACAATTTCTTGGGATTGGTAAGGTATTACAAAAGGTTCATTGAGGATTTCTCCCGCTAGCAAAGACTTATGACTAGATCGGACAGAAGTGTCAAGCTAAGGGATGACCTCAACAGGAGAAGGCATCTCCAGAATTGAAAATGGCTTACTACAAACCCTATTCTAATAAATCTTAATAGGGATAGAGGTATACTAAGTGTAATCGATGTTCTAGTGACTAACTCGATGTGTCTTGATGCAGCCTGGGAGGGTCAGAGCTGATGGTTCTAGACAACTAAAGAATCAGCTTGCGCACTACCTTACATGATCTAGAGTTGGCAGCCATTGTCTTTGTCTTAAAGATTTTGCGCCACTATTTGTATGATGAGCAGTTTGAAGTGTTTTTTAGACCACAAAAGTTTGAAGTATATTTTCACACAGCGTATGAGGCAACACAGATGGATTGAGTCTTTGGAGGATTATTACTTCACTGTGCATTACCATCTTGGTAAGGCAAATGTAATGGCTGATGCACTCAGTCGAAAGTCACAGAGAGTACTGGCTAGTGTAGCTTCCCGAGAGTGGTAGATGCTTGAGACTGTGGGACAATTTAGAATGCATTACAGTGATTAGGCTTAGGGTGCGTTAGGGAGTTTGGTGGCTACACCATCCCTACTGAGCAGAGTGATTGAGTCCCAAGGGCAGGATGCAGAGATAGTGTCCATCAGGGACCGGGTATAGTTAGGTACGAGTGACGAAGGCTGGGCCATCCACTCAGATGGTAGTCTTTGGTATAGGGGACGGGTTGTGGTCCCCTAGTTGACTGCTTTTCGAGAGGAGATTCTCAGGGAGTTCCACTTCTCCCGGTTTGTTGTGCATCCAAGTGGCACTAAGATGTACCATGATCTTTGTCACTTGTATTATTAGAGCGGGATGAAGTGAGACATTGGAGATTTTGTTCGACGATGTCTCACGTGTCAGCAAGTCAAGGTTGAGCATCAAAAGCCAACAAGGCTACTTCAGCCATTAGAGGTAGCAGAGTAGAAGTGGGAGCATGTCATGATGGACTTTGTGACCCACTTGCCACGGACACCGCAGAGACAGGATGCGATGTGGGTGATTGTGGACCGACTCACTCAAGCTCTGCATTACGGAGTGCTAGTCTCATCATACTGATAGGACCTAGACAAGTACACACTTCTTGAAAAGTTTCCAAAAGTCCATAAACAGCTTGGACTATGAGCACTACGTTTATCCGCGCATAAATGGTCAATCTGGAGAGGACCATGGCACTAGAGACAGCCTGAAGCATGCGTCTTGATCTTAAGGGTAGCCGTATGAGCACTTTACTCCCATGTTGAATTTCGTCATAACAACAGCTATCGCTAGTATACGCATTAAGCACTCTATGAGGCTTTATACTGGAGGCCACGATCCCTACTTGTCGGGATGGGAGGTGGGAGAGAGTTCCATCACTAGTCTGAATTTGATTAGAGACACCTTAGAGAAGGTGGGTTTAATATAAAAGCTATTCTTCCTAAATACTCAAAGCCCGTATGCTACCCGACAGACTAAGATTGACTCCCAAAGCTCGAGGTGGGTAATCACGCCTTCAAGGTGATGCCTAAGAGAGAAGTAGACAGTTCAAGCGAGCCAGCGCCGAGGCATACCCACCCCCGAGATACTTCTGAGGAGGGTGGGCACAATTGCTTATCTTCCATTAGCGCTACCACTCAGTTTATCGTGTGTTCAAGGAAGTGTTCCATGCCTCCATGCTCCTAAGCAATAATTTCAGATTCAACTCCATGTTACGGATCGTAGGATTGTCATGATACGTATGGGACCTTCTATATGGACTGGTGTGTATCATGGATAGCCGGTATCAAGTTTTGCAACACAAGACCGTGCGGCTAGTGAAGGTGTTGTGGCAACACTGAGGAGTGGAGGAGGCAACTTGGGAATGCGAGGACACGATGCGAGCCACCTATCATTTCCTATTTGATGATGAAGGTGCGTTGTCTATTATTGAAATTCTAATATTGGAACTAGAATAACTATCGCATATGCATGTGTTTGTGTGTTATGTGTGTGAATTCAGTGATTTAAAATTCTTTAAGGGGGAAAATGTAAACTCAGGAAAATTGAAATTTTAAAAAATGGCAAATGATAATAATAATAATAAATTGCTAGAATTGCTCAGGGAAGCCTCAGAAGTGTTCTTTAGACCTCTAATACATAGAAACTTACCCACTGCTGGATCCCCGTCTCAGAACGCTGATCCAGTGCTTCACACTCGAGACAACGGAATATTTTTACGATTGGTGATAAAATACCGTCACGACGACGGATTTTTATGAAAATCTCGAAAGTCAGGAAATGGCTTGAGCTAAGTTCTTTTAAAATAAATAAATGTTTTCTAGGAAGAAACGGACCCGAATGAGAGATGGACATGTGAGCCATGTATCCAAATTTTTTTAAATAAAAAAAGAAAAATAATTAAAAAAAAAAGGAAAGTCAAAAGGCAAAAATGAAAGAAGGAGATGGACAAGTGAGCGTGGGAGAAAGGAGAAGAGAGAAAGAGAGGGAAAAAAAAAGATTTTTTCGCTTCTCTCTAAGATCTATAGAAATCGGACTGTAGGTTTTCGTCGGAGTAAAAGGAAAAGTCGGTCCACACATCGAGAACTATGCGTGGGTACCAAAATCTTGGAGTTTCATCAAACTCCACGAGGTAGGGAATTTTCTTACTTTGAATATTTCTAGCCTAAAGGCCATTTAATGGCTTGAGGTTTTCTTTAAGGCTGTGAGAGGCCGTAAATTTCAGTCCCAGAATCGTGGGATTGAGTTTAGGAATTTTTAGGAATTTCCTTTGATCAAGCTGATAGTCTGTGCCGAATTTTTTGACTATTTTAGGAGGCCTGACAGGATTTTCTTAATTGTTTTTGCGCCTCAGATCGGGCTGAGGTTTGGTTCTGATCCTGTGACACACCCCACCCCTACTAGTAGGCGTGCCGCCACCCCACAACCCGAACAGAGGCTCCAAATGACTAGAGAATCCCCTGCGGAAGAGAAGCCGTGTCGTCTTACAAAACCCGTATAAATTTCTTTTTTCTCTTTTCTAAACTTTGATTTTATAAAATTTCAACAACATAACAAATTTCGCATACAGATATATCTCGAAACCCTAAGATATATGCTACTTTTACACTTTAAACATGGCAACCAACAACATCTCTCTTTGCAGATTCCTCGTGCTCATCACATTTTTATAAACCAAAAACTATGCAAATACATACATATACACAACTATACAAGTTCCAAGTATTTTTCTTACAAAAGTTAGTTAATACAACACTTATACTAGAAGTCAGGAGAATCCTAATATGTCCCAGCGTCCGTGTGCTTGTACCTGGAAAATAGTTTTTAAAACAGGAAAATAATGAGCTAAACGAGCTTAGTGAGTGTATGCTTTATAAAATGCTGTTTCTTTTCTCGAAAATATCTCAAACTATTAAACTATCTTTACAAGACATTTTCAAGAAAACTCATTTAGCTTTCTATATAAAAGTTCCCTCAAACTTTCATAAATTGCTTACTTGCTTTAAAAGTTTCTAAAACTTTCATAAATTGTCGCTTTCCTTTGCTTTGCTTTAAAAGTTTCTAAAACTTTCTTTAAAACTACTTCGCTTGCTTTGTCAGAAAAGTTTCTAAAATTTTTTCATAAAATGCTTGCTTGCTTACCAGTGGTTGATTTTAAACTGTATGAAAAATGCTTATGAATAAAGATCAACCACTGGAGGCCTTTCTTACTTGCTGTACCCTAGTAAACACGGGAGCCTAAGCTTCAACCGTGCCGATGGAAGGACCTGGGTCCACATCACCTAGGTGGAAGAGCCTTGGCCTACATCACCTTTTCCGGTAAATATGGTGGAAAGACCTTGTGTCTACGTCACCATATAATAGCTAGCGTGCTGACCCTATATACTCTAGTACGTGCCACGGTCCCCTTTATTATGCCATGATGCATGAACTAAGTTTGCTGACCAGGAAAATCTAAAATGCATGAAATGATGTCCTAACTTCACCGTGCACGTACGGAATACCTCTGACCGGTACGCTTGCTTAAAACTAGGAATTTCTTAAGGCCTGTATTATAAAACACACTTTTTGCTTGCTTGCTTTTTGAAATATGGTTTTACAAATCAAAACCATTGCTTGCTTGCTTGCTTTTCAAATATGGTTTACAATCAAAATCATTGCTTGCTTGTTTTTCAAATATGGTTTACAATCAAACCATTGCTTGCTTGAAATATGGTTTAATACTTTAAAACCATTGCTTGCTTGAAATATGGTTTAATACTTTAAAACCATAACATACTAGTGTAAAACGATTTATAAACAATACACTAGTATTTAAAAATAGAGTTTAGAACACTCACATTTCCGGTTTACAATAATCGAGCACAACTATAAAATTTTTCCCTTCTCCACTTTTACCCTACACATTTGATGTATTAGACCACACACGTCAGCAAAACTAAGCAATTTGCACACTTGGTGCTACAATTAAATTTTTCAGAAAATATGTGGGCACCAAATGCTATTCACAGGCACATGGCTAGATTATAGACTCAAGGGACTTTCCATAGAGTCTAAGAACACCCGAAAACATTTCTGAAAATTATGTCCTGATTGTCCGAATACAATCCCGAAATTTCAATCCTAACTGTCCGAAAAATGGGGCCTGGGCTCAGCCTCTGACCGTTTGAAACAAATTTCCTCAAAATTCCTAAAAATTCCTAAACTCAATCCAAAATTTTTGGGACTGAAATTTACGGCATCTTGCGGTTTCTAAGAAAATTTCAAGTCATTACATAGCCTTTAGGCTAGAAATAACACAAGTAGGAAAATTCCCTACCTCTTGGAGTTTGACGAAAAGCAGATTTTGGTAATCTACACGAGTTATCGCTGCCAGACCAACTTTGTCTTCTGCTTCGACGAAAACCTATAGTCCGATTTCCGTAGATCTTAGAGAGAAGCGAAAAGAAGAAAAAATAAAAATCTCTCTCTCCTCCACGCTCTCTCTCCCTTCCGTCTCACATTCTCCTACTTTTTGACTTTTATCTTCTTCTTTTTTATTATTATTATTTGAATAAATGGCTTATATTGCCTCATTTGAGTCCTGCTTTCGCTCGAAAAATTTATTTCTTTCGCCCAATTTATTTTCAATGAACTTAACTCTAGTTATTTCCTGACTCCTGAGATTCTCGTCCTTGGAGCCATTGACGATTTATCACCCAGAAAATCGTAAAATATTATGACTGTCTCAGAATTCGAAGAAATTTTTATGGGTCACTAGATTTCATGGTGACAAATTTAACAAATGGCCGCTTCGCTGGGTCAACCGAGATCTAGAGAATTTCTAGGCTTCCCTGAACCATTCTGGTAATTTATTGTTATTATCCTTTAACTAATTAAAATTTTCATGATTTGTACTTTCACCCCTCCACCTTCCTTAATTTCAAAAGTGCCACAATTCTTTGAAAAGTTTACAATTTCATCCTTAAAAACAACTTTAAAAAATACTACTATGGCACTCAATTATTTAAGGAAGCCCTTGGTGCACATATGCGACCCTATGGTTACATGTACCGTACACCATCTCGGGACGGGGCATTACACCGGGACTGATGTTTTCGGGTTTTGTTATGTGTTTTATATCACAGTAATTTGTTGATGAATGAAAAAAAAATTGTTCATGGCCGTGAAGGGACCAAGAGGTGTCCTGTTTTATATGGGTCTAAGATTTCGGCCATTTTTGGTGTATTATTGGAAAATAAATAATATGCGGTTGTGTGTAAAAATCATGTTAATATGTGGTTGCATGATGTATTAACATGGAAATTGTGATGAATGGAACTTATATGTACAAAATATAATTATCCAGAATTTATAAATGTTGCATGTAGCATGACATAGCATGAAATGGCATGATTGCATTTCATATGCACGGTCACATCGCGTCAAGTTGGATGTGGGTGCATGGTATTGGGTTGTCTGACCATTCGTGAATGTAGCTGAGCTTGAAATTGGACAACGTTCAAAATTGAGACTCATGGGTGCATAAAATAATAATAATAAATTTAAGGTGTTTCGTGAAGCAAGATGGGGCATCCTCCCAAGGTGAAAGACTCCACCTATTCTCACAAACTTATGTATCTAGCAATGAAAGTTCATGAAAGTGTCGAAAGGCGTGTGAACTTGCAGTGAGACCCCGAAAATTCGCAACCCGAATAAACACATGGGATTTGGTAAAATTGAATAAAAAATTGGGAGGGTCAGTCTGTTTAAGCCATCGGGTGAAACACCAATGACTAGTTTTTCACACTTGGCTTGCAAACGAGGAGTTGGTCGTGATTCGCCAGGCATGAGGAGTCTCATCTCATGCATGACACGGAACATTCCATATAGAATTGCATTATTCATATGGAATATGATTTGATGTTTTATGTATGCCATTGCATGTACCTTTAGGCGTGGAGTAGCTTATTAGTGCCCAAAAAGTGCTATTTTGAACCCTATTTAAAATAGGTTTTGAGTGTTTTTTGCGCACTAATCAACACTGAATTTATTCAATTGTCATGCATGTCCACTTAGTGCTACTAATTTGGTTTCGAGATTGTTTTGGGTGAAGCCTACAGTCTGAACTTCACAAGAAGCCCGTGTCGTGATTGCAAGCCGAATGCGAATTCTCGTGATTTCATCAACCCAAATGAAGAAATATCAAGTGGAAAATGACGAAATGAAGTCAAGGGATGGCGAGGCAAAGAAAGAATTTTGGCTATGATTGCAAAAATTTCATTAAGATTACGAAAATTTCATAATCTTAGCTTAAAATTTCGCTATGCAATACCGCTAAGCTAGCGAAATTTCGCTAGCTTAGCGAAAATTACTGTTCATAGCGAAATTTTCCAATTTCGCTATTTCTTGCATTTTTCGCTATATAGCGAAATTTTCGCTATATAGCGAAATTCACTGTTCATAGCGAAAATGGTTGCCCTGTGTTTTTGATGTTTTTGATTCCAAACGACCACGTTTTGATTATTTACCATTTTGTCCCTATTGTAATTACATATTTTAGGCATTTTGGTATTTCACACATCTTGTATGACTATATAAGCCAACTTTATGGCTATTTTTGTAACCCTAATTTTTCAATCTTCAAGACACCTAGCAAATCTTTGTTCCAAATTTTTCTTCTCTCTCCTCTTTCTCTCATTTTCTCGGCTACCAAACACTCCTCTGAGGATGACAACTCAGAGGATGTTTGGCTAGACCTCTTCCTCCTTGAAGAGGAGGGCCACTGGGTGAATGTTTTAAGGTAAAAACACTATCCTCATGTTTTTCACGCAAGCATTTATTCCTTTTCGCTTTCTCTATCTCACGCTTTTAGGCTCGAATCACCGTGATGTTCCTCGGCGGCCGCACTCGCAAGCTTTCAAGGTTCTGATGCTTACTGCTAGATCCACTGATGCCCCATTTAGTTGTCATTTATGAGCTCCTTCGCAGTTAGATCCAGTTGATGGTTTTAATCGCTTTGAAACATTAAGGGTAAATAAATGCTATAAGCATTAGAAGAAATAATTCTTAGTGGTATAGGTTTTGATGCCAAAATGAAGAGCCACTGGGAAATGACTATATGTCATCCTCCCAACGCGAGGAAAAGACCCGGTGACATGTCAATGCCTCCTTTAGGAACCCTAAAACCAAAGGGCTCCAATGCTTCAAGGAGTTATATTTTACATTTTATTTTATTTACTTTCGCCTGCAAATCAACCACCCCGTTTACTCAAACCTTAAAATCCAAATTTAATTCACCAATTTTGACTTCACTCAAATCATTTGTACGAAGAAAACCCATCCCCGTGTTCGACCCTAGACCGCTATACTGCAATAGCTTGACTACGGCAATAGGAGGAACTTAGGATATAAATTTTGTTGATTCTGGATCACCCTATTGTGGCACGAATCAAATGGCGCCGCTGCTCTGTGATGGTGCCTTTAGTGCAAGTGAGGAGTTTGGTGGAACACTCTGCGGATTCTCATCACAAGTTCTCTGCACACTCTTCCTTGTCATTTTTTTTTTATTTACAAGAAGTTTTTTTATTAGTTTCATTTAACTAAAAAAAAAAGAAAAGAAAGTTGCCATAGGTTGTTCTGTGTTGCCTGCTTTTGCCGGGCAGGATTACATGTTCCAAAGGCTTGAACTAGAATCAAATGGAAGAACAAAGATAATGAGTACCCCCTGTGAGAGTAACCCTAGACATACACATGATACGAGGGACTACAGAACCTTCCATGTCAATGGCGGCAACTGTAGAGAGAAATCAAACCCATATAGGTCTATAGAATAGAGACCAATGGATGAGTGCACTGTCTATAATGTTCCTCGACTTATACCTCTGCTTCCCACATTTACCTCAACTTCGGCAACAACCACCACCCTTATCCCTGTTGAGCAGACATCCTGAATTTGAGGCAAACAAGTGGACAATTTCATAGAGGATAATATAGCGGTGAATGTTTCAGCTAATAGGAAATTGAGGCAGTGGAGGAGCTCCACTGAACAAGGAATTGGATGGGTTCAGCGGAAATTGATCAAAAATTAGACATCTGCGAGAATCCATCGCAAAGCTCACCAATCAGTTTGTTCATCAAGAGAAGGAGAATCTGGAGGAAGAGTGCTTGATTGACACTGTGTGGGTGAGCAGGCTCAGTGCGGCCGGGAGGAATTGAAGAACCGATGAAGATCCTCACGAGGAACTACGGTGCCCCACAATTATGTGTAGAATATGGGCCATGGAAAAGGAAGAAGAAACCTCCCGTCACGGCGAGGAGGGTAATGGAAAGGAAGAAATGGAAGAGCCCCGTGGGTTCCAGCGCCAAAGCCCTGACAACCCCATTGCAATGACACCTGACTCAGTCTTCATACTACCTACCCATACTGCTGACACAAGCTAAGCGAGCAAAAACACCCACCATATGAAGGCCACCGTATCCTTTTTGCCCTACAAAACTTTAGAAAGTTAGTGGCCAGCATCTCACGAAATTTTGCCACTACCTCGAAACAAGATGGCGGTGCACATACCGCATGGCATAGTGGTTGGTTAGTCTTCGGATTGGGTTTAGACACTGGACCTTAGCATTCCATGAGCTCCACCCGGTTTCTTTAATTTAATTGCTTAAGTCTTGTTTAAGTTCCTATTTTGTTAAAAAAATTTGTGATGTCGGTTAGTGGCTTGTTTTCTTTGTGTTAGTAGATACGTGAATCGACCACTTCCGCAGAAACGACACCTCGGCACCTTGAGTTGGGGATGATCCTTCTCCGCCACCAACGATTGAGGAGGTACCCTCCATCCTCCTAGCTTTCTCATTCCCATGCGGGGATATTTGGTGTTAGAAATAATGTTCATAAATTTTAATTTAGTTTTGTTAGTTATGCTGTGAGCGAAGACTGTTTTGTTAAAATTGAGGCTTTTGTGTGTGCCTATATTTTGTGTTTCTACTCTTGCCTTTAGTTGAAAAATTGAAGCCCTGTATGTTACCTTAATGTTAGAACAATTCCATGCATGATTTAGTTTTTGGTGATTGAAGTCCAGCGTGTCAACCTTGAGCATTCCACTTTAGCTAATTCACGTACTTTTGCAGTTGTGCCAATAGGTTGAGAAGCTTTATACCTCTTTCCACTTTGCAAAGCCGGCCTTAAATTTGTTGACGACCCATAATAGGTTTGTGTTACCCATGTATGAAGACCAATGTAGTCTTCTAAATGAAAAAAAAAAAAAAAGAAAGAAAAAAGATGAATAAAAGTCGTGACGTTGTGCCTTGAAACCCGAACACGGTCCGAGGGGTATATGGCGAAAGCCTTTAAAGCCCGATGCCCTAAACCTTAATTGGTTGGGAGTCATCGACTTAGTGTTAAGCTACGCGAGATGGATGGGTGAGGTTTAGCGGGGTGTAGGTTCTTTAATTCTCGAAGTCATTGAAGTCCGAGTAGCTTACTGTAAGAGTTTGTAATTCGAGTTGATCCTTTAGGCTTGATGCCACAAGCCTTAATTGGTTAAGTCATCGGTGGACCCCCCGTTACGGACTTTGGTGAAGTCGAGTTTTTGGCATTGCACCCTATAATACAATCAAAGAAAGAAATAAAAGTGTAGCTGGTCCTATTTAGGTTGGTCAATAGTTTAAGGCCATGGCTGTAGCTAGGTTGGGGGGAGGGAATAGCTTTGCAACTTATTGGCTCAAACTGGTTACCTTAGGAACAATTAGATTTTGGTGGAAGTTCAGGTTGACTTCCTTGGAACCGATGTTGTCCTAAACTTGTTCTTATATGGCAATTGTTCTCTCATGACGATTTTCGTACGAGGTCTAAATTGTTCTTACTAAAGGTAAAGATTATTTGTACACACTTTTGTAAAAACATGTATGCATACATTTTTTTGTTTTTAGCATTGCTGAGAGGGACTAACTAACGTGTCGGTTGGGAGTGTGATTAGTGCCCGAAAAAGTATATTTTGAACCCTATTTAAAATAGGTTTTGAGTGCTTTTCTTGCGCTAATCATATGAGTGAGCCAATTGTGTGTGCATGTCCACTTAGTGCTACTAATTGGTTTCGAGATTGTTTTGGGTAGTTTGCGGGTCTTGGGAACCCGGTCGGCAAGCTTCTGGCGTCGTATTAGTCTTCGAATCCACGAGAATTCTCATTGTTCATCAACCCAAAATGAAGAAATATCAAGTGGAAATGACGAAAAATGAAGGCTGAAGTGGATGGCGAGAGGCGTAGGGAATTTTGGCTATGGTGCGAAAATTTGGCTAAGATTGCGAAAATTTACGCAATCATGGCTTCGCAATCTTAGCAGCTTCGCTATGCCTAAATTTTCGCTAAGCTAGCGAAATTTCGCTAGCAAGAGAAAATTACTGTTCATAGCGAAATTTTCCAATTTCGCTATTTCTTGCATTTTCGCTATATAAGCCGAAAGTTTAATATCTCAGCGAAATTCACTGTTCATAGCGAAAATGGCTGCCCTGTGTTTTTGATATTTTTTATTCCAAACGACCACGTTTTGATTATTTACCATTTTGTCCCTATTGTAATTACATATTTTAGGCATTTTTGTAATTTCACACATCTTGTATGACTATATAAGCCAACTTATGGCTTTTGTAACCCTAATTTTCAATCTTTCAGTACACGGCAGCTTTTGTTCCAGTTTTCTCTCTTCTCTCTCCTCTTTCTCTCATTTTCTCGGCTACCAAACACTCCTCTGAGGATGACAACTTAGAGGATGTTTGGCTAGACCTCTTCCTCCTTGAAGAGGAGGGCCATTGGGTGAATGTTTTAAGGTAAAAACACTGTCCTCATGTTTTCACGCAAGCATTTATTCCCTTTTACATTTACGTATCTCACGTTTGGAGTTTGAATCAGCATGATGTACCACTAGTGCTTGATGCAGCAAGCTTTCAAGGTCGTGGATGCTAGCATTAGATCAGCGATGCCCATTTAGTTGTCATTTATGAGCTCCTGCAGGTTAGATCCGGTGATGGTTTTAACTGTTTTGAAACATTAAGGGGGAACAAATGCTATACATTAGAAGAAATAATTTTAAGTATAGGTTTAATGCGAATGAAGAGCGGTTTAGGGAAATGACTATATGTCATCCTCCCAGTGAGAAAGAGCAGGACATGTTAAATGCCTTAGACCACAAACCGGTATTGTGATACTTCAAAGGAGTTCTTTTACATTTTATTTTATTTATTTTCGGTTGCAACCAACCACCCCACATTTTTTACCCAAACCTTAAAAATCAAATTTAATTCACCAATTTTGACTTCACTCAAATCATTTGTACGAGAAAACTCATCCCAGTGTTCGGCCTGGGCCCATTTATCTTTGCGGTAAGCGACTCTACGTGGGAGAACAGGATATAATTTTGTTGATTTGAATCCGCCCCTCTTTTGTGGCCGCAGATCATTTGCTCACCCGTCGTGGGACCCCCTTTTAGGTATAGGGGGTGTATAGGGAGATGGCACTACGATAAGGTTGTGATTATGAAGGAGGCCGATGTGTGGCCTTGGTATTTCCTTTGTAAAAAAAATATTTTGTATAAAAGAATTGTAACTAAATTCTTTTGGGACTATTGTCTAAATAGTCGGGTATGTAAATATGGTAAGAGGGCCGTGATCGGACTCTTACGGACTGTAATTAAGCGTTTTATTTTCATATTTTAGATTTAAATGTGAATGAATGGGTCCCGGTAAAGGGATGTATGTATTGGAATATATGGGCGGATAAGACCACTGGCAGGGTGATACTACCACCGGTGAGACCCTCGATGGAGTTATGATTATCTTTGTTGCTCTGAGGTTGTATGTTGGGTGAACTCTAGAACAAAAGGGACTACGCCCCGATTTTGTCAAGAAAATATGGATCTCGATAAATGAGACACAACAATGTGGTATCGGGTCACCCAAAATCATAGGAATTCCGAGGGTTGACAAGTTGTCAACGGGACTCTCGGATTTGGGGTGTCACAATAATATTTATTGAATATGTTAGTTAATCCTATAATGTGTAGCCATATATGATAATATTATGTAATAGGCATTCAAAATCTTATGTGAAACATTATGAATGAGAGTTAGTATTTTTATGAATATGTTATTTTAATTTTGTAACTCAATCATTATGTGATTTAATATTTACATAGTGTATATGATTAATGGAGGAATGAATACATAATTTATATAATTGATTTCCATTCAAGATAGTAACCTACTATTATCCATTATTTGATATAATGGGTGGTAAATGATGTGGGTAACTTCCATATGGTCTTTAATGGGAAGATAAAGAGTTTTTGTTTCTTATAAAGGTTAAGATCCCAACTCACACTCTCATGCGGCTTATGCTTTTTGATTGTTTTAGATCGCCTTTTATCTAGGTGATCATGTGTTGTAATTATAAAAAATTGTAGAATTTGGTGATGATTTTTGACGCAACGTGTAGTGCGATTGGTCAACACATGATTGATCAACAAGAATAAAACATCTCAATCCAGAGACCCGTGACGCCCCAAAACCCGAGGGTTGACTACCCGTCAACCTGCGGAATACTCGTGAATGTCGGGTAACCCGACCCGACTCACGAAAATCGGGTAGAGTCTCCCTTGTACGGGGAGCTCTACCCACAGTACCTAACCTGTCCCAATCCACATCATAAGACATAACATGAGTAAAAACGGCCACTTGGGCCCATAAAACACATAAACATACCAACTATATACCATAGTTACAAGAGTTAAAATTTTACTCTTATACAACATATATTAAAATTAAATTCTAATACATGTAATACATCATAAAACCAAAGCCCGCAGCCCGGTTCTTCTAGGCCTCTATGATGAAGCGATCTCCTCTTGCGCTCCACATTACGAAATAATAAAAACCCTTGAAATTAAGCTAATGCCAGTAGTGGAATCACCACAAATGGGTTACTCTCCACCTAGTGCATATGCAATGCTCAGTAAGAAACACACATTCAAATAAATGCGTGATCCTACTTGAATGTTTACATGAGCTAACTCATACCAGTCCACTGCGACTCCCTCACACTTGCCTAAGCCACGTATGAGAAACATTATTTTCAAAACAAAGATATTTGTTTTTAATTGTGGACTACCCTCCGATATAAGTAATGGACCGACTCCGATGATCTATTTAGTGGACAACCCTCCGATGTATATCAATTGGGCCGACTCCGACGATTGATATGTTATATGGACTACCCTCCGATATTGTAATGAACACGCTCCAATAATTATTATTATTAGTCAACCCTCCGAAACCACTCTCTCAATAAACCACTTCGTACTCATCCTATTATTTACAGGGTGCCTAGTGCATATGGAATGCATGCCAATTCAATATAATTTATATAACATATGCAAACATATATAACCCCTTGTTATACATTTACATAATTTAATCACACAAACATGTTATGCAATTTCACAATCATTACACCAAAAATTAGCTCACGTAGGCTAATTAACAACCCGAAACAATTCGGTTGAATTACTCGACCAAACACATTTTCTCACAAATTTATTTCATGAACACTATTCACATGAACAGTGAAACCCTCTGGTTACTGTTCACGGCCAATCATCAAATCATCGATTCTACTTCATGACCCCGGAACCCATGGACATTTCCGGCCTCATACGCACGAACACACAATTTATTTCATAAATTATGAAATAAGCACCCAAAACAGCCCCTACAGTCACGGACTGTCCAATGGGCTCCCAAAAATTTTAATAATTCGGTCGCAAGTTTTGGGACCGATCAAACGGCCGTTCAAGGCCTCAATCCAACCGAAACATCCACAAAACACTTAAACAAAGTGTAACTTCAAGTAGGATGAAACCCCTACCTCACGGAGTTTGTCAAAAACTCTCAAAACCGAAGCCCACGCATAGGCCTCGTCGCGTAGAACAACTTTCCTTCTTGCTTCGAAGAATTTCGACGGTCGGATTGCCCGAAAATCTAGAGAGAAGTCTCTCTCCCTCACTAGAATATCACCATTTCAGCCACTACATCTCCCATCCCCCTTTCATGTTTTTCTTTTGGCTTTTCAAAGGAGGAGGATGACACTATTCGCATTTTTGTCTTATTATCATTTAAGTTTCCAAAAATGACATCTATGTCCCCAAGCTTTGGATTTTCAACATTTGGCACTATCTCGGCTGTCCGTTCCCATCATTTCTCTACTCATGCAACTTATGTCACATTAGTACATGTTATATGTGACTTTTGTCACATCAAATATCGTTTCTGACCTCGTGCTCGGTGCCTCAGCGATGCAAATCATTGTTTCGGGTGTGAAGTCGACTTGTTAGCTAGATTTCGCGAGAAGATTCCAACGGTGAAATCCGTTTGTCATCCGAGATCTATAAAAATTTGGTTTTCTGTCTGATTTTGCCATTTTCCGAAATTGGAATTTTCTGTTACATTCTCCCTCCTTAAAAGGAATTTAGGTCGAAATTCTGGACAATCACGATATACATGCATATGCAACGTGCACACTTCCATGCATGTAAACTCGTCATTTTACAAATAATAAGCGACTAATATTGCCTTCGTCCTAAATAAGAAGGGATAGGTAGCGTCGTGATCTCGGCGACACCCGCGTTGACTCCTCCACTCCATAGTGCCGTCATAGCACTCTCACTAGCCTCACGGTCTTACGTTGCAAAACCTGATCACTACTATTCAAAATGCACACCGGTCCCTCATGAAGGTCCAGTGATTGTCAACCTCGATCATCTGATCCACCACATGAGCTGGATCTGGAGTATACTTCCGAGCATGGAGACGTGAAATACCTCATGGACACGACATCTTTGGGCGGTAAATCAATGAGTACGCTCGATTGCCTACCCTCTCAAGTATCTCAGCCCAGTGAACCTCGGTGATACTTCCTCGCTTACCGTCGACCACTCCTCTCTTAGGCATCACCTTGAAGACAAGATCCTGACCTCGAACTCTAAGAATTCGACATAGTACATCAACATAGCTCTTCTGCCGGCTCTGAGCCGTGAGAGGGTTGTCAAATATCAAGCTCACCTTCTTGGAGTGTCTCTTATCAGTCGGGACCGAGTGATGGAGGTCTCTCGCCCCTCGGTCCAACATAACGGTGACACACGCGGCTCAGCATTACAATGCCTAAATGCAGTGCCATACGTATACTCGCACGATAACTATTGTTGTGGCGGATTATCAGGGCAGTGTTCTTCCCAACTACCACCCGATAATCCGGGACGCATGCTCGTAGCATGTCCTCTAACACATATAGTTCTCTCGGGCCCGACCATCTGTTTGTGGGTGGAAAGAATTTTGTACTCATAGTCCAGCCCAGTGTGCCCATAGCCTTTTGGAAACTCTTCAAAAAGTGCCGTAAACCTCGCGGGTCCCTATCCGACACTATGGATCTTTGGTACTCCATGTAGCGGACTATCTCTTAAATATACAATCGTGATCTCCAATGTGAAGGTCATCCCTTGCGGGTAGAAAATGTGTCGACTTAGTGAGCCGGTCCACTATCACCCATCTCCGTGTCATGTCTCTGCGGTGTCATTAGCCAAGTGGGTCACAAAATCCATCGTGACGTGCTCCACTTCCACTTTCGGCTATGATGGCTGAAGTAGCCATGCTAGCACGGTGCTTCGACTTTAACAGTGACCGTGAGACATCGTCGTCTGAAAGTCCCCTACGTGTCTCTTCGTCCCACGCTCGATATCACGGCGTGAAGATCCTGGTACATCTTCGATTGCCACTGGATGCCGCGTGTCCCGAGAGCAATGAAACTCCACGAGAATCTCCTCTCTCCATCCCGTCAAATGGGAACCACTACCGTCCCTCTATCACGAGACTACCATCACAGTGGGCGGTCGACCCTAAATCCTGCCACACATTTGGTCCGATGGACACTATCTGCCGTCCTTCCGGGACTCACGATCCACTACGCTCCGCGAGATGGTGTAGCCACTAAACTCCCTAACGTACCCTATGCCTGCTCGCTGTACTGTAGCCTAAACTGTCCCATTGTCTCGAGCATTCGCCACTCCCGGGAAGCTATGCTAGCCAATACTCCTCGTGACTTCCGACTGAGTGCATCAGCCTCGATATTTGCCTTACCAGGATGGTAATGCAAAGTGAAGTCATAATCCTCTAGGAACTCCATCCATCTGCGTTGCCTCATATTGAGAGTCCGTGCGTGAATATGCTTGAGACACATGGTGCAGGTACACCTCGAACTCCCTCGCCATATAAGTAGTGGTGCAAATCTTGAGGGCGAGACTACGGCCGCCAACTCCGTATCGTGTGTGGGGTGATGCAACCATGATTCTTCAACTAGAGGACCATAAGCTACTACCCTCCGATTTGCATCAAAAACACATCCCATCCGTCCCTCGAGGTATCACAATACACTATGTACCCCCGTCTCCCGTCCGGACTATCAAGATAGGAGTCAAGTAAGTCTCTTCTTCAACTCCCCGGAATGCCTCCTCACATCGACATCCACAACCAAGCCGACTCCTCCCGGTCAACCTTGTCATAGGTGTCGCTTATCCGAGAAATCCTCAATGAATCTCCCGTGAATACCCAGCCAACTCTAAGAAAAACCATATCTCGAAGGATCGACTTCAGTCTCTCCCAACTCATCACTAGCCAACCTTCTAGTCCATCGACACGCCGATGTCGGCTAATCAAATGTCCCAAAATCTCACCTCGCAAGCCAAACTCGCGACTTCACCGAATCCTGGCGCATAACCTGATGGTCTCTCAACAATCAGGAACGATCCTCAAGTGATACCATGTTCCACCGAACTGGAGTAGATCAAGATGTCATCCACAAAGACTACGCACAACCGACGAGACAGGTCGGAAACACCCTATGCATGAGATCCATGAATACGCCGGGCGCATTCGTCAATCCAAGGGCACACCGAACCTCCCGGGCGCCCATAACGCGGTCCTAAACGCTGTCTTAGAGATGTCTATCTCCTAACTCAGCTGATGTAAACTGGGGCATGGAGGTTTGATCTGGAGTAGACTCGCGCTCCTTCAACTCGATCAAACAAATCATCAATCCCTGGGTAATGGGTACCCATCTCGACAACCCTCGCTCAAATGTCCTGACAATGCAAATGAAGGGTCTTTGTCCTTCTTCTTCTAAATAGAACCGGAGCGCCCATGGTGAAGTGCTCGGCCCATCGAACCCTTTGTCCAAGAGCTCCCCGTAGCCGGACTCTGAGTTCCGCAACTCAACTGGTGCCATCCTGGGGCGTGAGTCATAGATGGGCGGCACTGTGGTAACCTGACATCGCCCATTACCCTCTGCGGAGGTACCGTGCAGCTCATCCGAAAACATCCACATATTCGCACACTCACTGAGGTAGATCTAAGTCCGGCCCTCTCGTCCTCTACAAGGCCTCACAACCAACCCCGCTTAACTATCCCCTACACTGGACAGATATCGTCAGTGGCAAAATATCAAGTGCTTCACCCCTAAAATACCACACGAGTACCGGGCCCCGCGTAGGCGCAAACCCTCCACATAATCGATAAATAAACCTCTATATAAGTTGTCACTAATCCATCCTCGTAATACATCAAACTCTAACATGTCCATGATCCTCAAGTCCACCCAAGGGAGAGTCCCTAGACTTCCAACTCGCAACCTCGACATATCATCCCTATTCCTCGCCTCTAACCCTGTGAGAACCCCACATACAAAGGCTCCTTCAAGGTCCCAACTCCTAAGCCTAACTTCTATCACAACTCGATGCAGCAATGAATGAATGCGGCTAACTTAATCAAATAACACTCTTGCCCATAGGCGATAGGCAAAACGCATTCTCAGATAACCGGGCCGATCCACGATTCAAATTCATGGTGGGATGGCGTGACACGCCCAACCCCGATGTCCCCGCCTCAGGCCTCAGCCCTCCGCTCTACCCATACCTGGGCCTCCTTGGGCTCAGCCTCATGGAGCCTCGGGAGGTGCCCAGCTCCTCGAAACCGAGACCGCCCTCCGACCGTACCGGGCTATGAGGAATGTATCATATCCTCTCCCGTCCTATCATTGCTCGAGATCAGGCGATCCAAACCCCGATCCCCCGTCGGGGCAATCCTCTCATGTGCCGTCCGGCTGCCGGCACGGTAGCACACCATCCGTCCAGCTCGACCGCAACTCATCCGTCCACGATGGTCGCGACTGAACCTCGTGGAACTAGGAAGCCCTCTCGCTTTCCTGAACTAGAAGAATCGACTCCTTCCTGCCACTAACACTCGCGATCCCCGAGTTTCCTCTATGGTCAGGGCTGTCCCAACCATGGAGTCCATATCCTTTAGGCGAAGTCCTACAATCCTGGCCCGAATGGACAACTTCAGCCCATTCTCAAATCTCCTAACCTTGGCCATGTCCGTGGCCACGTAATCATCAGCAAATCAAGCAATGCATGAACCTAGCACATAATCCACCACCAAGTATCACCCCCCGCTTCAAATTCTAGGAACTCCGAGCCTTCGAATGCCCTTTCGCAAAGATCCGGGAGAGTACTTACCCATGAACAAATTCTCCTCAAACTCACCATGTCATAGCCTCTAAGTCTCTAGAGGTCCCGCCCATTTCAAACATACTTCAATTTCTCCCAGCTTCTGGAACGCCAGCCTAACCTTAATCCTACGCGCAGTAATCTCCATGGCCTCTAACACCTTTCTATTCAGATGAACCAATGGTCTCACAATTACTCCGGGGTCTCCTCCTCGTGAATGCCTGGAGGATGACGCGCCCTAAACCTCCTGAGGCTACTAGGACTCCCCGACTACCCGCTATAATTACCAGGCTATAGCCGCGCCGCAATACCTACAAATTTCAACAAAGGCCCGCTGATTCAAACATTGGTGCTGGTCAAATGCCGTGGTGCTCGACCAGCGCCTCGTGGACGCCACGCCCTGAAACCCGACTAGCCATCTACACAATTTAAATGGCAAGTTAAATACAATTCCGCATTCTAAGGTGCATAAACACAAATTTCGTGACACTTATTCAAGGTCAATATAGCGTCTATATTCTATGTCCCCGCATTTAAATGCAATGCGAGACAATTAATTCACATGTCAAATCAATTTTTATTCATAAAAATTTTATTTTCGAAAATTTAATTTTTCCAAAATTTTGTCCCATTTGATTTGATTTGATTTGATTTGATTTGATCGTTAATTTTTTTTGAAATTTTTGTGATGAACAAAGGTTCGCGAACATTATGTTCGCGAACGCGTTTCAAAAAGCGGATTCGCATCAGCACGAGTTCAAAAATTGGGTCAGAATCCAAGTCAAAAATGTGCCACCAATCTCGCCCAACCAAGACACAAACACGCGTTATGTCGCAGTCACGCCAAGGCCAGAGTCGTGGGGTCAGGTCGCAGCCAGGCGACGTGTCGGGCGCCGCAGAGTCGCCTGGAGAAGGCGCGCAGTCGCTGGCTGTCGGTCCTGGTCGACCGTATGTATTGCGACACAACCTAGCCTTATCTCTCGACATCCCTTGTCACACACACCAGGGTATCATGATACAAACTTCTCGCCCACTAGCCTCAACACGATATTAAATTTCAGATTTGGACATCGCTTTCCCAGCTAACCCGCCGCCATTGTAAATACACCCTCACCAACCTTCTCTATTGCAATACAATCTCAGCCACTCAAGCAGCTGCAGTCACGATACAATGTTTGTATCGTGACACAGCCTGCCTCTCCAGCTTTTTTCACGATACAATCCATCACCATTTTTTTTTTTTTTCATTTCTTCCGCTTCATCGAAGACACTAAAATATATATATATATATATATAGATATATATATATATATATATATATATATATATATATCTATTTTTTCATTTTCTCTCCAGAATACTCAAATAAATTTATAAAACTTATTTTTTTTCAATTTTCTCTCACTTACACTCTTCAGAACCTAATAAATTTATTCAAATTTATTTTATTTCTCTTTGTTCCAGCTACATAAAAACCCTAAAAATTTTCTAACACTTTTATGTGCTACCTATTAAGCACACAAACCAAATACAACACATGATCACACATCATTCATGTTATATATTTTCACACAACACCATCAAATCACACACAAAACACACACGCAAAGGTCCTAGTTTGCCCTGGCTCTCCAGGTAATCCTCATATACCTAAACCCCACATCGAATCCACACCAAATGTGATGATACCTAAACCCAGCCCTCTGCAGTATTCGTATACCCAAGCCTGACATCAAGCCATGGACGCCCCAAACCAAATCATTACCCCACCACAACTCGCACACTGTGGAATGCTCCGTAACCTTACCCGACTATCGAACTGCAAGAGTCTCCCTTGCACAGATCACCTAGCGTACCTAACCCGTCCTAAATCCACATCATATAAGACATAACATGAGTAAAACGCCACTGGGCCCATAAAACAGTACTCATAAACATACCAACTATATACCATAGTGTTACAAAGAGGTTAAATTTTTACTTATGTTGCAATATATATTAAAATTCTAGAATTCTAATACATGTAATACATCATAAACCAAAGCCACAACCTACCTTTCCAAAGTTACCATGATGAGCCGTCTCTGCGCCTCCTCGTAATTTGAAATAATAAATTTCTACGGTAAGGAGCTAATGCCCGCAGGAACCACCAAATAGGTTATTTCCACCGCGCATATGCAATGCTCCACGAGTCACACATTCTAAGTAAAACAAGATCCCACGGAATGTCACATGGATCAACTCCATACCCAGTCCTCACCGACTCCCTCACACTCGCCTAAGCCACGTATGAGAAACATTATTTTCAAAAAACAAAGATACTATTTTTAATTGTGACAACCCTCCGATATAAGTAATGACCACTCCTATGATCTATTTAGTGGACAACCCTCCGGCTGTATATCAATTGGGCCACTGACGATTGATACGTTGGCGATCACCCGAGTATTGCAATGAGCTCACGTCCGATAATTATTATTATTAGTCAACCTCCGAAACTACCTCTCAATAAATCCACTTCAAACAGTGCACTCACTCTATTAATTCTAGGTGCCTAATGCATATGGAAGTGAAGATGCCAATCTAATATAATTTATATAATTACGCAAACATATATAACATAGAGAGTATGATTGTATATAATGGACCACAAACTATATGCAATTTCATTAATCCATTACACCAAAATTAGCCTATGGACTAATTAACAATTACGTTAATCTGAATTAATTACTCAACCAAACATATTTCACAAAATTTATTTCATGAACACTATTCACATGAACAAAGGAAACCCCCGGTTACCGCTCGCGGCCAATCATCAAATCATCGGTTCCACTTCGTGGAACCCGAATCCAGCGGCCATTTCCGCCTCATACATACTAACACATAATTTATTTCATAAATTATGAAATAAGCACTAAAACAGCCCCCATGAGCTACCTGACTCATCCATCAGGCTCCCAAAATTTACACCCGGTCCCCAGTTCTGGGATCACCAAACGGCGGCTCTCAAGGCCTAATCCAACCTAAACATCCACAAAACACTTAAACAAAGGGAATCACAGGATGAACCCCATCTCAGCCAGAGGCTTATTAAAAACCCAAAACTGAGCCCACGTCACGTGAGCTCCTGCTATAGAACAACTTTCCTTCTGTTCAAGAATTCCTTTGATAATGGATACCCAAAATCTATAGATAAGTCTCTCTCTTCTCACTAGAATATCACCTATTTCAGCCAACGTATTCCATCCCCTCTTTATTTCTTCTTTGGCTTTCAAAGGAGGAGGAGTGTATTGACTATTCACATTTTTGTCCTATTATCATTTAAGTTTCCAAAAATGACATCTATGTCCCCAAGCTTTAGATTTTCGACATTTGGCACTATCTCGCCTGTCTGTTCCCATCATTTCTCTACTCATGCACCTTATGTCACATGAGTACATGTTATATGTGACTTTTGTCACATCAAATATTGCCACGCGACTCGAGATACCTTCCTGCGTCTTTAAAAACGTGTAAATCCCGACTGTCTTGAAATTCGATGAAATTCGACGTGTTAGCTAGATTCCGCGAGACGATTCCAACCATGAAATTCCTTTTGTCATCCGAGATCTAGAAAAATTTCAGATTTTTACCGAAATTAAGATTTATCCATTTTTCTAGAAATTTGAATTTTCTCGAGTCTTACAAGACCAATTCTCAATCCAGAGAAAAAACTTTTAATTTATTGATAAATTGATAAAAGTGATAAAAAGTCCCTAAAACAAACTCTTAAACATCTATTTGTACCCTAGACGTAATATGAGTATAATACGAAATAAATAATATTTCAAAACAATAATAGGAAAGAAAATAATACTCCAAAAACAATAATAGGAAATAAAAATAATATCCCAAAAAATAAAGATAATATCTCACAACAACTAAAATAAGGATTTTTGTTGATTTAATCTAACGGCCTACGTCAGACACCTCCACTTGCGAAGAACTTGTCATCGAGTTACTTCTAGAAATCCAAGACCAATATATGGCTAGAACAAGGTAAGATCAACAACATTGAAGATCTTTGAAATCCACATCCAACTTGGTAAGTCAACCTCATAAGCTTTGTTGTTGATCTTCTTAACAATCTGGTACAATCCATATATACTTTCTTTGTTGAAGCTTGCTATGGTCATCCCTTGTCTTGAATGTTGTCTTCCACCCATCAGCTAGAAGGATTATGATTTGATGATAGCCACCCCTCAAGTCAATCTTGCTAAACACAACTGCTCCACTTAACTGATCAAGCATATCATCCAACATTGGAATAAGAAATCTATATCCAATGATAATTTTGTTGATCGCCCAACCGTCAACACACATCCACCAATTTCCATCTTTCTTAGGCATCAACAAAGTTGGTATTGCAAATGTGCTAATGCTAGCCTGAATATGCCCCTTGCTTAGAAACTCTTCTACCTTCTCCCTTAAGGTTTTGTTCTCCTTGGAACTCATCATATAATGAGGCACATTAGGAAAAGAAGCACTTGGAATCAAATCTATATGATGTTGTATGTTATGCATGGAAGGTAACTTTTTCGGTAGATCCTTAGGAATCACATCATCAAACTCCTCCAACAAAGTCTGCTCCTCCCCCAGAATTTGAGCCCCAAATAAATCTCTACTTTGTACTTCTCCATTTTGTTGTTACCTTGATTGTCTGAACTTCTGGGCATTAGTAGTGCAACACGAACCTGTAAAAAAAGGCGATCTAGTGACTGTGTGTCGGTCGCCTCTCCAATGATTAAGTTAGCAAAAGATAGAGAAGAGGAAGCATAGGGTTCACGTAGTTGGAATTGCTTACGTTCCCCTCATGGGGATCTTCCTGATTTATAGAAAGTGGTTCACGAATCTCTCCTTGATTTTTGGAAAGTAAATCTCTTAATCTTAAGGATAAAATCTTTCATTCCTTATCAATGATTAATTTTTCCTTATCAAGGGATTAATCTTTTTGGGAAATAAGGAATTTGGAAACTAGGAAATTAGCTGATAAATATCTTTTGCATATTTTCCACCTCCGTAGACTTATCCATAATGAACTTCCCATAAGGAGTGTAAAAATGGCCGGTCAGGACTTAAAATTCTAGGATTTAGCTGCCCTGGCTTCATCCATGGAAGACACCCCTGGCTTTCTTGTGATCTCCTCTTTGCGTGTGGCATTCCTTAGCTTTGATATGGTAAGTGGGTCTGGGTCGCTTCATAACATGGGCCAAGCGGCCCTTAGTCCCATTGAGTAGTGGGTGGGCTCGGGCCGCTTCACAACATGGGCCAAGCTGCCCCTAGGCCCATTGAGTAGTGGGTCTAAAGACCATGGTACCCACAACTACCCCCTTTTCCCCGGCTGGAATTTCGTGCTTTTTCAGTTAGGGAAAATACTGTGTTTTAAACCTTGGGTACGAAAAGTTGAAAGGACTGGGAAAATAAATGTGCACCTTGAACATGCTGGAAGGTGAAGCGTGTTTGGATACAAAGCAAGTGGGAAGGGGTATTACTCCTAATACAGTTCGGGGCGATGATGTTCCTCACGGCGCTTTTAATGCTACTGTGATGTTTCACCCCATATATAGGGTTGGGCCCAGTGTTGCCTCTTTTTCTATTTCCCCATAGCCTTACTCGTTGTAATTCTCGTTTCTTCTATGCTTCTGCAAACTGTTCTTTCAAGGGAATCATCGAAGGTCCCTGACTACTTTCAATTTTCTGATGAGTTTTCTCAAACTTTGTTTGTATTGCCCTTTATGTGTTTTTAGTGTCTTTGTTTGTTGAGTATTTTGGGTCAGAAAGTTCTTGTTTCTTCCTGAGGGTGCGAACATCGTTCACCGGTGGGGTTCTTAGGTTTTGTCACTACCGGGTTGTTAGACCTCTAGAGGGGGATTTTTTTTGTCATTTGGATGATCCCCTTTTATTTGTTTGTTTGCCCATAGAATGGTGAGAGGTCACGAAGAGGCTTCCACCAGTTAGGCTGGGCGTAAGAGGGGGACCCCTCGGGAAATGCCCACGGTAAGCAACCTAGTCGCTGCTATGTCTATAGAGGACTTGAGGTCCTTTAGACAAGTCTTTACTGCCATTAGATTAGAGACGTCAGACGAGGCGGCTACTTTGACAATGGGAGCGATAGATAATGCCATTTATTTTACCAGAGAGCAGTTTGCTGCTAGACTTTGCCTCCCCATCCCTTCTTTGGTGAAGTAGTTCCTACACTTCACTAGGGCACCTCCTACACTCATACATCCGAATGTCTTTCTAATCTACGGGTTGCGCGTTGTGCTAAACTTTCTACTAGTCGATATTCTTAGTAGAGATTTGTTTTATTTTACACTTTCAGCTTGGGATTGGGGTCACTTATCTATGTCGCCCATAGCCCCCAACCACAATTTGTAATCTGGCTCCTTTGACTCCCTTAAGAACAAAGTGAAAAGGGTTGTTTTGGTTAAAGGTCCGTGGTACGAGACGTCGGGCTCTCCAAAGGCTTACGTGCCCCTTATTTCTGGAATTGTGCGTGTTTTGACATGTTCTTCTTTTTTGAAATTTTTGTAGGTAGGTGCAAAGCAGGGCCCCACTGCTTAGCTAGGTGGAGACAACCGCTTGGAGTACACTCCATGACTCTAGAGATCATTAAGGAGCAACCAAGCTCCTCTTATCAATTGACAACTTGTGGGAATTAGGTGCCAGCCCCTTCCCTTACATAGTTCTTGTCATCCCCTGCCCACTGCAAGTAGAGCTTGTTAAGGGTAATCACTTTACTCTCGTCGACTCCCTAGTGAATCCTGTGCAAATTCAAGATAAGTGGTGTCGGCTCAAGAGCCTCAAGACGAGATCAAGCCAAGAAACTCCTAGCTACCTGCTCGACCCTCGCAATCACCTGACTAACAAGATTCTCGACTTTCCTCCCAGGCGGCAAAGAAGAAAAAGAAGGGAAAGATCATAGCTGCTTGTGCGAGACTGGAAGGCTTTTTGGATTAGGTGGATCCAAATGCTAGTGACCCGATTGAGGAGCTTGAGGATGCATATGCTTAGTCTCGTCGTCGGCTTTCACGCACGAAAGTCGCGGCTGGCGGCAAGTGCTCAAGGAGACTCCCCAACTCCCCGAAGCAGAAAGAGACTCGGGAGTGAAAGCGCCCAAAGCGGTCTGACCCAAATGAAGAGGCTCAGAGGAGTCCGATAGTACGGTTGTAGACTTCTGTGAACGAGCCTTAGATGCTCATTTAAGACCGAGGTAAAAGTACCCAGATGCTTCCGAGGCTTGCATCGCTAGAGGATGGGATTTCAGCCGAGGGACGTCCCAAAGCTGATAATGTTGTGGGTGAGGCTCCCTCTATAGAGATAGTTAAGGTACTTACTTACGCCAGTGCGCTTCAACTCACAACGACGCCCCAGCCAAGTGGCCTTGACAGCTGGTACCGAACTCACCGATCAAATCACGGTCGTGATCACTTCGACAAAGCGACGCCCTGGGTATGGATGCTGCCTAGTCAATCATCAATCGCTATAACCCCTTAAATTAAAGAGTGCTTCTGTCGCTTATATACATGAGCTCTTCCCTACCAGTCTTTAAATACCGATGGTGGCCCTCTTTGAAGAACATTCCATTCCATTCCAGTCCCTGGCTACTTAGATAAAAAATCCTAACAACATGTGGTCGAGGACGGGATGCATATTCGCAACCATGACTTCAACGAGATGACTGAGCTGGTATGGTTAGGCTTCTAATTGTTTAATCATGTGTCTCACTCTAGTTTTCTTCTAACTCCTTTCCTTTCACAGGCTGTCACAGCTATCCGGAACATGGCTCGCTAGCATAGGGAGCTTCATCTATGGTTGGACGATGCTAAGGAGCTACGAAGCTTTGCTCAATCCGCGACCTCCAAGCACCAGGCCTTAGAAGATGGCCTAAGCAAGGCTAAGGGCAGAGCCAAGTACTAGGAACAGAAAGCTAATGAGGGTATAGAGAAGATCGCGAGAGTGGAAAAAGAGAGGGAGGAAGCCAAGGCAGAAGCTCAGGTCGCCCAGTTGGCTGCCCTCGTGACGAGTGATGTGAAGGTACGGGCGAAGAAGGAGCTGGCTAGGGTCCTAGATGCCTTGGTGGCCACCGAAGAGGCCAAGCATAAGGCTGAGGCTAGCCGCTTGGAGGTTAAGTGAACTTCCTTTCTACTAGATATTGAAGCGACTAAGGATGAAGTGTCTTCCTTCTAATCCCAGGCGGGCAAGGACAAGGAGGCCATGGAAGAGGACTACCGAAAGGCCTTGGAGCTGATCTTCTCCTATGGTTACAATTGTTGTGCGTTCAAACACAACATCTGTGGAGATCAGCCAGAGGTTCCAAATGGGATGCTTGACTCCTCCAACCCATTCCCGCCAGAGTTCTTCATGAACCCCAAGTGCCCCTCCCCGGCCTGACCGCCCACTAAGGCCACATCAGCCGAGGTGGATCAAAGTGAAGCGATGAAGGAACCTAAGAGGAGTGCTCCTACCGGTGATCAAAGCTAACTTTTTCCAAAATATATTTGAACTTTCATGTAATTATTAACACTTATCGGTGTATTAATGAAATATGATTTTCCTTTTTACCCATGTAATGAATCCTTGTTTCTTTCACATCCTATTCATGAATTTTTACTAAGATAGTTGCTTTAGAGATTTCCATGTTAAGTTTTATAAGAGCTAGAAGTTGGTAGGTTCACATAGTCAATAGGTGCGCACCATTTTTGGCCTAGCCTCAGCCAACAGCTAAGAGTCGCACAGCTTAGGCATGTGCTAATGTGCTGTAAGCTAGCCCACTTTGAAAGTGCCAAAGATGCTTGTAGCCACATATGGTCTGAAGTGCAAGTAGGCTTAGAGCCACATCTGTCATTTGAGTGCCAAATGCTTAGAGCCACATTTGGTCTTTCTTTTTGAAAGTGCACAGCTTAGAGCCATATCGGTCTTTTGAGTGCCAAGAAAGCAAAGATCCACATCCGGTCTTTGAAAGTCCCACAAATTTTGTAGCCACATCCGGTCTTTCAAAGTCCTAGAGGCTTAGATCCACATCTAGTCTTTTGAGTTCTCGCAGGCCAGCCATATCTAGTCTTTTTGAAAGTGCCGCAGACTTAGAGCCAAGACCGGTCTTTTGAAAGTACTAAGAGACTGAGCCACATCCGGTCTTCAGTTATAAAGAGACTTGAGCCACATTCGTCTTTTAAAAGTGCAAGGTGCTTAAAGTCATATCTGGTATTTGAAAGTGCGCAGCTTAGAGAGCCACATTCGTCTTTTGAAAGTGCCAATGTGCCAGAGCCACATCCGGTCTTTTGTGCAAGCGCAGCTTAAGAGCCACATCTGTCTAAACAAGTTATTCCAAAGATCAAGGAACGCTTTAAAGAACACTTGATTGGTAATATTCAAAGAATTGAAAGAAAATACTTTAAAGAAAATTTTATTGATGACCCCCTTAAAGAAAGCTTTACTAATGATACCTTTTAAGCTACATAACATTCCACATTCTGAGCACAAGTGCCCCATCTATTTTATTTAATGTGTATGACTCGATTGGCCCTACTTTTACGATCACGTATGGCCCCTCCTAATTTGGTTGGATTTTGCTAGCCACTAAGTCAGTTGTGTTTTCAAAGACCCTTCTCAAGACTAGGTCTGCAGCTCTAATGCATGCACTTGAGCATGCCCGTTATATAGGTCCGCTTCGGGCCTTTGTCGGGTGAGATGCTATACGCACGCTTGAGCCATGGAGCCTCGTCTTACCATATCTTAAGTCTTGGTGATGGCTTCAAAGATTGGCTTTTTTAGAATTTCAGCCGACGTGTGGGTATACCACCTTCAGAGGGAATTATCGCTTCCATCCCATAGGTAAGGGCGACCATTAATATCCAACAGGCTTTCTATTGGTTGTCTCCAGAGTCTAAAGAACTCCGAATGTAGACATTTTTTCGTGCCAGCCAAGAGATTTCTTGTTGTGATAGCTTCCTCCTCGCCATTGCCCGTGGGTACCGCGAGAACTGAGTACAAGCCGATTTTCAATTGATGGCAAAAATTTCTGTATACTTTTTCTATCAAACTATGGCCCATTGTTAGTTACAATCGACTGAGGTATTCTGAACCGGCAAAAAATATTCTTCCACACAAATTGGATGACATCCCTGTCTTTGATGGAAGCGAAGGCCTCAGCCTCTATCCATTTGCTAAAGTAATAGGTGGCAACCAATAGTAGCTTTTTATGAGCTGGGGGGTAGACAATGATCTAACTATATCAATTCCCAACTAAGCAAAGGGCTAGGGGCTCGTGATGGTGGTTAGGTCTTGAGCCGACATCCTTGAGATGGGGGCTTGTCATTGGCAGCGACCACACTTTCTGACATAGGTAGCTGCATTTGCTCTTATGGTTGGCTAATAATAACCCTGTGTATAGATCCTATGAGATAAGGTTCTGCCGCCTTGATGGTTTCCGCATATCCCTTCATGGTGTTCTACTAGTATATAATGTCCTTGCTGAGGGGTGAGACATTTAAGATATGGCTCGTCCAGAGACCGCTTATATAATTGCCCGTTTAGAAGGGAAAACCTAGCCTCTTGGACCTGAATCTTGTGGGCTTCAACCTTATTATCCACTCACTTCTCGAGCCTAAATAATGCATTATATAAGAGCCAAGGATGTCATTTATCCGACTCACCTAGTCGGGCTTGTAATAGAAGACGATCGTAGTAGACAGGAAAGAACATTATTTCTTTATCAGATGGATAAACACCGCCGCTAAAGCTTCGGACTTTTCATTCGAATCTCTTGTGATGTGTTCGAGCTTCTAAGGTACGAAACTCCCCTAGTCAAGTGCTGACTAAACTTCATACTTGACCATGTGTGGCTGTCTCACAAGCCAGAGGATCATTCAATTGCCCCATTACCAATGAGAGTCATCAGATGATGAGTTTTTATGGAGGATAAAGACTTTGCGAGGCTGACCTAATTAAGATTGCTTTGTATTCGCCATTGTTAGACCAGTGGAAGTCTACTATGGCCTATTTTATCCTTTCTCGCTTTAGTTTCAAGTTGCAAGCTTCACCTCATCTTCTTATTTCATGAGAAATGTCAGTCCACATTAAGGATCCACAAGCCAACGTTATTAAGGTCCATATCTGGTTGGGGTAGTTTTGCTAAAAAAATCTACTAGTATGTACCTCATCAATGCCAAGCAAGGTTTATATTGGTTATCGAATTCACTTAGTTCAATTGCCCACCATGCCATCCTTCCTGATAGGTCAAGCTTGTGTATTATGTTTCGCAATGGGAGATTGGTCAGCATGACGATAGGGTGTGCTTGGAAGTAGGAGAGAAGCTTCTTTGATGCCACACGAAGGGCTAGTACTGCCTGTTTGAGATGGGTATACCATGTTTTTGCTTTAGATAGAGATTTGCTCATGAAGAATATTGGTCTCTACTTTCGGTTTTCGTCTTCTTTGAACAAAGTTGCACCCATCGAGCTCACACGCTCGTGCAAAGGTATGCACGCCTCGCCCCAAGGCTAGTAAGAATTAGCGGGTTTTGGTAAGATATTGTTTGATCGCCGTGAAGGCTCACGATTCTCATTCCAACCGACCTGCTCCCTTAGAGTGATAAAAATGGTTTTAACTCGGGTTCCAGGATAGATATGAACCGCTCGAGCCGCCAACCGATTGTCACCAGCCGCACTTTTCCGAGAGGTAGGAGCCTGAGAGTCCATTATAGCTTTGAGTTGAGTGAGATTGGCCTCTATCCCTCTCTATGTCACCATGAAGCCTAAAAACTTGCCTGAACTAACTCTGAATGCACAATTCAAAGGGTTGAGTTTCATGCCATACCTTCGCAACAACTCAAAGGCCTCTTGTAAATGCTTGGTGTGGTCAAAGTGCTCTTTAGATTTCACGAGCATGTCGTCGATATAGCCCTCCATTTGTTGCCCAATAGCGGTCGGAATATCTTAGTCACCAATCTTTGATAAGTTGCCCCAGCATTCTTTAAGCCAAAAGGCATCACATCATAACAGTATAACCTATGCGATGTAATGAAGGCCATTCCCCGGTAACAACGCCATAAACTTGATTTGACCAAAGACCTATTCTATATACCAAATTTATGTCACTACTGCTTAGAACTATTCAGTCCCCAGCAGTGGAGCCAAAAACTTGTAACAACAAATTTTCGACACGGCTACTAGAGATTAACTAAACTCCCCGGTTGCGGCGCAAAAAACTTGTAAATGATTGTGAATTATAAAATAATGTTTTCAGATATGTATGTAATTTTTGCAAGTTTATATTATGTCTAATTCTCTGCAAGTGTATAGATCCTATAAGTAATGAAGTGGATTTTAAGTCCAAATATCATTCCCACGAGGATCTGATGAGTGATCTAAAGATCAATTACCCCTACTACTTAAGATCCTTACTATTTGAACTCGAAAGTACAAAATTGATTTGCTTAAACTAAAGAAAGAATGACTGATTAAAATTTTATAACTATAACAAAAATTCAAAATGAATTGGAATTAAGAGTTCATTAAGTAAAGTTAACACTGGGAAATAGATCAATATATAATTATAAATTTATGCATCATTCTACAACGTAGTTCAACCATCAATTTAAAATCTGAACTTGTCAAAGTGCAAGGTAGTATAGTTTGGATTCCTCCATACACTATACATTTCACTAATTAGAAAACCATATTCTTTCCAGACACATGGGTCTAATTAGTTACTTGTAGGATTTAATCCTCTTTCTAAGAACTGGGTATTTTTCTTTCTAGTACTTCACACCCTATTCCTAGGATCAAGAATTCCTTACCCCATGCATTGTGATAACATGCTTCCTCCAATCTAATTGGCATCTCATCCTACGAATTTGAATAAACTCTCTATCTCCTTGATTAGATCTATGCTAACACGGGGTCAAGATCATTTCATCAAACAAAGGAGAAACCTATAATCAATTAAACTGATACATCAACCAACTAATCCTCACACTATGAGTAAATTAGTGATCTATCAAAGTAATCTTTTAGATTTCATTAGTTCCATAATGTTAGTCTAGCATACCCCCAAGTAACTGCTCTATACTCTCAGGAATCTCCATCTCTGTGTCACTCAAAAGGCCTCCTAGAAATCAGAGTAAGATACAATCTGTGACTCCCCTATCCCGGGGGTCCCGTTGACAACCCGTCAACCCACCTGAACTCCGTCACACACACAAAGCTTCGATATCACACTTACATGTCTCTATATCAGACGCATTTCAGATACTTTTCTTACAAAGAACCTTTTCCTTATAATATTTTACGCAAGAGTTTGATGTACAACTCTTCTACAATTTTACACGCCAAAAATACAAAGAAAACTAGATTGTTCTAATATATTTTACAAAATGCTTCCTCGTCAACCGCCTTCTTCAGACTCATGGCCTCAAGGAGCATCGCCTTCGTGTACCGAAAGGGGATCCCACGACGTGGGTGAGCAAAGCCCAAAGAGGATAATTCCTACAAGGGCTTACCCCCACCTAAGTGCACATGCAATGGTGCATAGAAACACATCCAAGTAAAATGTCTACATGAATGTCATATGTCATGCATGGAATGTAATCATGCCCATATCCCGAGTCACTCACCGACTCCCTCACACCTGACTATACAAGTGAGAACTATTTGTCATTTTCCGATGACAACCAAAGATTTGTTCTTAATCTTTTCACATTTTCACTTACAACCATGCGCCTTTTTGTGGGTAATGGATTTCTGGTGTCGCACCAACGGGCTCCATAAACCCAGACACTTTTACGGCCTTTCACCGTTGGGGACTATGTCTGACCATAATTTGATGGGTCTTTCACCCTGGGGGAAATCTATCACAACTTGCTAATACCCAACACATAATTATTCTTTACCATTTCCTTAACCAGTGCGACTCATTTGGACCTTGTCCCACTAACCGAGCCCACTTATCAACACCATAAGTAGTGTTGATCCATGACCATGTATCCATGACACTCCATTGAACACCTAACACAGTGTCGATCCAAACCATGCACTCACACCCATGTCATGCGATGTTTTCGTGCACGTGCAATGCAACTATGTCATTGCCTACTTATACCATGCTACATATAAAATGAGAACTATATGCGCACACATACTCATGCATATTCATCCATGCATCATTTGGACATTTATAATAAAGTGCATAAAAATTCCAAACCATGATATCCAACATTCCACTTATCGTCTCAAGCATGCACATGCATATTAACGAAATTCCTCAACATACCATGGATAATTATAATTAATACATATAATTCCCCTCCATGCACAACCCATGTTTATACATCATACAACATACATTAACATGTTATATTCACACAACATGTTATTCACGTAAGCCATAACACACAACCTAACTGGCCAAAACTAACCTGCTCGATTGCCCAATGTCCTCCACAGGAATATGGATTCAATATTGACTCAATGGGCTTTCCATAGAGTCCAAGAACACCCGAATCGAAGTTCGTACGAAGAAGTTATGACCTTTTGAAGTTGGAGGTCACACATGACTAGGCAGCCTTACCCGGATAACCTACCTTACTTTCCTAGGAGCCCTTTTCTGGCTAGCTCCAGTATCCAATTCCCTCCATAGGCATATGGATGGAATCTTGACTCAATGATATTTCCATAGAGTCCAAGAAAACCCAAAACGGAGTTCGGACGAAGAAGTTATGACCTTCAAGCCGAGGTCACACATAACTAGGTTATACTCTTTACCCTGACAGCTTACTCCGACTTGGTTCGAACGCCCCTTTCCGGCCGCCCAAAGACTCCACTCCTCCACGAATCATCTAGAATCTTGACTCAATGGGCTTTCCATATAGTCCAAGAACACTCAACCGGAGTACGAATCTAAGAAGCAGGACCTTCGGGTTGGGAGGTCATGCATGACTAGGCGTGCCTTTACCCGAGCAAAATTTAATCGACCCGCCCCTCGAACGCCCTTCTCGGCCAGTCCAACGCCCACGCCTCTCCGCTGTGCATTCGGATGGAAACTTGACTCAATGGAATTTCCATAGATTGTAAGAACACCCGAAATGGAATTCGTATGAAGAAGTTATGACCTTCCGAATTTGGAGGTCATACATGAATAGGCAGCCCAACCCGGACAGCCTACCTAACCTGCCCGAACGCCCCTTTTCTACCAGCTTCAGCACCCACTGCCCTTCACAATCATTCAGCTGGAAACTTGACTCAATGGACTTTTCATAGAGTCCAATAACACCCAAAACGGAATTCGGACGAAGAAGTTATGACCTTCCGAAGTTGGATGTCATACATGAATAGGCGTACCTAACCCTACAAATTCTACCCAACCAGCACTAACCGGCTGGAACTAACCGGATCAATTGCCCAATGTCCTCCACAGGAACATGCTGAAATCTTGACTCAATGGGCTTTCCATAGAGTCCAAGAACATCAGAATCCGGAAGTTCTGAATGAAGGTAGCTACGACCTTCTGAAAGTCAGAGGTCACTTTATGACTTAGGCGGACGTGATTCAGCTGGTGACCTCGTACCTGGGTGAACTCAATGCAGACCTGTGGTGAATCCAAAATGAGGATCCACCAGGATTCAATTACAGACCACTGGGCTTAACCCAAACGACACTCTTCCACTAGACAATTCAGAGTAAACGGACCATAACTCGACTACAGAGGTCCCACTGAGAAATTAAAAGTCTAACATCAGTTCACTCGATGTGGCTACAATTTACCCGAAGGACTCACTACCAAATTCCTTTATTTTCTACTCAAAACCACTTAATGTCTCGAATGTGTACTATCACAATATGGCGCTCCCATGGTTCAAAACACAACCAAACATTCCCCTTAAGACAACCAACACTATTATTTAGTTTAAGCCTAACACATAAAAATGCACACAAGGACAATTACTTAGTCTAAAAATCAGTCCCCGGACTGTTCGTAAACAATCCCGGAATCTCTAGCACACTGTCCCAAAGTCTTGGAACGGTTCACACGGCCACTCACGGCCTCACATAACTCATGCCATTTGAATGGCCCTTAAACAAGGATTAAACCAAGTAGGAGAAAACTCCTACCTCTTGGATTTTTTTATCAAAACTCCCCAACTCCGATCTCTATGCGAAGCCCTTGCCATGAGGTTGAACTCTTCCTCTTGCTCCGCTTGAAACCAGGTCTGACACGGGAAATTCTGTATAGTAGTTGGTAGCTTCTTTTAAAACTCTCTCTTTCAAAACCTGCTCGCTCTTCTTTCCCCCTCTCTCCCAACCGGGTCGAGAAGATAGAAGTCGGGCAGATATCCTCTCACTTGCCACTGGTCTCAATTCCCTAAGTGGCTCCTTGGATTACCCTTATCACCTTATCCATCTACCTTGGATTTCCTCCAATCATGTAAGTTACATGTCCAAGGTGGGTCCCATTTGAGCTTAAGTTGACTCAATCTGCACTGACACGTGGCACAATCGTGAGCCACCTGGGAATGCCAAGTGTCCCCCCATTACGCCGCAAGGTTCAAAACGTACCCCGAATATTTCGGAATTCGATGAAATTCGACGTGGTAGCTAGATTTTGCGAGACGATTCCAACGGTGAAGTCCGTTTCTTCATCCGAGATCTAGAAAAAAAATCCATATTTTTATCGAATTTTACCGTTCTACCATTTTTCGAAAAATTCGGAATTTCCGGGGTTTCACACAATCATTTTCTGGGTACAAGCTACTAAAATTCAGAACAATTAATTTCAAGAACAACACAAATTAAATAAATTCAAATTTCTAACGATGACATTCTTTCAAGTTGCATAGAAAATGATAACTATCATTAGTCCATTCCTATATAGAGCTTAATCTTTCAATATCAGATTGTGAATAACATTGACTAACTGATTAGGAAAATTCATTGAAATTGCAAGCAAACTAAAATAAATAAACTCCAAAAAATTTCCAAATTCCATTGAAATTAGACAATAATGAAAACCAAATTTTTACAATGAACCCAGCTCGAAACTTTAACCCAGATCACTGCTCAAATCCAAAGAAAATACTAGCTAAAATGTAAGTTGAAACTAAATCTACGAAAAATAAATAAAAGAAAAATAAAAAGAAAAATAATATACAAGGAGACTATAGCTACCCAGATGTTCTAGGTTCGGCGGAAGCTGCGCACAGTGCCTTATGTGCTTCTATTTATAGATTTTCAAATTATGGGCCGCACTTTGAGGTTGAAATTGTGGATCCCTAAAAATTGGCCCAAGTGGCGTCTTTGTCGCGACAAAGTAACTATGTTTGTCCTCCAGCTTTTTTATGGCTTGTAATGTTATGTCACAAAAGAGTTCCATGCCTTTTTCTTGAACTATGTTGCGACATACTTTGAAAATGTTGTAACAAAGCTCAGCTAAATTTGTCTTGTAATTGTCACGACATGAGTGTCTTATGTCGCTACATTTCTTTAGTGCCTTGCAATTTTAATACTCGAATGGTATGTCGCGACATAAAAAACTTTGTCACAACAAAGTTTCCTTCTTACTGCTCTTGATTATGTCGCGTCATAAAATTTATGTGTCGCGATAAAGTTTCTCAGCCTTCTGCTTTGTTTTATGTCACGACATAAGTTTGGAATATCGCGACATAAATTAACTCCTTTGCTCTAACTCTGTCACGACAGTCTTTGAAAATGTTGCGACATTCTGCAGTTCTCTTCTAGGCGTTTCTCTTCAATTAATGTCGTGAAATAGCTTCCGATTGTCACAAAAAATATCTCTACCTTCAGCTCTTTGTTATGTCACAACATAAATTTTTGTGTCACAACATTCTTTCTGTAGTTCTTCTCAATATTTATTGATGCAATAAAATCCTATGTCACGACAAAGTTCCCTTAGCCTTTTGTTGTGGTTATTGCAACATAAAACTTCTATGTTACGACATAGCCTTATTGCCTTGCGATGCTGACTCCTAAAACTTATGTTGCGACAAACTTTGAAAATGTTGCGACATATTTCCTGCCTTGATCCTATCATTCTCTGAATTGTTTGTCACGACCAACTTGTCTTGACTTATCTCTTTACTCTACCATTTTCTATCTCAACATGGTTTTGTTGTGTCGAGACATTCTTTCTTCCCTCTTTAGTTTTTTATGTCATGACACAGTTTTGAATGTCTTGACAAAACTATACTGCCATTTTCTTTGATCAATTTCGTGACATTGCAAAGGAAGGTCGTGACATTCTTCTTCAGGAACTTCTCAGGCAATGTCGCGACTTAAAAATCCATTGTTGCGACATAGTTTTGTCTTCTGATCTTCAGTATGTTGCGACATAAATTTCTTTGTTGCAACATTTATCATTCAATCCTTCTCATATTATGTCACGACAAAGTTGTGAAATGTCGCGACAATCTTTACTTCCAACTTGAGCTCATCTTTGTCTTGTTACAACATATCATTGCTTGTTACGACATAGCCCCAAGTAATACCTTGGAGCTTCTTTGTTTTAATATTTCTGATATCGATATGCTCTATTACATGAAATTATGTCATGAAATACTTCTCAAATTCCTTAGCCAAATTTTCACTTTTCACGGGATTTGCTCTTTTCACTCAAAACCAACAAAACACAAAGTTAGTGATTATTCCATAATTCTGCATTAAAATGAATCACAAACTACTAAAAATCGCAAGAAAATGGATTCATAAAGAGATATTTTAGACTCATCACCCCCTAAAACTTAAGCTTGTTTGTCCTTAAAAAAAAGAAAATTATGTTTGTCCTCAAACAATTTAGCTTTTATTTTTTTTAAGGATATTTTTCCATTATGCTCTAGACATCTTTCTCTTGAATCCACAATATAGCTCAAAATAGGTTAGTTGTAAAATTATTTTTGAACAAGTTTCCAATCTAGAACAAGGAAGACTTTCAAGTAAGTTCAGTAAACAAACAAATAATTCTTATAGTGTAAAATAGCTTCTATTATTTAACCCCCATTTCCAGGAGTGTGTGATGGTCTTCTTTTCATCTTGGTAGATTAGTTAATCTTCTGATACACTACTCAGATAATAAACTTCTCCTTGATTCTTCTAAATCTCATATGTTTGTTTGTCATATTAATCTCCACTAATGTAGGCATATACCACCTTCAAGATCAATTAGGTCTTTTAGGCTTGTAATGTGTGGCTTGGGTAATTGAGTAGATAAATGGACAATTTAAGCTCAAATTTACCTAGATTTCACTTACAACTCATAACAATTGTCTTCATTCTTCATCCTTTACTTTTCCACCGATGTCAACCTTCAAACAACCCCAAACTTGTTTTGGTGCATCATTCTGCATACTCTCTGTTGTGGTGTTTTTCTTGACCACCTTCAGACTGTAAATTCAGTTCCTCATATTAGAAGCTTTTTCACTTTTCATTTTCTATCAAGGATTATGGAATAGTGCAATGTTTTATCTTTTTAAGCTTTCTACCACCCTTAGCGAACTTTGGGTTAGCAACTCCCATACCAGTTGGCATTAGAGTACTAGGTGTTAAAACACCCCTAAGAACTTAATTGTTCAAGGGAGGAAGGCTATAAGACAAAACTCATTCCACTTTGATATTTTGTATTTTCACAACTTTCTTTCTTCCTTCTTTTTCCCCTTTCCTCATCTCAATTGGTATTCCTTTCTCCACCTTAATTCTTATCCTCCTTTACATTTAAAAAATAATATTCCCCCAAACTTATCCTCTTCAATTATTGATGTACTTGTCATGCAATCTGGACAAACAAGGGTCCTTTACTGTAGGATTAGATTTAAGGAAAGATTTAAGCTTTGCATTTGCTGGTTGATGATGAAATTGGCTCTTGGCTCAAACAAGGAACTAAGGTATATGCATATGCATATTATAAGGGTAGGCTTTGAAAGGTTCAAACTTCCAAGAATGACCTATATCATTTCCTGTTAGTGGCATTGCCTAGAATATCACTTTGACTAATAATCTAACAAGTTCAGGACTTGTGAGATTAAATCGTGATGATCCTCAAGATGTCCTAATCTTAGCACAATTTGTTTCAAAGGTACTTTTGACCATCTGCATTGTTTTTTTAGGATTCACAATAACTAAACTGTTTACAAAACATAATTGTAAGTCTTATTTGTTCCATCATTTGTTTAAATCTTCCTAATTCTTGAAGTTCAACTTATTCAGTGATAACTTTACAACTTCCTCTTTCAATTCATCTTATCTTACCCCAATTTCATCAATCAATTTCTTGTTTGGTTTTTGGACATGTTGCTATGTTGTTTCACAACTCAAAATCTTAAATAAATCCAGCTTCAATCTTAAAATTTAACATAGCAAGCAACCTAATCTAATCATCATTCAATTTCCACCAAACAATTTATAGCTACCCAGCAAATAAACTCAGGAAAACTGGTTTCTTCATTATTCAGCAAATCTATACAACTAAAAAGTCATCATTCTTTATTTATTGAAGATCAAGTAATGAAAAAGAAAATAAACACAAGAAAAATGCAAGAGAAAAATGGACACAGATTTTTGCAACTAATTTCCTTTTCATTTATGTTTTCCTTTACAAGGGATTTAGTTACAAAGATAGAAATAAGGAAAAGACAAAAAGGTAGGTCATTTCTTTTTCCTATCATACTTATGGGGAAGGTTCATATTTACAAGTTCAAATCTATACCCAGAAGAGGAGGGAGAGAATTTAGGGATTTGGACTGGTGGTCATCTAGATTTACTACCTTCCTCTTTGTTCAAGGCAAACCACTCCATTGAGAGAGCCATTTTCTTAATAAGATCATTCTGTCTTTGCGTAGTGGAGTTTAGGACTCCCTTAAACTCACCCTGGGCAGAGTACATCTTGATCAGTTTATTGTTAACCATGTCTAAGCTCTATGTCCATAATTTTTCCCTATAGTTGAGGGTTGCTTCCATCTCCTTATCTCTCTTTTCTATGAAGAGCTTTATTTCCTTCTAATGTTCCTTATATAAGTATCTAAAGGCATCTGCCTTTTGCAACATATCTAATGCTTGATTCCATCCTCTCTCTCTCTTTCATTATCTTCAGTAGCTCCTTATCTCTCTTCAGTTGGTCTGAAATGAACGCCTCTTCAGCTGTTCTTCTTCTTCCCAATTTCCTTCCACACCTCCCAGGATACAGAGTCTGATGATTGTTGTTGGATAGGGTACTAATCCTCTGAAGCTGCTTCTGAAGTAGCTCAAAATAGAGTTCTCTATTATTTTTCCCCACACTAAATTTGTTTCCCTTCAAGATAGCATACAAGAGTATAGCTTCCTTCTCTCTTAGTGTATTGAGGTGTTTGGATGGTAAAAGGACTGAGCAAATAAAGTAGAACCAAACCTTAGCCTCTTCAACCAATGAGCCTCTTACAATATACTCATGGGGATTCTTCCTTGTACAACTCCATTTCCCCTTCCCATCTGTCAGCAAATCTACTATATTTTTGTAATCTAGCTCTTTCACTAGTCTCTTAAACTTCGAACCATTTTTTATCTCTTTCAGATTGAAAGTCTCATCTATTTTCTCCTTGTTAAAAGATATCCACTATCCTCTAAAGAAGCAAGTCTTTTCTCTCAATCCCACCATGTTCGAGTAAAATTCTTAAACTAAATCCACAAAACCAGGAGCCTTGTGCTCACAAAATAAGTGCCATCTTTTCTTCTCAATCGTTTCTACAAAGGGTGAAATTAACTTGCTAAACCCCCTTTCACCAATGAAATCTTTGTTCTGCAACTTATTCCTCCAAGCGAAATACACACGTCTCTAAAAAATAAAACTCGACCTACTTTTCTTCCTTCTTCTAAGCTCAAATTCCTGGCCCTCTCTTTTTTTTTCTCTCTTGCTTTCAATCTCTGCTCAGCCTTGAGCCTGTTTCTTCCTTCTTGCACCGCCTGACACACCCCATCAAGGCTCTCCCACCTCCACAAGATTTCTTCCAATATTTCTTCAAAGTTAGAACCAGTCCATTGTCAAAAACATAACAAAAAGGCAGCTTCCAAGATTTAGCTGTCTTTCTCAGCACATATAAAACAAGTAGGTGCACTACGCTCGATAGTTTTACATAAAGGTGACCCTTCCAAAGTTTCAAAGTTTCATTAGAAATACGATCAATGGCTCTTCACTGCGCACAAAACACTTCCTCAATCCATGTTTTTTTTTGAACCCATGTCACCACATAATTATTCCTTTTGAAGTAAAAATAGTGTCAGGACTTTGAAAAAGTATTATGTCGCGACACAATTTCTTCAACATACAGGCTATGGCAACCCTGTTGCTTAATAAAGAGAAATAATGTCGCCATTATTGGGCAAAAAATGTCGCGACATAAAGAAATAATGTCGCTGGTACAATGCATTGTCCTCAAAATCGCACCTTAACATTTCAAACTTAATTAACACACAAATCGCTTCAATCCTTCACCACTAAATCATACCTAAAGACATGTCAAACAACAAAGAACCTCACAAGTATGAAACGGTATATCTCAGTACTTCATTGACTTCATTCAATCCATGATGATAATCAAAATATTCGAGAGTCGACCTGGCTCCAGCTACTTTTCATTTCACGCACCATAAAACACACTCCCCGAACTTCAATCATGCATTACTCTTAAAGAACAAGTTAGGGAAAAAAGGCTCCCCCTTAGCACTGCACCGTGAGTTTGAGATAGAATGCTTCCAAATTCAAAGTCCATCTCCAATTTTAGCTTCATTTCATTGTCCTAAAAAGTCAACAAAATAAACTTAACTAATTATAAATTCAAAATGGAAACTCAAAAGCTATTTTACTAAATTATCTAAACTAATTAAAACACATTGAATTAAACAAAATCAAACTATCAATCAATTCAAAATTTTCTTGGGTTGCCTCCCAAGTAGCTACTCATGTTTTATGTCTTTAACTAGACATTTGCTGCAACATGCTTTCTTTTTAGCAAAATTCTTCCATATCTTCTGAATCTAGAGTTAATCTTCATTTATGTACCCTCTAAGATAATGCTTTAATCTCTGACCATTCACTTTAAACTCATTTCCAGAATTAGTTTTCAATGTTACTACTCTAAAGGGTGTACTTGCAACTGCGGTAAAGGACCCTCCATCACTGACCCGATTTTCCTAGAAGCTTGACTTGAGCTTTGGGTGTACGACATAACTAGCTCCCCTACTTTGAACTTTCTCCTCATAATTTTTTGATCATGCCACTTCTTTGTCTTATCCTTGTAGATTCTGGCATTATCATAGGCTTCATTCCTCAACTCTTCCAGTTCATTCATTTGGAGTAATCTCTTCTCCTTGGCAGCTTGGAAATCATAATTCTATTTCTTGATAGCCCACATAGCTTTATATTCAAGTTGCCAAGAGGGAGATGATAGAACACCCAAATACAATCCTGTATGGGGACATTCCAATAGGAGTTTTGTAAGCAATTCTATAAGCTCACAATGCATCATTTAGCTTTATAAACTAGTCTTTTCTGCTTGAGTTCACTGTTTTCTCTAGAATCTTCTTTACTCTCCCTAGCCAAATCTCGACTTGCCTATTTTCTGCGAGGGTGATAAGTCAATCTCATTACATGTCTGATTCCGTATCTGCTCATGAGGTTTGCAAACACTTTGTTTGCAAAATGGCTTCCCTCAATCACTAATGATTGTTTTGGGTGCTCCAAATATGCTAAAAATATTTCTATGAATGAACCCGACCACTGTGTTCGCATCATTTCTGGGATAAGCTATTGCTTCCACCCATTTGGATACATAATCCACAGCCAGGAGAATGTATAAATTTCCAAAAGAGGGTGTGAAGGGTCCCATGAAGTCTATCTCCCATACATTAAAAATCTGCACCACCAGGATTCCTTGCAGGGGTATCTCATTTCTTCTTCTTATGTTGCCCATTCTCTGACATTTATCACAATGTTTCACCCATTCAAAATAGTCTTTGAATAAAGTAAGCCAATAAAAACCCGATTGGAGAATTTTATGGGTTGTTCTATATCCTATAAAATGTCCTCCATATGGTGATGCATGACATTCATTCAGAATTTTGCCTTGTTATGTTTCTGGTACACATCTCCTGATCATCATATTTGCTCCTCTTCTGAAAAGGAGTGGGTTATCCCATATATAAAATCTGCTATCAGTTCTCAACTTTCTTTTCTGTTGGTAGATGAACTCATGGCGTAATTCCCGCAGCTTGAGTAATTCACAATGTCGGCTATACCGCCAGGTACTTTGTTGATAATGAAAAAGTTTGCTCATCGGGAAAATTTTATGTTATTTCATTTCCTTTTCATCTTCAGAAGGCCTTTATAATCTAGACAAGTGATCACCTATCACACTATCACTACCCTTCTTGTCTTTGATTTTTAAATCAAACTCTTACAATAGAAAGACACATCTGATCAGTCTTAGTTTGACATCTTTCTTTTCCATCAGATATTTAATTGCTGCATGATCAGTGTGTATTATAACATGGGACCCTAATATGTAAGGCTTGAATTTTTCACAAGCAAAAACCATTGCCAACAACTCATTTTCTATGGTAGAGTAGTTCTCTTATGCCTCATTAAAGGTTTTTCTGGCATAGTATTTTACCCTGAATATCTTTTCAGTTCTTTGTCCCAATACTGCTCCCATTGCATAGTTATTGGCATCACACGTGATTTCAAACTCTTTGTTCCAATCATGTGTTACCATGATGGGAGCTGTAACCAATCTAGACTTAATTTCTTTAAATGCAAATCTACATGATTCATCAAAATTAAATTTTGCATCTTTTTCCAACAACCTACATAATGGTCTTGAGATTTTTGAAAAGTCCCTTATAAATCTCTTGTAAATCTAGCATGTCTAGGAAACTTCTTATCCCTTTAAGCATTGTAGGTGGCAAGAAAGTTTTTTATAGCGAAATACTACTTAGTCCCACTTCTTATTTCACACGGAAATCTTGTGCCCCAAAACAATACCCTCTGTTACCATGAAATTGCATTTCTCCCAATTCAGAGCTAAGTTCTTGTCTTGGCAGCTTTGAAGTACTGTTTCCAAATTTTCTAAGCATTTCTCAAAACTGGATCCATATACTAAGAAGTCATCCATGAAGATTTCCATAGCCTCTTCCACCAAATCTGAGAACACGGACATCATACACCTATGAAAGGTGGCAGGAGCATTACATAATCCAAATGGCATCCTTCTAAAAGCAAAAGTATCATAAGGACATGTAAATGTAGTTTTCTCCTGGTCCTCAAGGGCTATGGCAATCTGGTTATATCCTAAATATCCATCAAGAAAACATAAATGGGGGTGTCATGCTTTTATCCGATGTTGATCAATAAAGGGTAAGAATAGTGATCCTTACGGATCACGTGTTCAATTTTACGTAGTCAATGCACACCCTCCATCCTATCACGGTTCTTGTAGAATCAGACCATTCTTCTCATTTGATTATAGTGAATCCGCGCTTCTTGGGAACCCACATGGCCCAGGCTCACGAGGCTGTTTGAGATCGCATATATAAAGCCTGCATTCGGCCATTTTAGTACTTCTTTTCTGACTTCTTTCATTACTAGATTTAGTCTTCTTTGATGTTGAATGGAGATCTTTGCATTTTCCTCCAAGAGGATTTTATGCATGCATATAGAAGGGCTGATTCCTTTCAAATCTTATACTGACCAAGTAATTACTCTGTACTTTCTAAGAATATTTAGCAATTTCTATTCTTCAAGCTCATTCAATGCAGTTGATATAATCACATATTTGGCTTTTTCTGGTCCTAAGAAAGCTTACTTCAAGTGTCTGGGTAGTTTCTTCAAGGGTTACCCTTCTGAACTTGTTTCTATTTATTTTTCCTTCTTTTCATTACTGCTTGATTTTTCTGTACTATTCTCATTCAAACTTAAAACTGTCTCTTTTAAATCTGGAAGTCAGAAATTCACAATCAAGATCCTCAAGATCTGGAATTCATCTCATTTTCATTGATTGAATTTTGAAAGTCTGACCAATCGGGTTACAGGTGATAGAACTAATGTTTCTATAGTCTTACAATTTGTACTTTCACGTTCGATTTGTTTCGAGGCTTTTGTTCGGGTTAAGTGTCTTGCTTCTTCTCCCACCCTGAGAGTGAGTTCTCTTTTCTTCACATCTATCAAGGCAGCTCCAGTGGCCAGTAAAGGTCTTCCAAGTAGCAGTGGAACTTGTGTATCTTCCTCCATATCCATAACTAAAAAATCCACAATGAAAACAAATTTTCCCACCTTAATGAGTACATCTTCAAGGACTCCCTCTAGTTGTGCAATAGTCCTATCTGCCATTTGTAGGGTCATATTTGTGGTGGTAAGCTCCCTCAAACACAGTCTCTTCACTACTTATAGTGGCATCAAGTTGATGCTTGCCCTTAAATCACACAAAGCCTTCTTAAATTCAACCTTCCCAATAGTGCAAGGAATGGGTAGGCGCCGAGGATCCTGCTGTCTTCAGCTGGAGGCTCCCTGCAGTTCTTTTTTTGCATATGGCTGTCAATTTCACCACTCCTTCTTCAGCAAACCTCCTCTTCTTACTCAAAATGTCCTTCAGAAACTTAGCATAGTTAGGCATCTATGCTAATGCCTTAGCAAAAGGTATATTAATCTCTATTTTCTTGAACATATCCAAGAATCTAAAGAATTGCTCCTCCATTTTTGCTTTTTGAAGCCTCTGAGGGAATGGAACAGTAGGCATGTAGGCTTATAATTCCTCTTTCCTCTTCAGTTTTCTTTTCTCCACCTACTGCTCAGTCTGTACCTCTTCTTTCTCAGTTTCTTTAGCCAATTTTGAATTACTCAACTTGTCATCTTTTCCAGTTTCTTCTTTCTCAGTCATTTCATTCTTTTTCTACTCATCTTCTTTTACGCTCCAACTCTGCTACTCCCATCAGTCATAACCATACAATCAACCAAGTTCTTCTTTGTATCACTTGGGAAGGCATCCTTGGACTGGTTCTGCATTGCTAGAGCCAGCTGCCCTACTTATGTCTCTAGATTTTTTAGAGAGGCATTAGTGTTGGCCTAAAACACATTTGTGTTTGCCTAAAATGCTGCTAGCTCAGCAAATTTCTGATCATGAATGTTCAACAACCTTTATTCTCTCCCATGAATGTGACCAATTTTGATCTTGAAGGATTGAGATCTCCTTTGGCACAGATTTTCGCTCTCGACTCACTTATTGTTGTTGTCCTTGAATTTATGAAGCATACTATTGTTGAAAATTCTGCACTGGTCTTGGACCTTGCTGTGCTCCACCTCCATATGAGAAATTCTCATGGTTCTTGAGTGCTGGTGTGTAATGAGTTGGAAAATTGAGGTTTGGTTTAAAGTTGTAGCTTCTATTTCCATTGACAAACTGAGCCTCCTCAACCTGATAGGGACCCTCATGGACTAGTCCCTCTTCAGCACTACTATTTTGTTCACTTTCTTCTACTGTTCTTACTTCATGTGCTAGATGGATTCTTCTTTCTTGGTTTCCCAGCTTGTTCATCAATGCATCAAGTTTGGATTCTATGGCTTGATCATTTTATTCGGTTCCTATCACCCACTTCCTTCGATCATTGTTGCTCCTTGAGTCTTAGATGAGCTACATGGTGCTTTTTGCTAGATCTTCAATAAACTGTCTTAACTCTTCAACACTCTTCCTCTTGAATGCTCCATAGCAGGCACATCAATTATACCTTTGGAGGTGTAGTTCATAGAGTGGCAAAAGATGTCCATATGGGTGGTCAAATCTATTCCAGGCATTGGGCATCTTTTCAACAATCTCTTATATCTCTCCCATGCATTATAGAGACTTTCATTCTCTCCTTGTTTAAATACTATGATTTCCCCTCTCCTTTTAGAAGTGAGGGCACGAGGGAAGAATCTGCTCATGTAAATATCCACCAACTCTTCCCAATTGTTCATTGATCCATATGGCAGTGATTCAAACAACGTGGCTGCCACATCTCTTAGTGAAAAAGGTAAGAGTTGCAGCTTGATCACCTCAGGTCTCACCCCAATCAGCTTTATTGTATTTGTCATCCTCAGAAATCTTCCCATGTGCTCATTGGGGTCTTCCCTTGGATGCCCAGTATATTGATGTTGCTGCACCATTTTGATTAAAGCTAGCTTTAACTCAAAATTGTTATTTAGCCCCTCCCCAATAGGTTGTCTCACAATGGAATATTCATCTCTAATGATTGGCCTCGAAAATCCTCCGTAGTCCTTTGCCCTACAAGGCACTCTATTATTTGCTTACTGAGTGTTTTTATGTACCTCTCTACTGGTATGCCATAAGCTGCTTTGATTCGACCGCTGAAATTTTTGATTTCTCAATGTCCTCTCTAATTATATGTCCAAAGGCAGCAATTCTACTTCTAGTTTTCTAAACACACTAAGATCACTTGATCGATAGGCGGGTTGGAGCTTGTTGGAATTCTTTAGGCGATCTGTTGACTGCGGATGCACAGCCCCCTGAATATAAGAAACAAAAGGATCGTCGGGGATTGCCCGTTGCCCCTCCGATGCCTAAGTCAGTTCTTTCTGATGGAAGAGAAAATCAATTGCTTAGAGAATAAATTTTTTATGCATACCTTTCACCGATGGGGTGGCCTGGTATTTATAATGGGTGATCATGATAATTTTCCTAGTTGGATGATGATACAGAATGACACTTTTCCTTGTAGGATGATGATACGATATTTCTCCCATTGGGTGAGGGATTTTCTTTCCTTATCGTTAACCGATTAATAAGGGGTGATTGATGAGCAATTAGTAGGAAATATCCTACTTTCCTAATTGGTGGAAATTGGCTGATTATCCTTTAATATGGATTCTTTGGGCCCGGTCTCCTCCACCATCCTTTGGAGATGGTCATTTGGGCCCCTTGTCTTGGGCACATGTTTGAGGATATCATCGGGTGACCTTTGTTTACGGGCACGCTCCTTGATCTCCTCTTAATCCCACAACATTTGGGCTTGCGTTAAGAGCTGCACTTATTATTTTAAACCGTGCGGATCCACCTCCCCCGGCCGTTGACTAAAGCGAGTGCCAGGCAAGGGTTGTGCGGATTTCTTCGATCGGGTGTGACTCCCACGTAGGTACACTCGGGGAGGATTTGAAGTTAGAGACTGTCGTCGTCCAACGTCTTGTGATAATGATGGCTTTTCGACTTTCGCGCTTATTTCGGCTGTGGTTTCTAGTTTCTTTATAAATGCCCCCTGACCATTTGCACTTTGTTCCCCTGTTCTTGAAGCTTTTTGCCTCTGCAATTTTGGACTTTTTTTTTTCTTGAAATTTGTCAGAAGCTATCTCGCCTGGTACTTTTGAGTGGGTTCACGATATCTCTCGCTTGGGTGGTGTTTCTCATCTGTTTACGGGATTAATTACGTCTGTTCTTCTTCTTTGTCTTTTTAGGTTCAAAGTCTTGCGAGGTTCTAGGGCTTGCTTAATTGGGGTTTGGCATTTTCTTTGATTTCCTTTTTCCTTGCTTAGCCCTGCATATCTCCATGGGTCCTGGTCGCTTTTCTATCTTGCGTATAGGGAGTAATCCTCTTGGCGTACGGTTCGAGCGGGCCAGTGGTAAAGTCAAACAATATAGCATTGTAGTGGTCCGTCGGGTTGCCCCAGGGGAACCTCCTTTCCCCTTAGGCAAGGGCAAGGGTAAAATTAGTGAAATTCAATATCCTAGCGGCTTTGAATATTTGAGGGCCGCTATACAGAATGCTGAGGCTATGGGCCCCAATCAAGTTGAACCTTTATATGGTGAGATCTTTGCGGCCCGGTATGGGCCCCCGTTTGGGGTCCAGGTTTGATGCCCTAACGTGCTGACCACCTACGTCGTTCCAAGTGCTCAAGATGGTGTGATTTTTTTAGGTGGTGTTCGAGAATGGCCTCCGCTTCCCTTTGCATTCCTTTATAAAGGGTTACTGACATTTCAATATACCCTTCTCCAACTTTCCCCCCAACTTCTAGGGTGTTAATTGTTAGTCGTTTTTGGGGATAGAGACACAGGTGTTTCATATAGCCCTTCTCTTAGACTTCTTGACAAGGAGGCCGGCGAAGGCTTTCTTTATAACTCTCCGAGCAAATGCCAAGTTAGTTGTATTTCGGACCTTCTGTCTTCCCATAAGCATTGGAAGGAACGTTATTTCTTTGTTAGCGGCCATCATTGGGAATACAATCCCTTTGACCGGGAGGAGACACTTGGCGTTTTGGCCATTTGGACTACTCCTAAGAACCTACATGAGTTCCCCTTTGCCTTGGTTTAGCCTGGTTTTCAAAGGCTATAGGATTTTTCTAACATTGTCTTGGTTGTGTGATCTTCAGGTGTTCGGCCCGGTCTCAGCCCTGAAGATGAAGAGGTGAAGCGAAAGTTGGTTAAGTGCGCCCCGCGTGCCTATTCCGAGCTCATTAGGTCAGATATTCCTTGATCGTCCAGTGCGAGGCCTGCCCGACATCCTTTTCTAAGACCTTCTCCCCTTTCCATGATGAAGCCCTCTATCTCAAAGTCCCCTTCACCTTCTATTTCGGAGCCCCTTATCGCGAAGCCTACACGGGGAGAGCTTCGGTCCCGCTTGGAGGTGCTGATGAAGAAGAAGAGGAGAGTAAAGCGGAAAACTCCGACTTCCCCTGAGGGTTGCCCCCATACTCGGGGTAAGATCCTAAAGATGGGGGCCTCTTCTTCGCCTTCATCTCTTTCTGCTAGGGGCGATGACTCTTCGGTGGGGCAAGCCAGGCCCCCCCTTGGAGGTTCTTCCTATTTGTTTGGGCCTCGTTGCGAGTATTTGCTCCCTCTCTGCATTCTTGGGATGGTGAGAGGGATCGCTTTGGGTTAGTAGGAGTGGTGATGAGTCTAAAAACTAATTTGTTTTTAGTCTATTTTTTCTTAGTATATTACAAGATAATTGTTGATTCATATGCGAATCTGGATAATTTACTCAAATTTAATTTTCTTGAGAAAAATATAGCGAGAGCGGAAATCCAGCATCGCGCAAATCGGCTAAAACGAGAAAAATTCGCAACTTGAAAAGTGGAAGTAGCGACAAAGGAGCTCGTTGTCGATTATTTCAGTCACGACTATGCCAAGACGATGAAGGAGGTTGCGACGAAAATGGATTGAGACGAAAGAAATTATTCAAAGGCTGGCGGGGTGACCTTGATGCGAGGTCGCGACGTGGATCTGTTGATGAAGCCCTGAAGAGTCTTTGTAAGTAGAGGTTGGAAACTAGTGCTTCAGCCCAGAAAACCTTATTTTAGGTCGCGACGTATATTTTAGGTCACGACATGGAACTGAATTGGGAGTCACAACAAGGAGATTTGAGGTTGTAAATACAAGAGATGGAGAAGCAGAAATGATGTCGCGACATCATACGAGTCATGACGGGGAAACACGGCGAGCGAGAAGCGGAGTCCTAGGCTGAGTGAAGTTGCAACCATTTTGTTATTCAAGGACCCCAAGAGAGGTCGTGACCAAGCACTGAGGTCACTACCTAAAGAAACATTGAACATTACAAAGCCATGTCGTGACTTAATATTGAGGTCGTAACAGGAAAACTCGCCTACGAAGTTTTTACCAAGCAAAAGGGAGTCACGACCACTTAATCAGTCAAGAACTTGAAAGGAAGTGACCAATCAACGGTCGCGACAGACCCTGTGAGCATCAACATCAGTGCAATTATGTTTAAGCAAGCGAGATAACCTACAACGAAAGAATATTGTAAATTCGCGTCATAATGAGTCCGCGACCTATTTTGAGAGCAAGGGGCTATCAAAGCGATCGCTGCAATTGTTGAGGTCGCGACATATATTCTGGCTAAATCAAAGCAACATACCAAAAAGGAGGTTGCAACCATAAACTGAGGTCGTGACTTGGAATGCAGTAGAAGGGAAAGACAACGAGGTCGCGAAGTGGGACTATGGTTGCGACAACAATCTTTGAGAACAGAGCTGACAAGGTCGCGACCCGCGAGTTAATGTCGTGACGAAATCAAAACTACTCTGAAACCTGGTCGCAAATGAAAGAACAAAATTAAGCAAATTTGGACAAGGGTAGACAAGAGAGATCCAGGTGTGACATTGGCAAGGTCGCGACTGAAACGATAATTGGGCTTTTCTTTTGAGAATTCCACACAGGTTTTTTGGGATTCGACCCGATTTCTTTGACGATTATAAATAGACGGTGTTAGAATAGTAAGTAGCTTCCATCTTCACGACCAGAAAAAAGGGGAAGGGATAAGACTTCGGTCTTCTCCCAGAGTAAATTTTATTTTTTATTTTATTTCTTTTATGGATCTGAATCGTAATTTGTGCATAAGCGAGTGGAAATTTGGATTTTTATTTATGTTATTTTCTTCTTAAAATTACTGCCTTAAAATTTATGAAATCTAAACAAATTTCTTGAATTCATTTCTTCTCAGTTTCATTGCAATTATCGTGGTTGTACGTGATCGGTGCTCCATTTTTTTAATTGTAATCACGATGAGTGGAACTCAGCTCTGGATTTGATTCTGATTAGTTATAGTCTTTTCTGCAAAATGTGGAGAAAATTATTTGGGTTGGGATTTACTTACTTGGTGTCATTTTTGAATCGATAAGTTCCCAATGGTAGTGCAGGAATGCCCGGTTGAGGGCGTATCTTGCTGCGATTCAGGGATCTTACTCTGCGTGACCTGAGACGGAGATTAGCGAGAGTTGAGACATTCACTTGTGGGTATGTTAGGTACCATTGATGAAATTTGCTGAGCTCAGGAAAGTTCATTTGATAAATACTCATTCGGCTCATAATTGAAGTTGGAGGGAGCATTTAACAATATAAATAATCGGAGAGTTCACCTTAATCTAAAGGAGCTCGACGTGTTCGTGAGGATCTAATCGAGGAAGGGATAGACGATAGATCGAAGGCCGAGCCACCAATTAAGTGGTATTACACCAAAATCCACGAGAAGGAAATGCAAAGATCTGCTGGAGTCATCAAGAGATGGGTATGAAGTATTGAGAAGAAATACCCGGATCTTGCAAGCTGACGAAATACAAATGCTTCAGTTCGATTTTGACTTGAGGGAGAAGGCAAGACCTTCTAACAAGTGAATGTGGAGAAATCCAACTGCAACATTTAGGCAATCTTGGACAAATCCAGATCCATACATAAAACAAAGCAATGTATTTTCGTGTAGGAATTGACGGTTTCACTGCAATTCTTTGATAGTTTTCGTTTCTCACAAGAAACTAATTCAATCCAGTATTTCGGTTACCATTTATTTTTGGTCATTTACTTTTTGTTTTGTTTTATCTCAATAGTTAGTCAATAGTCTAGGATCTTTATTTTTCTAGATAAAACTTTCACTATGAGTTTTTAGTCCAAATAGCATGGAATTTCAGTAGTTGGGGTAGTTGATCTCTAATTTTTGTCAATCTCTGTGGGAATGATACTTGGACTTACATTCAGATTTTACTACTTGTATGACCTGTGCACTTGCAGTGTCATAGACTAGACCCTTATTTTTAAATCCTGAACATTAAGAAAGAATTATTTTATCAAGCAAATTTATCCAAAGTGACATGGTACGAGAAAGTGTAAGGCTCTTGTAACTATGTGAATTTGAGGGGTTTTTAGTTTATATAGAAAAAGGCAAACAAGTTTTATAGCGTCGTTGCCGGAGATTGAAAAGATTGAATAGATCAATATTCTAACAAAAGAGGGAAATGCTAATTTGAACATTTTATAAAAGAAAAGACTAATATGACTTTATAGCGGTGTTTGTACCTGACCACTAATTTTAACAAACCATATTAAAAATATTTTTAAGTTCCACTAATCCTATTAATCTAGAGTGTGTTTCAATTTAAAGGGAAATCCTTTAAATGCCACGAAACATGATTGAACATGTTGCCAGCGGTTTTGGTGGAAAGAACACTCGAGAAGCTTAAAAGACTAAAAGCGAGGAGAAGCAGCGGCTATAGCGGATGAGAGACATGACCCCGGACCCGGAGGAGCGAGGACAGTGTGAAGACCTCCTGTGCGACACAATGGAGAGTTACGGAGGCCTATCATTCGGGAAGAATATTCTACCGAAATCGGACGGCCTCTTGTGGATGCAAATAACTTCGAACTAAAGCGAGCTTTGATAACAATGGATGCTTGTGACACTTATCGGTTCCTTGGCCACCCCATGAAGACTGACCTTGAGCACTGGTAGATTTCTCGAGGAATCCGTCTGATGAAAATTTGCAGATAGTGTGGTAGGTGATAAAATTTGCATCTCTTCCCATTTTCCTTAAGAATGCTGCTAGCCATGGTATGAGTCATTTACCATATAGTTGATTGATGCAGGAAGAGCTGATTGTTTATGCCCGGGTGAGTTCTTTCATCTCTGCCTCGGAGAGAAGAAGAGAGATAGTGTTTAACGGGGGAAGATGAGCTGTATAGCTGGGAGGAGAGATTCGAGGAGGCTGAAGGGTTAATTAAATAGGGTCTGATTTAAAAAACCAGGATGGATATAGTATATCATGCCTTAAGCGATACATCCCCAAAGGCATCATTGACATACGTGTTGTGGAGCATTCAAAAGAAAAAGTCTTGTGAAGGCTGAGGATGCGATGGGAGGCTAGCAGAGTGCAATATAAGCTCTCGGGACAAAGGGAACAGCTGAGAGAAAGGTCATGGTAGTAAAATACTACTACGAACCTGGAAGCAAAGTTAGATGCCATCATGCACAGGATGGACAAACAGGAAAGAAAAATGCACACTGCTCATGAAATAGGAGCGTGGAAAGAAACGCTCAGGAATAGAAAAGTGCTGAAGTACCAACTGAAGGGGACTCTTGGGGTTGAGGAGGTTAAATCGTATAGACCAGACGAGAAGTTACCAAAACAAGCCTGCCGTCCTGGCTTACATACCACTGATCGTAGCTGAGGGGAACCATGAGAATTTATATAATGGAGGGCATTACAAGGCCCGAGGCATGGGCAGAATCCCTCAGCGGGATATCGTGTGACCAGGGTTCATGTGGCGCATGACATCGAGGGGGTGAAGCGAGGCTTGACTATCCAGGTCATGGAGGACTGCATTTGAAGAACAAATCTTTGCTTGAGTTCGTGGGGGAATAAGAGGCGTCACACTTCATGAGCGAAGTGGCCGACTTGGGCTTTCGTCTGACCTTTTCAGTATTCGGAAGAATCTGGTGCCTCATTGAAGAACTTAGAGACCACCAGTAGGTGCCTTGAGTATGTAAATGAGCAAAGGGTGCATTCCCTAGACACTCAAAAGAGAATCCAAGAATTTGCATGTGGTTCAGTTAGAAAGTGAAGTGGGTATATGTGACAAGAAGAAAGGAAGAAGAAATGATCACGAAACGAAAAGAAACTAGAAAGGAAGGAGGAAAGAGCAAACCTAGAAGATTCTGAAGGCGGGCATGTTTGGAGTATTTGGGTATTGATGAAGCAGAAACTCAGGATGCCATTATCCACCGGGTGTGTTCTGGAGCCACTGAAACTCAAGGAAGAAGCAGTTTGTGGATTGTGGTTCTTTGAGACCAGAATCGTCATCTTTGACATAGTCTGAACTGTCTGCTAACTATGCAAAATTTTTAGAGGAGATCTTGAACAAGAAAGGAAGATCGGCGAGGAAGGAATAGTGAACTTGTTGCTCTGCGGTCACGAGTTATCAACAAAGCTCCCGACCAAAAATGAGGACCAGGCGGTTTCACCATTCCACCTCCTGTAAGAATATGAATTAATAATGTGATTAATTGCTAGTATAAATTTGATACCCTCTGTTAGTAGTTTACAAAAATGGGTTTAGGGAACTAAGCAAACAATTACATTGCAAATACGACATATCAATGGCACAACGAGAAGGTGTTCTTGTCAAGGTGAAGAATTCATCTTCCACGTAGTTTTGTGATTATGAGATGGAGGAAGATACCGTGATTTCTTTATTTGCTAGGAAGACCCTTTTACTTGGCGGAGTACTATGATAGATGCGAGAAAGGTGAAGCGACACTGGGGTGGGAGAATGAAGCAGTGCATTTTAATCTTAATAGGAGTTTGGAACACCCTGATGTAGATGCAGAAAGTTGTATAGCTGTAGAAAAAAAATAGCCTTCTCAGTGTTGAGTTGAATTTTGATTGTATTCTTCAACATTCTATCAATGAAATTGAGATGAATTTTCAGTATCTTGAGAGTATTGATTGTGAAATGCTGCCTTCGGTATGTATATAGAAAGCAGTCTACGAGCATATTAATCAAGATGATGTATGCGACTAGGACGAAAAACTACTAGCGGGAAACTAGTGCGAGAAGGGTTGATGAAAGGAACACTTGATCTGTTTGAAATATGCTTTCTTAGAACCAGAAAAGAGAAAACCAGTCATCATATTAGCAGCTTTGACTGAATAAAGCAGCCCATTGGAAATTGAGAAAATCTGAGGAAGCTGTGCTTGGTCGATTGAGGATCTAAAGGGTATCAGTCCCTCCATTTGTATACTCTAAATATTGCTTTGAATGATAATGCAAAAAATTCTATTAAGCATCAAGGAAACTATTTGAACCATGTGATGAAAGAAGTTATTAGAAAGAAGTTAAATTGGTTAAATGGAACATATATGTTATATTCGAGATAGTTCTTAGGTGAGCCCGGTGCATGTAGTTCACAGAAAATTGGATTCAACGTGATTGAAATCAAAGAATGAAGCTACGATTCCTAAGAACTCTGTGAAGGATGGAGGGTATGTGGCCGACTACGAGAAAACTAAACAATGCTTTGGGAAGGATCATTTCCCCTTCCTTTCAAGCCCAGGTCCAGTCTTGGATGGGGTGACGGGGACACCCCCACTTTTTGTTTTCTTGAAGTGGACCACTGGATATAACCAAAATTGCAGTACACGAGGATCGAGAGAAAACCACATTTACGTGCCATTGGTGCTGCTTTTTAGAAGAATACCATTTGGTTTGTGTAATGCTCATTTTACATTCCAAAGATGCATGATAATACATATTATTTTCTGATTTAAGCGAAGAAGTTATGGAGATCTTCATGGATGATTTCACGGTCTTATGAATCAGTTTTGGGAATAGATTGCTGCGCAACTTAGGGGCCCAGTGCTCAAAGGTGCGGGATAGAATCTAACTTTGATTGGGAAAAATGCCCTTTATGGTTCTGAGAAGGTGTCTTGGGGACATGATTTAGCGGTCTGAAAGTAGACCAGCAAAGTTTCAATTATAATCGATGCCACCCCTTCTACGGTGAGGGTGAAGTTTCTTAGGACATGCTGGATTTCTGAGAGAAGATTTATCGGAAGTTTTCTCAAAACTTGCTAGACCACTATACGGATCTTGGAAAAGATACTAAGTTCAATTTTGATGAATCTGCCGAATTCTTTTGAAGAGATCGAATCAGAACTAGTTGAAGCCCCACATCTATGTAAAACAGATTGAGACCTTGAAGAATTTGAAATCATGTGTGATGCTAGTGATTTTACAATAGGATGTATTAGAATGAGAAGGTGAAAAGGTATTCAAGGCCATATACTATGCACAATAAACCTTCAATGAAACTCGAAGGAAGAATTATACGACTAAGAAAAGGAGATGATGGCAATAAATGACCTTTGCATGAAAATTTAGGCCATACATTTGGGGTCCATGTTATTATACATAGCGATCATGCGACAATTAAATATCTAATAGCGAAAAGCAAGATTGATCGGTGGGTATTGTTATTACGGGATTTGATCTAGAGTAAAGACAAAGAAAGAGTTGTGACAATGTGATGGCCAATCACTTGTCAAGAGTGGAAAGCTTTGTTGTACAAGCGGAAAGAGGAAATAACGAAGAATTTTCTAAGATGAAGCCGCGATTCTTACCAAACATCCTCCAATCACAACAGTATCTTTGATATTGTGAACACTTCTTAGCTTGTGGAGTTATGCCACCTGATTAACTACGATTAGAGAAAGCTAATTTGGCCAGTGGAGTACTACGCTCACAGGATGACCAGCTCTTGTTTAAAGAGGAGTTGATGCGATCATCGGAAGATGTGTACGAGAAGGTGAGCAAAGCAAAGTTTACAGGGAATCGCCATCACCATATGGAGGACATTTTGCAGGACAAAACAACCCACAAAATTCTCCAGTCTGGATTTTATTGGCCTACTATTTTCAAGGACTGTTTTGAATGGGTGAAGTTATGTGATCAATGCCAAAGAATGGGAAATATCAGCAAAAGGCATGAAATGCCCTTGCAAGGTATCCTGGTGGTGCAACTATTTGATGTATGGGGAATAGATTTTATGGGGCCTTTTCCAGCTTCATTTGGAAATATATACATACTCTTAGCTGTGGATTATGTATCGAAATGGGTTGAGGCAACAGCTTGTCCCAAGAATGATGCTAACACAGTTGTGAGATTTTTACAAAGAAATATTCTCAGCAGATTTGGGACACGAGCTAATGTCGGTGATGGAGGAAGCCACTTTGCAAATGAGTGTTTGACAAACTCGCCCCAGGCAGATATGGTATCAAACACATTTATAGAGCTTAGCTTATCATCCTCAGTAAATGGAAAAATGAAATTTCCAACGAGGGGAGATAAAGAAAATTCTTGAAAAGGCTTTGTAAGCTCCGGCGCAAGAATTAGTCTACGAAACTTGTTGTTTTTCTGGGCATACGGGGCGCTTTCACTCTATTGGAATGTCCTATATCTGAGACTTGTCTTTGGAAAACCACTTTTTACCTCTTATTTAGAATATATAGCTATAATGGGCCATCGAGAAGTTAAGATTTTGATTTCAAGGCTGCCCACTAAGAGAGAGGCTACTCATTAAATGAATTGGAAAGAGTTGAGAATGAAGCTATGATAGTCTTTTGGAATCTAAAACAAGCTCCAGAATGGCATGATCAAAAATTTTGAAATTGGCAGGGGGTGGAATTAACATTGTTGACTCTAGGTAAGACTCTTTCGAGGAAGCAAATCAAAATGGAAGTGGACTATCTGGTGGTATAAAGTACAAATTACAGATGATAACACTTAGAACCGGCAAATGTGAAATTCAAGTTGGTGAGATTAAAGCACTATCAAAGGAGGAGATGCAAATGGAAAATGACTCCTAGTTTGAATGAGAAAATTTGAAAGCGATATAGTAGCGTGAGTCCGACTAAAGACTAAAAATTGAGCAGCTTTGTGGAAGGCAATCCACATCAGTTTGTTTTTAGTTTTCCGTTATACTTTTTGTGTGAAAGTTTCTAATAACTGTGTAATTTTTTTCATTCTTTCCTTGAGAGTAAGTAATTTTTTTTTTTAGTTTTGCGGAGACCTGATAAAAAATGAGCAAAGGAGGAACATCTACAATCAAACTTCAGTCTCACAAAAGAGACAAAAGGAAGCGTATCTCTTCTTGAATTTATTTAAATTTTGTCACTCCAATAGCATGATTGAAAGTTTGAGGAATTTATTTTATTTTTTGTGCTTATTTTGAATCGACCATAGTGAATGAATTTGTTGAATATTTGAATGATGAAGATGAATTGAGTTGTATTGTTTGATTGGATTTGATCAGTGCTGTGAAATTGAATTGTTGGGGAGACTGAAAACTTTTACAGTCCTGACATCACTTCATAAGTGCGACCCGAGAATCTTTGGACATTGAAACAATAAGTTAAGAAACGGTCCACATCGTGAGGTGGAAGTTGATACACATTGCAGTGTGAGCATAGGTAATCTGCAGTGTAGCAGCGTCCGTCTTAATAAAAATAGGTTTTGAACCTTTCATTTTGGGCGTTCTAGCATTAAAATAGGATTCATTGAAAATCTACAATTAGAGCTCAAAATTATCTTCTCATGACCCCCATGCAATCTATCTGGCATTGAGCCATGTCATTAATTTCTAGTCATCTTTAATTCATCCCAACTTTTCACTTTGCGTCATCATTTAGAACCCACGAAATAAACTTTTATTAATCTGAGAACCAGAAACAGCCTTAATTAAAAGAATCGGTGATTACTTAGTTTGAAAAAAGAATAATTAAGGAAATTCAACTCGAGAAAAATATCAAACTTCCTTCAAAATTTTCCCAAATCTCTTGTTGGAAATAGCTAGGATGCTGGAATCCAAGAAATTGCATTTAATTCATTCATTGGAAATTTGAAAAAGAAAATTAAGAACTTTAATGGATTTCAGAAGCAAGATCACTAAAAAGGATGGGAAGACACAGAAAGAATAAACAAAGAGGATGAAGAAAAAGGAGATTGAGGAAAAAGAAGAGTTCCAAGGGTGCAAATGTAGAGCGTATGGAATGAGTGGAGTCGGAAAACAAACCAACTCTAGTCATGATTCCTTTGTTATACTATATCCTTAAGAATGGATGATGGGTTAACTTGAGGCCCCATCATTAGAGGAACTGGAAGATTTGAGAGTTTTAAAGGAAGGGCCTCAATTTGTTGAACAACACTGATGCGGCCTTTCCTTAGGCGCAAATTCGAGACTTGGGAGCCCCGATAAAGCGGGAGCTACATTTAGGAGAAGACATAGAGGACTCAGATCAAAGAATAAGAGTTTTCCTCTGGATTAGATACGTTTATTTGTAATTTTTGCATTAGATAAGTAGGATTATTGCAATATCGAGATGTTTTGATGTTTGAATAAAATTCACGGTGATTAACAAATTATTGTTTATTTTTGGAGTTCACGAAGGAAATTGTTCTATACTAATTTGTGTGTTTGTCATTCTGTTAATGTGCAATTATGGAGTGCCTTATGCACTGGGATCAAATGACCAAATGTTTCTCTCCCAGGCAAATGCAAGAAGAGCATAAACCCAATCAAACTAGAATCCAAGTAAAAAGCCTTATTTAAAATCAGTTTAGATTGCAAAAATTGGAAAAATGGATATTATTTGAAGGAACAAATAACTTGAACAGAAAATGTGTAAATAACAGTGAATGGAGTCTATAAGTCTTGAAGAAATAATACACTTAGTCAACAAAACTCCATGGAACTTTGAGAGAGAGAATTAGGAACATCTTCTGGGAAATTCTGATTAAAGAGTTCATGGTCCTAGAACTTGAATATTGATTGAGCGAAATCTTGGGTAGTAATAACAGAAGTGATAGAGGCCATCCTTGTGGGTTTGAGCTTTTCAAACCTACACCCTCAATATATGCTAAACATACCCTCTAGTTCATTATTTGAGCAAACAAGCTGTACCAATTCTTCAAATGATAGTGAAAACTTGAATCCCTTCCTTGATAATCTATAGACGAAAGAACCTAATTATCCAGGTTTCGGAAGAAAAGTCTCGCAAGAAAAAACAAATTTGGGGGAAAATATTTCCAAATATTACAAGGTAGGAGGAAAAGAAGTAAAGAAGCAGAAATTGATGAAAAATGGAATAAGTTTTGTCTTGTGGCCTATTTCCTTTGAACAATTAAGCTCGTAAGGGTGTTTTAACACCTAGTACTCTAATATAGTGGGTGCATGGGAGTTCTTGGCCCAAAGTTCTCTAAGAAGTGATAAGCCTAAGAAGACAAAACATTGCACTATTCCCATTCTTAATAAGCAAAGAGTTACGGAACAAGGGATGCTTGAATAAGTGCGGTAATCAAAATGCCATAAAAGATTTCAAAAGAGATGAATCGGAGGCCAAAGATTGAGGAAGCGACAAGTATAAAGAAAAAGATTGAAAATTTGAAGAAGAAAATTAGTTAAAAAAGAAAGAGTGAAGCGGTGATTGCAACTTAAATTTTCCCATTATCTACCTATTACCTAAGCCCAACGATTAGAAACTGAAAGACCTCGTTGATCTTGAAGGTTGAATTTACCTACATTAGTGGAGATCAATATGAAAAACAAGTCTATGGGACTTTGACCAACTATCTAAGGAAACTCCTAGAAGATTAACTAATTTCAACATGAAGATGAAAGAGTTGAAGACTTTGCACACACACGAAACAGACTTGTTGAATAAAGTATTGTTTAACCATTATTTCATCAAGAATTTGTGATGAAGTGGAAACCATTCCTTTTCTTGAATATTGAAATTTAAAGCGATGTTGCTATCTCCTAGCTAAAATTAGAAGATGGAATAAGAAAAATGTGTTGGATCAGAAAAATGTCTTAAAAATTTAGCTTAATTGTTTGAGGACAAGCAACTCTTCTTCTTTGATTGGGGACAAGCAAAATTTTAAGTTTGGGGGAATTTGATGAGTCTAAAAACTCATTTGATTTTTAATCCATTTTTCTTAGTATATTACAAGATAATTGTTGATTCATATGCAGAATCATGGATAATTTATTCAAATTTAATTTTTGGAAAATACGTGACGAAATCTAAGCGGCGTAAAAATCAGCCTAAGAACGCGTAAAAGAGGAGGTATAACTGAAAAATTTAATGTGACAAGGAGCTCGTTTTGATTAGTATTTCAGTCACGACATGCGAGAACTTGATGAAGAGTTCTGACGAAAATGTGGTTGACGAAGAGAAATTATTCCGGCGAAAGTCTGCCGGCGCGATCTATGGTATATAGCGTGGATCACATTGATGAAATATAAGGAAGTCGTTGTAGAGAAATGAGGTTGCAACTAGTGCTTTAATGAAAACCTTAATTTAGGTCGCGACGTATATTTTGAGTCGCGATATGAACTGGTCAAGTCCTGACAAAGGAGATTTGAGGTTGCAAGCTACAAGAGATGAGCAGAAATGACCGACATAATCTGTGGTGTGAAGTGAAGTTGAGCCAGAGTCCCAGCATTTAGGGAAATCGAGTTTGCAACCATTTTGTTATTCAGGACCCCAAGAGAGGTGGCGACCAGAAAGAACGCGCGGTTTGAACCTAAGATATTGGTATTACAAAGCCATGTAAGTGACTTAATATTGATCGTAACAAGAAAGCTTCCATAATGAAGTCGCTGCCAAGCGAGTACGACCACTTGTCGGGTCAAGAGCGAAGGAGATTGGCGACGGTCTACTGAGCACATCAACATCAGGTCGCAATTATGTTTAAAACAGCGAGACAACACCTGGCGAGAAGAAAGGGACGACATGGTCGCGACATCGCGAGTCCACGACCTGTTTAAAGGCAGAGGTCTATCAAAGCGGTGGCGACCAATTGTTGAAGATCGCGACATATATTGGCTGAATCAAAAACAGCAGACCAAAAAGGAGGTATAACATAAAGCGAAAATTAAATGACTTGGAATCATTAGGGAAAGACAACGAGTCGCTGACGTGGGACTATAGTCGCGACATCGTCTTTGAACAAGCCCCGAGATAACAAGGTCGACCTGGGTTGATGTCGCGACCACAAATCGAAGCTACTGCAAGGAAACCTGGTACCAATTGAAAGACCAAAATTATGGCCCCAGACGGTAAACGAGAGATCAGTGTGACATCGGCGGTGGCGACTTGAAATGTGGAGTGGGCTTTTCTTTGAGAATTCCACAGGTTTTTGGGATTCGGCCAAATTTCTTTGACATTTATAAATAGACGGTGTTAAAATAGTAAAAGTAGCTTCGATCTTCATGACCCCGAGAAAAAAGGGGGGAAGGAGGGGAACTCGTGTATATTTGAGTGATTTTATTTTTTTAATTTTATTTCTTCTTAAGATTCTTTTTCTACGGATACCGAATCTATGACGTGTATAAGCGAGTGGAGGCGGATTTTTATTTCTGTTATTTCTTATTAAAATTACTGCCTTAAAATTTGTAAATCGAACAAATTCACGAATTCATTTCTTCGATTCATTCTGGTGCTATATCGTGGTTACATGCGTGATCGATTGCTCCATTTTTTTAATTATAATACATTAATTAATTTATAGCCTTCTGCTGAATTTGATTCTGATTCAGGTACAGTCTTTTACGCAAAAAAATGTGGAAAATTATTTGGAGTTGGATTTACTTACTTGGTATCACGTTTTGAATCGATAAGTTCGATGGTAAATGTAGAATCGATTAAGGGCGTGTCTTGCTTTGATTTCGAGGGATGCCCCTCTGCGTGACAGGAGAAGAGAGATTCACGAGTTGAGAACATTCACTTATGGGTATGTTGGGCCACCATTGATGAACTGATGAGCTCTAAAGTTCATTTTTGATAAATACCCATTAATATAATTGAAGTTGGAGGGCATTAATATAAATCATCGGAAGAGTTCACCTTAATCCTGAGGAAGCTCCCAGCCCCGTGTTAGGCGAGATCTAATCAAGGGAAGACAATAGATGCGAAGGCTGAGCCACCAATTAAGTGGTAGAAATTTGCAAAAATCTTGAGAGGAATACAAGATGCCTTAATTCATCCAGAGATGGTATGATATTAGAAAAGAAAAAATACCAGATCTTTACCATGAGCTAATACAAGTAACTGATTCGATTTTGACTTCGAGAGAAGCAAGACCTTCTAACCAGTGAATGTGGAGAAATCCAACTGCAACATTTAGGCAATCTTGGACAAATCTAGATCCATACATAAAAAAGAGCAATGTATTTTCGTGTAGGAATTGACGGTTTCACTGAAATTCTTTGATAGTTTTCGTTTCTCACAAGAAACTGATTCAATCCAGTATTTCGGTTACCATTTATTTTTGGTCATTTACTTTTGTTTTGTTTATATCAACAGTTAGTCAATAGTCTAGGATCTTTATTTTTCTGAATACAAAACTTTCCTTGAGTTTTGGTAAATAGCAGCAGATTCGGTATTTGGGGTAGTTGATCTCTAATTTTTGTCAATCATTGGGAATGATACCTATGAACTTACATTCAAATTTACTTGTATGACACGTGCACTTGCGGAGTGTCATAGACTAGACCATATTTTTAAATCATAAACATTAAGAAAGAATTATTTTATCAAGCAAATTTATCCAAAGTGACATATTTGCAGAGAGAAGTGTAAGGCTCTTGTAACTATAAGTGAGGGTTTAGTCTATAGAAAAGATAAGCAAGGACTCTACCTTTCTCTGCTGAGCTGCCCGGTGAAATTTGTTTCCTCGATCATAGCGATTGAAACCTCGCGGGAAGATGGGCGCCACCGTAGTTGAGAGGCTCGCTCTTACGCGGGAACCGGCACGCATGTCCAGTACGCCGCCACGATCCTTTTCTTTATTGTTTGGGTTTGTTAGCGACGGACTTTCTTGTTCTTTGGCCGGTGGCTGCTTACGCGAGGTCGGCAATGACCTTGCAGGGCTCCACGAGGCGGCGGAAATCCTAGGCTAAGGTTGCTTCCCTGACCTTCGAGAGGGCTAGCCTTTGAGCCCAAATAAGAGACTTGATTGAGGAGTTTGTGAAGCGGTCGGCACGAAGCATTAAGCCGGCGCGAGGGGCGCGGGTCGAGGATGAGAAAGAGCTCCGAGGATGTGGAGATTCTGAAGGCGAGCTACGGTTGGCAGAGAGGGGTTGCGGTACGAGGTGTTTGTGCGCTAAAGTGGCGACGTTGGACCGGGTTTGCCAGAGGTTTCGTAGAGAAGCTCTTGGGCGGCAGCGGAGGCTCGGTAGCTTCGGATGGACCTTGAGAGGCAGGAGGCTTTGGCTAGCCGGAGGGGCGAAGTGATAGCGGAGCTCAAAGACGAGGCTTGCACCCAATGGGCTTCCGGGTGGCTTGCCTTCTAGTGTAGGGCTTCCCGAGCTTTCCTAGGCTTAGATTTCAACATTCAACTTTCTGATGAGGAGGTAGAAGAATCTGCTTCCAAGGCGAGGGGCGTGCGGTTGTCGGGTGCTTCGGGGCCTGATCGCTCCCTGCAGTCGATCTTGGGGTTCCTCCAGGCCAACTCTGCGCTTTGCCAGAGCCTCGCCTTTGGACCCCCTCTATTTTTCGTAGTCGAAGTGATTGATACAGTGCTATTTGAGTCACATTTAAGATAGGTTTTGAGTGCTTTGTGTCTTGTCATGTTAATTAAGCGATTTAACGTATGCGAGGTCGATTAGTACTCACGCGATTTTGTTCGAGTTATTTTGGTAGTTTCTGCGGGTTTTGAACATCAGTCATCATATCAAGCAGCATCGTAATTGTGATGTTTATCTTGAGTTCGTATGAATTCTTTTATGCCGAGTTCAGATGAATTCCCTGCGATTTTATCGTCGAATGAAGAAACGATAGTCACAGTGAAGAAATGCAAGCCGAAAGCGGTGCGGTGAAGCAACTTTAGAGGAGCAAGACTTCGCTATGGCATAATAATTTTCGCTATGGCCTAGCGAATTTTCGCAAGGATTGCGAAAATTTCGCAATGGTAGCGAAAATTTCGCAATCCTAGCGAAATTTCGCTATGGCCAGATTTTCGCTATAATAGCGAAAATTCGCTATCATAGCAAAAATTCGCTATCATAGAGAAAATTACTGTGCATAGCTAAATTTTGAATTTTCGCTATGCCTCAGATTTTCGCTATGATAGCGAAATTTCGCTATCATTGCGAAATTTTCGCTATGATAGCGAAATTCACTGTGCATAGCGAAATTCTTGCCCCTCTATTTTTTATCCAAACGACCCCGTTTTGTGTAATTCCCATTTTGACCTCAATGTAATCTTATTATATTGGTTATTTTGGTATTTCACACATCTTGTATGGCTATATAAGCCACTTTATGGACAAATTGTAATCCTAACTTTTCAATCACTCTCAATCCACGCAGCTTTTCATTTAGGTTTGTAGTTTTCTCTCTTCTCTCATTTTCTTGGCTGCCAAACACACCCCTTTAAGGATGACAACTCAAAGGATGTTTGGCTAAGCCTCAAAACCTTGAAGATGAGGGTTGCTAGGTTGGTTAATGGGGGTCTACAGGTGTTCCTCTGCGTTAAATGGAGTAGGTACTGCATTTATGTGTTTCAAACTTTCCAAACTAGGGTTTAATGCTATTTAATGTATTTCCTTTGGTCAATACTTGGCATGCTTTAGGGTTCAGTGTATTCTTAATGGTGATACACCGACATTCTTAGATGTCATTTATGACAGCCACCGAAATTAGGTTAAATGCTATGTTTTCACCGCCGAACATTAAATGCTCAAGAATGCTTAGGTTCAAGTAGATGTTTTAAGGGCTGGTTTTAAAGCTAAACAAAGATCCTATTGGGCAATGACTATATGTCATTTGCCCTAATGCGTATAAATAACCTGAGGACACCTTTTATTACCTCATTATGCCAATCTAGTGACCCAAGCCTTCAAGGTCTCTATTCTACACCTTATTTTAAACTGTTTCAGTTAACCTAGTGACAACAACACTCACACTTTTCAATGCTAATTCGAAAATCCAAATGAAAGCCTCACCATTTTGAACCATGATACAAATCATTTGTCAGATGAAAACCCATCCCCGTGTTCGAATTTCTTAGACCGCTTACGTCGTAAGAAATGACTAATGCATAGTTAGGAGGAAAATAGGAAACAAATTTTGTTGATTACGAATCACCCTACCGTGGCACGAATCAAATGGTGCCGTTGGATGGTGCCAAACTACAGATGATGAGTTGATATGTACTTGTAATCCTCATTACAAGTATCGTGGACCTTTAAACCTTTTCGATTTCATCATTTAGAATTTCAGCTTTTTACTCGCTAGCCACCGTCGGGTTGTTTTCATTTTTACAACTATTTTATATTTTGGTTAACATCGATCCTTTTGGCAAGCCTTTTTGTTGTTCTTGCTTTGTCTCGATTTTTGTGTTACGTGTGTTTATGCATCATCGATGTAGGGATATCGTGTGACCGCAAAGAGTTAGCACCAATCGAAAGCAAAGTTGTGTGCACAAAGTGAGCAAATGGATCCTCACTTGAGAGAACAAAGAAAGCCTTCGCTAGCGTCTAATGAATCCAATGTAAAGATACGTGTCAATGAGGGACCACATACACCCTCCTGGAGTTAGTGCACCTCCTTGCATCATACCACTTGCTGAGGATGTGGCAATGAGACCTTATTCTGTGCCCTTACTTCCAACTTTTCATGGTATGAAAACAGTAACCATACACACATTCGTGATTTTGAGAAGTATGCATAACCTTTTAAGAGGGTATAACCGATATGGAACTGTTGAAGCTGAAGGCATTCCCGTTAACCTCGGGCGACGCAGCTAAAATATGGTTTGACCATCGAGGCCGAGAACAATTAGAAATCGCCAATCTTCAAGTCAATTTTTGAAGAAATTCTTCAAGATAATCAAGACTAACAGTTTGAAGAGGCAACCTACACTTACTCGGCCTATACAATGAGAAATTTTATCGTTGTTGGGAGAGGTCATGGAGACCATCAGTATTGTCCACACCATGGTTTTGATACATGGATGCTAGTGAATCATTTCTATGAAGGTATGTCTCCAGCCATGAAGCAACTGCTAGAAACCATGTGTGGAGGTGACTTTCTGAGCAAAAACCCAGATGAAGCCATGGACTTTTTGAATTATGTGGCTGAAACTTCCAAGGCATGGGATGAACCGAATCCAAGGGAAGCTGAAAGAATGAAGCCTTCGACCCACCCAAGGGGAGGCATTTATGCAAATTTTCCAAGACGTGAAATGAAAGCAAAGATATCGACCTGGGCAAGGAAGGTGGAAGAGCTAGAAGGAAAAAGGCGCATGAGGTGCGTGCAAGGATTGAAAACTCCCGTGTGCCAACCCATGCATCAATTGCCAACTAATCGCCACCAAGAACACCGCCAAATTGCTCCCCAACAGAGATCTACGTAGCATGCCAATGCCGCACAATACAAGCCACAACCTAATGCCCCATATGGTAATACATATAATCTAATCGAGGAATCACCCTAATCTCTCTTGGAAACCAACCTCCTTTGCATATGTGCCTCCTTGTGCCAAAACAACGCTTGCTTCACCAACCACAAATAACTTCATCCCCATCGAACAAGCTATTTTAAATTGAGCAAGGTGGTAGTACTCAGGAAGAGCAAAAGGGAATCACTGTACAATTGGCTCAAAGAATAGATACCGTGGAAAGCACCCTGAACAAGAGAATAGATGGGCTTGAAAGTGAACTTAATCGAAGATTGATAATCTACGTATTCATCACCTTCTCAGATTAACAATTTAATCGAGGTACAGAGAAAAAGGAAGATCTTCCCAAACACCGCCAACCGAAGGAAGTCCATGAAATAGGTTCTCCAAAGAACTCCAAGGATGGATGAAGTAAAGGCTATCATCACTTGAGGAGTGGAAAGAAATTGAGCAACCAAGGCCTAAGATCGTCAAGAAACCGTAAGGAAAATAAGTCGAGTCCGAGAGAATAATAATCGAGAAGATTCAATGAAGAAAACATGCCCCTCCATTTCCTCAGGCACTTAAAGGCAAGAAAAAACACAAACCAAGCCGAATTGGGAGTGCCAAGGCAGCGACAGGTAACATCCTACCTACTCGACATGATTGCTGCGGTCCCAACATATGCAAAATTCAAAGGACCCGTGCACGGTCAAGAGGTCAGTATTGAAAAGAAAGCCTTCCTAACAGAACAGGTCAGTGCTATCATTCAGAGCAAGACCCCGGTGAAATATATGATCCGTGATCCCCACAATATCAACATCGAGGACTTGCATAGACAGCTAATCGTTAGACTTTGGGGGCCAGCAGTAAACCCACGCCATATTCAAAAGATATAAGCAGTTGGGTTTAGGGGATCTTAAGCTCACTAACATCACTTTCTCATTAGCTGATCGACGTAAAAATTCCTAAGGAATAATGAGGATGTTTTGGTAAAAGTGGACAAATTCTACTACCTAGTGGATTTTGTAATGCTTCGATAACGAACCAATCGCAAGGTGGCCGACCATGTGCCAATTATCTTGGGAAGACCATTTTTGGCCACTTCCAATGCGATAATCAATTGTCGGAATGGAGTCATGCAGCTCACATTTGGCAACATGACACTGGAGCTCAATATTTTTCACCTGAGTAATGGCCACAAGCGCGTGGCATTTGGTGAGGCAGAGTTTGATGAGGTCTCGCCAATTGGTCCAAGTACAGGAAACCAAATGCTCACAAACTGCAGGCGGAATTGGTTCAGAAAAGTGAAGCCATTGGTGGAGAATGGATCGCACTAATACTCCCCGCCGGTTGCCAATGATCCGCCCAAAGATCACCAAGTGAAAAGAAGCTCAACACAAAGGAGCCGAGCATGGAGGCATCTGCAGCACACATCACTGCAGGGGTGAAGGAGCCCCTTCTCCTGGATCCTCCATGAATGGAACCAAGGTAATGAGCCTGCCTGGCCTTCTACCGACTAAAATCATAAATAAAATTTCGGGTTTTTAGCTTAATTTAGTTCAATTTTCTCGCCTTACTTTATTTTTAGTAATTTTCTTTACCTTAATTTTAGCTAAATATAAAGATATCAATTTTTAGTAATTTTACTTTAATTTTATTTTTATTTTTTTTATATTTATATTTATTTTATTTTATTTTAATTTATCTGAATTAAATTTTGTGTTTTTCTGCAGGTTGGAAATTGGTGCATGAATTTCGCAATAATGGCGAAATTCATATGACTATTGGGCTTCTGGAAACCCTTCAACTGCCCAACGGTTTTATAAAAAGGGGGAGGGGGCACTCATTTTCATTCCACGCCTTTCACATTTCCTCTGAGCCGCCCATTGCGGAGCCCCCAGTTGCCTTGCGTCAGCTTCGGCGCCCCAATGCACCCGAGCCACTGGCCCCCCGCACCGCAGGGCCGTGCACCCGTGCCCCGAGCCCACGCCAGCCGAGCTCTCGGTGAGCCTTGCTACCGAGCCCAAAGCCGCCCACCGCGCCGCACTCCGTGCCCCGAGCCCCGCTACGCAGAGCTCGTCCATCAAGACTCCAAGGCTGTACAAGAATTCATAGCCGCGGCTAGCCATAAGCCTCGCATTTTCCCGAGCCCTACTCTCGCCCTCAGAGCACGACCGACTACGCCATGGTCTGCATTAATCTTATTACCTCATTATGCCAATCTAGTGACCCAAGCCTTCAAGGTCTCTATTCTACACCTTATTTTAAACTGCTTGCTTAACCTAGTGACACAACACCTCACACTTTTCAATGCTAATTGAATCCAAAATGAAAGCTCACCATTTTGAACCATGATACAAATCATTTGTCGTATGAAAACCCATCCCGTGTTCGACTTAAACCGTTATATTTAATAATGATCACTAGCAGGAGGAAAATAGGAAACAAATTTTGTTGATTTCGAATCACCCTACCGTGGCACTAATCAGAGGCCCGACCGTAGGCGCCTAGGCTTTTGACCTTGTAGTATCCGGGCGCTGAGCTTGGGATTTTTGTATTGCTTCTGACATTTACTTTTTGTTGATTTACAAAGGTTCATTGATTTTACCGCTTTCTTTATTCTTTTTTTTTTTTTTTTTTTTTTGCTATGCCGATTTGAGCTGCTTGCCTCTATGTCCGAGTCGCTCTAACCCTAAAACCGAGCTATCCGTTCCTCTGTGGTCGCTTCGCCCTTTTGGGCAATGAACCTCGCAAACGAGCCGGGCTCCTGGGTTATTATGCCCTTCTGAGCAATTAAGCTCTGTAATCTAAGCTACTGAGCTCCTACGCTACATGGCTCCGTGGCTACTTGGCCTTCCTTGAGTAGTTATGCTCTGTAATCTTAGCTACTAGGCTCCTGAGCTACATGGCTCTGTGGCTACTTGACCTTCCTTGAGCAATTATGCTCTGTAATCTGAGCTACTGGGCTCCTGAGCTACATGGCCTCGTGGCTACTTGGCCTCCTGAGCAAAGCTATGCTCGTAACCGGCTTACTGGCCCGAGCCACATGGCTCCATGGCTACTCTTGGCCTTCCTTGAGAAATTATGCCTGTAACTGAGCCACTCGGGTTCCCGTACATGGCTCCGCGGGCTACTTGGCCTCTCCTGAGCAGCTAGTTTCCAGAACCGGAGCCAGGTCTCTTTTGAGATTGGTCTATGTGGCTCCTGAGCTACATGGCTCTGTGGCTACTGCCTCTCCTTGAGCGCTAGGTTCTTATGAACCGAGCCGCTTGGCCCTTGAGATCGGGCTACAGTGGCCCTGCTACTGGCCTGGTTACTGGGCCTCCTCGAGCAGCTATGTTCCCCTATGATCCGAGCCACCTGCCCGAGCTACATGGCACTGGCTGGCTTGGCCTTCCTTGAGCAAGCTATGCCTCTATGACTGGAAAGCGCCACTGGCTCCTGAGCTACATGGCTCCATGGCTACTTGGCCTTCCTTGAGCAATTATGCTCTATAATCTGAGCTATTAGGCTCCTAAGCTACTTGACCTTCCTTGAGCAGTTATGCTCTGTAATCTGAGCTACATGGCTCCGTGGCTACTTGGCCTTCCTTGAGCAATTAGGTTCTTTATGAACTGAGCTGATTGGCCTTTTGAGATTGGGCTATGTGGTTCCTGAGCTACATGGCTCCTTGGCTCTTTCATCTTCCTTCCCTTGGAAAAGCTCACGCAGTTTTAATGCGGATCTATGGAGAATTGGGGTGGATTGTGTGGTTTCCTAAGTGTCCTGGTTTCCTTATAAATAACTGCCTCTCTGGGTCATACTTTGCTTCCAAACTCATTCTTCTCTTTGCCAAAGTCGGAGTTCGCGCATAATGAAGCGTCAAGGTTTGGTCACACCGTACCGTAGTCCTGTCCGGCAAGGATCGCGGCCTGCTTCGTCTCGATTGCCTACTACTTGGAGGAGTTGTGTTTTTCCCTAGTTCCTTTCTTATGAGAGTTGTGTTGTTCCCTAGCTATGCCCATTGATGGAACTGTGCAAAGGAACGTATTCGGAGGGGGCGACTACTTCAAAGGGAAAACTTTGAAGTCCCGCTTTCTCTGTCCTTTTTCTTTCTTTTCTTTCTCTTTCTCTTTTTCTTACCCTTTCCCTTCTCTTCTCTCTTTCCTCTCTCCTTCTCTTTCTCTTTCCCTTTCTGGTAGTTTTTGCCTTGACCGGGTGTTGGCCAATGTGACGAATGGTTTTGCTAATTGTAATTTCTAAGATGTAAAGAAAGATTTTGTAACCCTCTGAGGTGATTGTGACTTCCCTGTAATGAAATTTTGTATTTGTATTATGTGACTTTTTCAAAGCTTCTACCAACCGAGCTCCTTGCTCTCTCGTTTTATTTTCCTCGTGGGTTTTTCCTTTCTGAGGAGTAGAGAACTGTTTGTTCTGCTTGTCTCTGAGATATTAGGAATGGCTTCATTGAATGTCATTTTCTGTATTTAACTGTAATTCCTTTGACATGAAGAACAATCTTTTGTGAAACATGCACTTTTTTACGCCCTAATCTTTCCTAGCCGGGCTCCTTGCTTTATCATTATAATCTTACTTTTTGATCCATCACAATTTTAAACAACCTTAAAAAATGAACATAGCGACTGTTATTTAGAATCAGAACGTTGGATTCTTTACTAAAGACTACACCTATAGTCTTATTGCGTAACTGTTCGAGGTGTTCAGCGTTCCATGAGTGGGGCAAGGTCTTTCCTTCTTATGTTTGGAGTTCGTAGTTGCCAGGTCGGATTATGTGGGATACGACATAGGGCCCTTCCCAATTAGGTCCCAAATTTTCCTATGTGCTGGTCTTCTTCTTGTCGCAAAAGTTTTTTCGTAACTGTGTCGCCAGTTTGTAAGTCCTAAGCTTGACCCTTTGGTCATAGTACCTTGCTGTCTTTCGGTGATAGTCCTCAATACGCTTTAGGACCTGCTCACGCTTTTCTTCTAAGAGATCTAAGCTTAAAGTAAGAACCTCTTCGCTGCGGTTCCTATGGTTTCGCGACCTCAATCCTCAGACTTTAATCCTACCTCGACGGGAGCTACTGCTTTGGTGCCAAAGGCTCTAGCGAATGGGGTTTTGCTAGCCGACTAGCGCGTAGTCCTCAGCTCATAACACCCGGGAGGTACTTATACCCATTTCCCTTTAGATCTTCCAATTTAGTTCAGCTACGTCGAGAGTCCTTATAAGGACTTCGTCGCCCACTGACTTTGGATGAGCTGGAGATGAGTAGTAGTTCTTGATTCCGAGCTCGGCGCAGAAATCCCTGAACTTAGGATTGTCGAACTGTTTCCCATTATCAGACACGAGGGACCTCGGGATCCCAAACCCGTATATTATAGAACGCCAGACGAAGTTGCGTACCTTTCTGTTATGTGATCGCTGCTAAGGGTCTCTGGGCCAATCCATTTGGCAAATAGTCCACAAATACAATGATAACTTGCATTGGCCCTTTCCAATGGGTAGTCCTAATATATCTAGCCCCCCATTGTTGAAAAGGATTAGGTTTGTCACCGGACAAGAAGGCTCAAATGGGAGATGAGAGATCTCGTACGCTCCCGACAAGCTTTGCATTTTCTTCGACCCGCCATGCGTCGCATCTTTAAGCATTCTGGGCCAGTAATACCCTTGCCTCAAGGTTTTTCCTGCTAGGGTCTAAGCTCCGATGTGGTTTCCATGCATGCCTTCGCGGTACCTCCTCGAGTATGTATCGGGCGCCTTCCTTCCCTTACGCATTTGCAAAGAATGGGCGAGAAGCCTCGCTTATAAAGGGTCCCCGATGAACGGCAATCTGTCGACCTTGCTCGAGTTTGATGCCTCTTTGGGTCGCTTACAATGTTCCTTCCATCAAGTAATCCCAGATAGGTCTATCCAACTCCTGCTCGTACATCACAGGGGAGACTCATTGCCGATGCTTATCGAGGGTTTCGGAGGTGTTCAACAAGTATCACCGCTCTAGGTCTTCTCGGAGGTCGTTGCCGCTTCCAAGGCATCACTGAATTCTCTGCCTTTGGTACATGTTTCTAACCCAAACCCGTATGGTGAACTTTTAAGCAATTCTCGTGACCTTTTAAGATATAGATCATCTTCTCACCTCGCTTCGAGTCTTCTATTTGTTTTACCATCAATCGAGAGTCACGCACCTGTACCGATTTGCTTCCATGGAGTGGGCGAGGTTAAGTCCAGCTATGACAACCTCATATTCGGCCTCTTTATTGGAGGCTTGGAAGCCGAATCTGAGGGTGTATTCCACATCTATTCCATCCGAGAGGTTTAATCAAACCTACACCGCTCAGCACAGCGTACCCCAAATTACGTATTAATCCCGTGATGGGGAGGTCGGGCGCGCTAGGCATCTTCCGTGAGACTCTATTGGGGTGAATCGATGATGAACCAACCAAGATCCGGCCCTTTATCCCTCGGTCCTGGCTTGTACCGATGTCGAACTCACTCAAATTTATAGCCCACTTTTATCAACCTTCCGTGAGGTTTCGGTTTCATGATTTGCTTCATCGGATATTCGCTTGGGACTCGACGTATGGGCTGGAAGTAAGGTCGAAGTTTTCTCGGATGTAGTTACCACCACTAGAACCAACTTCCATCTTAGGTGCCCGTTCTTACTCCTCAGAGCTCAAATTCGCAATAGTAGACAAGAAAGGCACTCGTCCCGCTCTTTCGACCTCGTGATGACACTAGCTGGAGAAGTCCGAAACGGCTGTGTAGAGAATGAGGAGTTCTCCTCTAAGTGCTTACTAGAACTAGGGGAGAGCTCATATAGGTTTCAGCTCGAATGCCCTCCTTGCAAGCAGGTATCCCACTGAAAGGCTTTTCGTATCCCGAAAAAAGTGTATCGGCATTGCTGGCCGGGCCTTTAGACACGGCACCGCAGCTATTCTCCCTGTCATGTGTTGAATGTCCTTAATGTTTGAAGGAGGCAAGATATCGAAAGCACGACTTTATCTTATCCCCGCCACTCTATTCTCAACTGTTGACTATAAAGCCCAAGAACTTCCCCACGGAGACTCCGAAGACGCATTTGGCTGGGTTTAACTTCATATTGTAACTTTTTAAGACCTGGACTGCCTCGGCCAAGTGTGTTGTGTGGAGCTCGGCCTTTACCGATTTTACCAACATGTCATCTATATATACCTCCATAGATGCTCCGATTTTCTTTTGGAACATCTTGTTCACCAACCTTTAGCAGTGGCTCTCGCTTCTTCAAATTCAAGGGCATCACTGATAAATGCAGAGTCCCTTGCCCAAAGGAAAATGAGGTCTTCTTGGTCGGGATCCATAATCGATCTGACAGGCTCTAGAGAAAGCGTCCATGAAGCTGAGGAGTTCATGACCGGTCGTGGCATCCACTATGAGGTCTATCCGAGGTAGAAGGAAGCTATCTTTTGAGCAGGCCCTGTTGATATCTATGAAATTGATGCAAAGCCGCCATTTTCCGTTTGCTTTTTTGAAGAGAATAACGTTGGTCAACCACTCAGGACATTCTACCTCTCTGATTATGTTTGCTTGGAGGAGCTTGTCGACCTCTTCATTAATCGCCTTTTGTCTTTCTAGGGCAAAACTTCTTCTCTTTTGCTTGACCTGTTTAAAGGATGGACTCCATCGCTCAAACAGGTGATAACTCGGCCGGTCGATCTCCGCCATGTCTTCCCCCTCGTGTCCAGCGAATACCCCATGTCTCCGCTTAGAAACCGACGAGGGCTGGCGGTCTCTGCACTAAACTAGATCCCATGACGAGGTGTTCCTCGTTAGTCGCCAAGTCAGATAGGCTCTAGTTCTCCGAGGATCTGTGCTCCGGTGCTTACCTCATCTCGCATGTCTAGCTTGTCCATATAGATGTTGTCGATCAAGCTTCGCTTCATCGGGGTTTCGAGTAACACTCCCCGGCTACACACGGGTTTCGACCAATTCCTACCCATTTGCGGGTCGGGAAATTTCATGACCATGTGACAAAGTGAGGGACGGCCCTTATGGTATTGAGAGAAGGCCTACCCAATAACATGTTGTAGCCTTGATGGGGCACTACTACGCAGAATTCTTACCGCCGTTGTGTACCTCAGCACTGCGTGGGCTCCCTAAAGTGAGCACTAGTTGTATCGACCCCGTAAGAAGACTCTTTCTCTAAAGAACCTGAATGAGCGTGCATCGACTCGCCCCAACTTCTCCCTTCCAATGACCATTTTGTCGAAAGCTGATGCGAAGATGATGTCGGCCGAGCTTCCATTGTCGACAAGGACCCTGTGGATCGTTTTATTGGCTACTATGGCCTTTATCACGAGTGGATCGTCATGAGGATGTTGGCAGCTTTCCATGTCGGAGTCCGAAAAGGTTATGGTAGTATCCAGCTGAGGAAATTTGGATACGGCTTGTACTTCTAATGTTTCCCCTGATCTGATGTTGCGCAGGTGGGCCTTCCTGGCTGAGCTGGACTCTCCGCCCCCTACAAACCCTCTGGAGATCACGTGGATTTCTCCCAAAGGCGACTGGTGCTGAGCTGGAGTTAACTGATGAGGTGGCTAGGCTTGTTCTTACCCTTCTAAGGCCACGTAATGGCGAAGATGTCCGCGTCGGATCAGGTATTCAATCTCTTTCCTCAATTGGATGCAATCATCGATTTGGTGTCCATGGTCCCTATGGAACTCATAGTATTTGGTATTGTCTCTTTTTGCTGGGTCTGAATTTATCTGAGATGGCCACCTTAGAAAATTTTCATGTTGCACCTCACGTAAGACCTGTGACATTGAGGTCAGTTAGGTGTATTGCTCAGGTGAATAATTGGTCGAGCTCCTACTGGTAGGTCCTTGTGCGATCTCTCGACGCTCCCTTTGTCTTTGGGGATCGTCCTGCTTTCCCCCGCCTCGGGATTTGTCCCGCCCTGGCCGCCACTGGGCTTCTCGCTTCCCGCTTCCCGTCGCCCTCGGCTTTCCTTTCGGGGGGTGTATAACCCTTTGCTTGGATAAGAGGGCTTCATCACCATTGATATACTTCTTTGTCTTGGCGAGCACTTCGACCATGCAAGCCTGAGGGTTCTTTGAGATATAGAACATTAGGTCTTTCGATTGTACCCCAAGCCCTGCAATAAAGGCGGTAATGGCGAACTTTTGTCAGTATCCACCTTAATGACTCTACTGGCCAATCTCGACATACGACCTCGTGCTCTCCTCGCTTAACTCGCTTTATGGTCAGAAAGTGATAACTTGGCATCTTGTACATTCTTGCTCCGATAAAGTGTGAGACGAATGCGATGGAAAGCTCTGTGAACGATGAGATGGAAGACGCTGAGTCTCGCAACCAGCCAACGCTGGGCCCTTAGTGTGATAGCGAAGATGCACTTATGTAGTCCCGAGTATCCGGTGTACCCATCCGTTCTTATATGTATTGAGGTGATCAATGGGGTCTTTCGTTCCTTCGAACATTTCGATCTGAGGCATTATGAACTTCGCGGGGAGGGGGAAGTAAAGACCTGGCCAGAACAGGATTCGGGCCATTGCACTAAGGCTTCCATAGAGACCGGAGCGCCGCCTTTATCGTTTCTCTATGGCAGCCCCGTTGGATGTCCTTGAACCTCTGCTCCCATGACCGCTCCCCTACTTCCTACTGATAAGGGGTGGGCCCATCGCCTCTGTTGTTCCTACCATGTCTCTCCCTCATCATGATTTTCCGTGAGCTCAGAAGTATCATGCTCCCCGGCTCGCTAGTTCTCCTTCTCCATCCGCTCTCGAGGAGGGTCGAGGTGCTGTCGTTTTCTGTACGTTTTAGCCTTCTCAGTCTTTCTTCATGCCTCCGGGGCATTGCATTTGGTCTGGGTGAGTTGTCTAACTGCCTTAGTAGACGGCCGTGAGACAAAGCCCTCCATCTCGTCGCATCGCCTCATAGTTGTTTTCTAATGTTATTCTGAAGGTTCGCTTATCTATCGCCTTTGTCGGTCTTACATCCTTGGAGGATTGGCGTGGTTCCTGCTTGTGTTCCGAGTCGATACCATCAGTCACTGAGAGATCAGCTTTATTTGTAAAGGAAATGTCGTTCCTACTGCATTTCCGCGCCTAAACTGATGACATGCTTTTTCAACCGAAACCGGGCCGAGCTTTACTGGAATTGCTCGGGCCGGTCTCTGTTAACTCCTCGATGCCTTAGCTCTCAAGGAATATAAGAACAAATGATCTCGCGGGATCGTCGTTCTCCAATGCCTAAGTCGGCTTTCCTACGAATAGAAAATCAACTACTTAGGAATGAATTTTTTGTGCGTACCTTTCACCGATGGGGTGGCCTGGTATTTATAATGGGTGATCATGATAATTTTCCTAGTTGGATGATGATATAGAATGACACCTTTTCTTGTTGGATGATGATACGATATTTCTCCTATTGGGTGAGGGATTTTATTTTCTTATCGTTAACCGATTAATAAGGGATGATTGACGGGCAATTAGTAGGAAATATCCTACTTTCCTAATTGGTGGAAATTGGCCGATTATCCTTTAATACGGATTCTTTGGGCCGATTATATTACCAGCCTTTCGAAGGGGTGGACTGGGCCCTCGTCTTGGGCCTGTGTTTGAGGGATATCATCAAGGGCCGAAAGACCGGTACTGGCCATTCGCCTTTAGTCTCTCACTCTTAAGCCCGACATTCGTCCTCTTAAGCCCCCGACATTCTTGGGCTCCTTAAGCTCGACATTCGCTCGCGTTCCGCCCGCAAGCCTATTATTTTAAACCCGATCAATCCTCATTATATCCAATAATAACATGTGATTCTACATTAGAAAGATTTACATACTCGATGGTGGTTGAGTTATCATCATCTATTAATTAATTTATAATGTTAACAACATAAATTTCATTTATGTTTGGAATAAAATATTTTTCCAAAAATGTAATTCAACATAATAATGAAATATCCTATTTGTTTGAAAATTCATCTTGCTAAAAGATATAAGCATATTAGGAAATAAATTAGTGTATAATTTTTGTTAATTATTTTTAAAATAACATTATTTTGTTATTACCACTAGTTTAAGTAATAAAATTATTTAAAATATACTAATAGTTTAGTTATAAAATTTAATTTAATTTATAAACTAGTACAACTTCATTTTTGTCAAAAAAAAACAAACATATATGATTGAATAAAATTTAAAGGATAAATAAAATGAAATTAAAATATTTAAAATATGATTATTAGATAAATAAAAATATATTCAATATTAAACTGTAATTTATTTAATTCAAATGCATTTAGTAAATTTTATAAAATATTTTAAATATTAAATTATTATATAAATTATATTAAAAGATACATTTAGAAATTGAAAATAAAATAGTTAAAACAATAAAGTTTAATATATTAATCATACATTACAATAATTATTATTTTTAAAACCCCTATGCTACAAAAGAGATAGCCAAAATATCAAATAAAAATTTCAGGCCAATCAAGTTAATCAGGCCAACTTGAGCCAAACCCACATAGGCTACGGGCCAAAACGGGTCGGGCCAAATTGGTGCGATTTTATCTGGGCCTTAAATTTTACAACTCAATCTTCAAAAAATTCAAGCTAAAGTGGGTGGTGGGCTCAACCCATACTGTCAGCTCTAATATAAATATTAAATTAATAAGTTTCTCCTTGACGTTTAATTATATTTTATTTTCTGTAGGATTTTTCATAAAACAACCAAAAATAAGAAATCATATTTGTTAACAATATTTTTCCTTTCCTAACTGATACTTTCCCCTAACCAAACATAATTATAAGTTTTCCTCTAAAGATTAAAAAGAAACATTTATTGTTATTATAGATAGTATCTTTTCATTCTTAAAAATATGGGTTTAGTTATAAAAAGCTCATTCTCATATGAGAATGAGTTTTACACTGTTAGATAGGATTTTATCTCTTGAGATTTGTGTTTTCTCAAACAAAATTTTAATCTACATAGATCTCAAGAGATAAAATCACCATCTAACGGTGTAAAACTCGTTGTCATATGAGAACGAGCATTTTATAGCTGAACCCTAAATATATATCTTTTCATTTAACCTAAAATTATCTCCTCCATTAGTCTTGTGAAAAAGAAAGGAATAAGGTACAAAAATGCCTACGAGGTTTGGTCGTATGTCCAATCTGACCCCTAAAATTTTTTTGGGTCCAACCATGCCATGCCCTTAACGTTTCTGACGTGACACACTTATTCCCCCGTTGTTAACGGATTCAACGAATAGATAAATGAGGACGTTAGTGATGCTAATGTGACACCGCATGCTTTTAACTTACGCGCATAAATTTATGCACATGACTCATTAAATCCAAAATATTTTTTTGACAAATTTTCCCTCATTCCTACTTTACACCCATTATTTTGAACCAAGGATTTCTCTATTTGGATGGCATGGGTACAGTTATGCCCAAAATCTACCAACTTCAGCTCTTCAATTCTTATACTACATCTTACCTCTCTCTATCTTTGAAAACTGGAAAAAATGTTTATTTAAAAAATAAGTCACTTGCATTTTCTTGCAATATGGATGACAAGGCAAACATAGATAGAAATCAACCCTCCACAAACCGCTCACCTTTCCAATGCCGGTGATGATGAAGTGCTAGAGCAATTGGTTCGATTCTTCAAGTTTGACACTCGAAAGAGAAAGGACACTCGAACCATCTCCCTCTTTGTGGTCATTCACATTGTAGCCTTCGTAGCCACCCTATTTGTCAATTATTGTTGGATAAACTCTCACCATGATTACGCTATCAAGGTTCTTGGACACATGTCTTTTCAACCATATTGGGAGAATCCTCTACTCGGGCCTTCCTTGTCCACGTGAGTCATTTTCCAATTTCTTTCCTTCTTGATAATTTTGTCTTATTACTTCAATTGTTGTTTGCTGTCGCAGCAAGTACATAAAAGGAAAAATAGTATTGATTTTTCTTTTCCTTATTTTATATTGCAAAGGCTTTTTGGATAATCTTTAATGTGATTTTGAAATTATTATTTATTTTTGTTCCATTGATTCCTAAGAATAAAATGAGATTTTGCTTCTCCGATCTTGATGAATTGATGTCTTTTTCCCTATTTGACCATTTGATTGTTAGGGTATCCAATCTTTCTTTCCTATTGTTTTCATTGTTGCTTTTGTTTGCTTGTTGTGAAGACTTCATGAGAGAGGTCTAGTTTTTTGTTTTCACTGGATTAGGGTTTTCTACTGATTGGACATACGGTAAGGATGATGGAAACTTTATCAAAATAATATTTTAGGTTTAATGAGTCACATGTAAAGCTGTCATGTAAGTTAAAAACACGCATGTGGGGTGCCATGTCAACATTATTAACGCCACATTTGTCTATCTATTGAATCACGACAGGGGTATAAATGTAACACGACAAAAAGGTTAGGTGCATGATTGAACCCAAAAGAAGCTAGAGTCGATTAGGATGACATGTCAAACGTCAGTGGACACTTTTGCACCTTATTCCGAAAAAGAAACATATGTCACAGGAAAATCTCTTTTCATTTAACCAAAATCTCTCAAGTGTAAATTTTTCGTTTTTAGTTTTATTGTAAATGTTGTACGTGCCATAAATGTTGTGTAATTTTAAATATTATGATAGAAGGAAACAAAGTCCAAATCTATGACGACAAACACATAAGAAATAGGTCCATCATAATTAAAGGCTATTTTTGAAAAAAAAAATAAAAGAAGAAAAGACCAAGAATTTAAAGAATGTACCAATGCTTTAAAAACTAGACCGATGATAGAACTAGAAAAGTTATCGGTTCACGATCCACTAGTTGAATCGACGGTAGAAGCGTGGTTGAACAGGTGACATCATAAATAGATAATTAATATATTATTAAAAAATAAAAATAATTATAATTGACTGACTGGCTTGACCTAGTTTGATCTATTCAACCGCTCTGCTCAAATCCGCTCAAAGAAAAAAGGTTCTATAACCTTTGAACCATACCGATTTTGTTATCGGTTCACGGTTCAATCGGTTAGACAGGCAAGTCCGGTCCGATTTTTAAAACATTGGAATAAATGTTAGGAATATTAAAATTCAAAAATATTTTTAAATTTATGTTAATCAGACGGGTTCATCAAAATTTGTCTTTTAAAAGGACAAATTTAGTTGAAATTTAAAATTCTCATCTAAAAAGGCAAATTTTAAACTTTACTTTAAGTTTTCAATTATTTTTAAACTTTAATTAATAGGAAAATATGCAAAAAACACGAGGATTTCATGAAAGTACAACTAATTACACTGTGCTTTTTTTAGCAAAAAAAAAACCTTGATGTTAATGCCCGCAGCTTAAAAGACCCATGTCGTAATCAATTTCGCACACTCACTTTACTATCGCGATTCCCGTCATATTGTCGACGTGTTCATGAGACCCACACACACTCTCCTCTCTCATCTCTCTCCTCTCAAACCCTCATCATACACTCTTTCCTCACCCCTTCCAATTGGAAGTTGGAACCACCAAACCCCTTACCCACCCAGCTCCAACACCCAATCCCAACCTGGTCACATCCAAGGCATTTAAAAAAAATATATTAAAATTTTATTTAATTTTAAAATCTACTAAATGAAATTTCAACATTTATTTTTTAATATAGATAAATTATTCGCGATTTAAATTTACTAAATAAAAAATCAAAATATAAATAAATTATTCATTATTTAAAATTAATTAGATATTACATATTTAATATTAAAATAAATTAGTTTTAAATAAAAATATTAAATATTAATACTCATCCATTTGAAATGATATTTAATATTAACATATCCATTTAAATAAAGTTCACAATATTAAAACCTTTTCCCATTTCAAATAGATTAGTTTTTAAATAAAAATATTACATTAAAACAAATCCATTTGAAATAATATTTAATATTAAAATATTATTTCAAATAAATATTAACATATATCTATTTAAATAAAAAATTAAATATTAAAACTCATCTATTTGCCCATCATATCTAGCTCAAGTGGTAGAGTATTTATAGTCAAAACAGTCATAAGGGTATAGGGACCGTTTACTACCTTGAAACTAGAGTGTATTAAAAAAAAAACTCATGTATTTAAATTGTATTAAATTATAAAAAGGTTTACAACCTCAAAAAGGCATTATATGAGTTGAAACAAGCAACATGGATTTCAAAGGAGTCCTTTTAAGTAGACACTTTATATAAAATCAAATTCGACAATTGAGCCGAACACAAACCACCTAAACTGACGATTGTTGCGATCTTGGATTAATAGTCAAAGATTCTCTATTGTAATTCTTTCCTATTTCTATTATATTCTTTCCTAGTTTAGAGATATTTCTCTATTAAGCAAATAACTTAATTATAGGAATAACTTGATTGTAGGATCTAATTATAGGAATAGCTTGATTTTAGGATCTCTATTATCTCTATAAATATGTACATGTAAAGATACAGATTTATTATGAATAAAAATATTCTTCTATATTTTACAAGTTGGTATCAGAGCCACAAAACCCTAAATCATTCTTCTTTGAATCCTTAAACCATGAGCAAGTCGACTAAACATCCAATCACCACCCAATTTCATCATTATTCAACACGAAGGTTCATCATTCAATTCGTGATTTGTATCAATGAGACCAACTATATCTGTGGTCTCAAATGTTAGAGATGCAGAATTGCTAAGAAGGAGAAATCATTCGTGGCACACGCCACCTAAGGAGAAAGATGAATATGAAAAGTGGGGTATTCGTGACAATCGAAGGTCAAAAGATGGTTGTTGATGTCTATGTCCCCGGAGATTATGAAGCGAAACATTCGCTTACCCACCGCACGAGATATTTGGAAAGCTCTGTCTAAAGCCTTTTATGATGGAGTGGATGAATTACAAGTTTTTACCTTGAACCAGAGGGCTTTCTCTGCTAAACAAAATGGCAGACTACTCTTTATATATTATGGAGAACTGATTGAAATCTTCAGTGAGTTAGATCATCGTGATAAGGTGATCATGGTGGGTGAGACAGATATTGCATCCTATGTGGGACTTTGCTTCAGCGACAAAGGGTGCATATCTTTCTCGCTGGATTAGAGGGTGATTTCGAGCAAGTGCACGGAAAAATCTTGAGGAAGGATCCTATCCTTGAATTAGAAGAGTATTATGACCTAGTTCACCGCGAAGATGTCTACGGCTGCAGGATGAACGAACAATCGGGAAAATTCAAGCTTCTATGGCACTGGAACCGTCTAATCAAAACTGGTCTCCTCAACAACAACAAAACCAAAAAAGGCCCATCCATCCTACGACTACTAATGGTGGCGACAAATCATCATAGAAATGCACTCATCGCGATCAAACTCATACAAAAGTCGATGAACTGGGGATATCCGAATGGTGGGATCATAGCCGTGACTCCTGGAAGAAGAATTCCAAGAAGGCCTTACCGTCTAATTGTTGAAATAAAGGCTGCAGGATTATAGCGTTAAAAGTCCGCCATTATGCCAGCAGCAGTAATGGTGGTAAGGTTTTAAATATTTCTACACTGCTTCTCGATAGTGCATGATACTGATCTGCAATCTGATCATATGACATTTGATTCTAGACAAGTCTAACCTCTTAAATCTTCCTCACAAAATTCTGTTTCCATTGCCAATGGTACCTCAATTCCGATTATTGGGAAGGATCCTTGTCCCTCACTAACACCTTGAATTTAGATTATGTTTTGTCATTGCTCCCCTTGAATTATAATCTTTGTCGGCTTCTTAAATAACCACGCTTTATTTTGTGTTGTCATTTTTGGCCTAAATTTTTATGTATTTAAGGACATTCGGACAAGGCAAACGATTGGTTGTGGTGTTAGGCGCAGGAAGCCGACATTACTGACTTGGTGTCAAGTTCGATGAGGTCAAGGCTGCTTAAAGATCGGGGTTCCAAAAAAAAAAAAGAAAAAAAAAGGAAAATATGAGATATGGTTATGGCATCAATGTCCGGGGCATGCTTCTTGGTTGCATGAAGAAATTTATTTAGTTCATTTGCAAACTTTGATGTCTCTTAGTTTCAATGTGATGTTTGTGAACTTGCAAAGCCATTCTTTGCTCGTTTCCATTAACTTTGAACAAAGTCCAGCCTTTTATGATCATGATTCATGTTTGGGACCCATCTAAATTTGCTACTTTGGATGGATCGTGTTGGTTTGTTACTTTTATTGATGATTGTACCATGATGACTTGGGTATGCTTGATGAAGTCCAAAAGTGAAGTAAACTTGTTATTTCAAAATTTTCATAGAATGGTTTGTAATCAGTACAATGCACAGGTTCAGGTTCTCCGTAGTGACAATGGAGGTGAATATTTGAGTTTTGAATTGAAGCTGATGCAAAGCCCAGAACCATTCATCAAACTACTTTAAATTCGATACACCTCAACAAAATGTGGGGGTGGTGGAGCGAAAAAATCGTCACTTGTCGAGGCTCGTTTGCTTCATTGATAAGCACATATGCTCTTTATCCTACTGGGAAACACACTTACCTTTGCAACATATTTGATCAACCGAGTACCTTCCAAAGACTATTGATTTTCTGACACCATCCTGTGCTCTCATTGAAGCAATTGTTGCTCCGGGCCGGTCCAAACCTTACCACCTCATGTCTTCGTCAGGTAAAGATTTCCAGACATCTTCATAAGCTACAATAAGAACAAGTTGACACCCTAGAATTGTGATGTCTTTTTAGGTATGCTTACTACCAAAGCTGCACTGATGTTATCACCCAAGCAAATGAATGTTTGTTACAATGGATGTAGTTTTCTCATGAAGACTTGATGGTTTCTTTCCTTCTGAAAGCCCGAATCTCTGCTGTGAGCACCTTAAAGAAGTTCAAGTCTGTAATTATGATTTTCCTCGATCTCTATGTAGGGGGAACTCTCTCGAACCCGGTAAATAATCCGAATGGGAATGAAAAGGAACGCCCTAAACTTGGTAATGAGAATGCCAAGAACTGGATTTGAGTTGTATAAATTCCGGGACCACAATGGTGTGATGAACGGATGAAGACCTAGAAAATGAAGTCAGGATCAACCTCCACCTAATCACCGCACCACAAGCAACTGATACACTAAACCAATCGCCACGAGGATGGTCCTCATAAATGTCTGAACCACCAAAGAAAACAACTACCACCACCGCCAAACTGCAGGTATTCCTAAACCCACATATGAACCCAAACTTTCTAGTAAAGCAACATCCCAATCAGCAGGTAGAAGTCTTCAGCCTACGCAAGGTGGAAAGTCGTTATGAATGAGGGCATGAAATCTTTTTACGTAAGAATGAAACTTGGGAACTTGTTGATCGTCCTCCAAGGAAGAAACCAGTTGGATGTCGGTGGGTTTATACTGTGAAGCACAAAGCAGATGGTACAATTGAACTTTTTAAAGTGAGACTAGTAGCAAAAGGGTACACCCAAACCTATGGAATTGATTATATAGATACATTTGCACTTGTAGCTAAAATCAACATAGTTCGAGTCTTATTGTCTCTAGCTGCGAACCTGGATTGACCATTGCAACAATTTGATGAAAACGCCTTTCGCATGGCGAGTCAGTCCAAAGAAGTGTACGTGATCGCCACCGTGGTGCATGATACCGTATGCATTATCGAAAGTGTGCAAATTAAAGAAATAGTCAGACTGGCTAAAACAACTCGAGCGTAATTGAAGGTTCATGAATCCATGAGGTCTTCGCTACCATCGAAAGTAATCTCATTCACACTTTATTCTCGGCAAAACAAAGGTGATGGTAAGATCATCGCCCTTATTGTGTATGTTGGGATGACATGGTGGTTACGTAAAATGACCCCGATGAAAGGAAGGCTCTACAGTTAATGTGTCGGGTTTAATTTGAAATGAAAGACCCCTACACTTGAAATATTTTCCGATCAAGTGTCTCGATCTCGATAAAGGGATTTCTGTCTCAAAGAAAATATGCTTTAGATTCATTAGAACGGTATGTCAAGATGTCAACTAAATTGATACACCAAGAGGTGCAAGGATTGAAGTTATGTAATGAGACTAATCGTGCCCGTTGATAAAGGGAGATATCGTAGACTCAAGCAGTTGACTGATGTACTTAGCTCACACTAGGCTGGGATCTTGCCTATGCATCGAGTATCAAGAATAGTTTATGCATAACTCGGAGAACAACATATGAATGCAAAGCTTATGCTTACATTTTAAGGTATCTAAAGTTCGCTCCTGGAAAGGGAATTTTGTTCACTAAAAATGTAGATTGTCAAAGTGTGGATGCATATAGTGATGCTGACTGGGCTGGAGCAATAGATGACAGACGATCTACTCGATATTTCACCTTCAGAGGTGGTAACTTCATATATGGAGCATAAAGAAGCATAATGTTGTTGCACGCTCAAGCCGCCAGGTCGAATTTGGGGTGGGCATGGCACTGGAATATGTGAAGGCATTGTGGCTAAGACTCTATTGATGGATTTGGGCTATCTCGCCTAGGGTGGATCCGATTCTACTTTATTGTGAAAATAAAGATGTGATATCGCTATAATCCGTACAACATGATCGTATTGTGCCATGAGGTAGACAGATTCTTCATTAAGGAGTATTTGGATGAGAAAATTGTCAAGTTGCCTAAGATTTGATTCGAAAATCAATTGGATGATATCCTCACCAAAGTTGTTTCAAGTCAAGTGTTCTCAAGTTTTTGTAATAAGTTGGCATGCGTTACATATCTATGTAAATCTAACTCGAGGAGGTATGTTATCGATTAATAGTCAAAGATTCTCTATTATAATTCTTTCCTATTACTATTATATTCTTTCCTAGTTTAGAGATATTTCTCTATTAGGCAAATAACTTAATTATAGGAATAGCTTGATTGTAGGATCTCTACCATCTCTATAAATATGTACATGTAAAGATACAACTTTATTATGAATAAAAATATTCTTCTATGTTTTACAAGTACGATTAGACCAACGAATCGCAGTTCAAATTTCAATTCAATTATAATCTTTTGGATTGCTGGAAGTGGCCCAAATGTGCCCAACTCAGCTCTATCCACATTGATGTAGGGTAGCTTTTGGTGTATAAAAAATAAAGAGAATAACATGTCTTGAACTCCAAACCTCAAATTAAGATAAAAGATATTGATCCATTGAGTTACACCACAACTTGTGAAATAATTGCAAATATTTAAGTAATATTAAATGAAGTGAATCAAATAATTAATTTTATATATTTTGATATGTTAGATTTAAATATTAAAAAATATTTCATTTATAAATTTTTAAATATGATTATAATATTAATTTATATTTAATAATATCAATATAAAAGATAAATATTTTACAATTTTAATTTATTTAAATATATTTATTATTGTTAATTTTATTATTTTTTCGATTGAGTCGGTTTTTAAAACATTGATATAAGTACGCATACTTCACATTTATTTGCTAAACTAAGTTAAATATGTCAAAGGAAGAAGATAAGTATCGAGAAGTGGTGCATGATAAACCAAGACAAAAATGGTCACGTTTACCTTTTATTTTCTTGTTGTTAAAGAGTTACACTGAGAGAGAATTAATATATACCTTGAATTATAGAGTTTTTTCTTTAATTTCTGAGTTTCATCATTTCTTTAAATAAATAGTTGGATATAAAACAATAAACATGTATAAGATAAAATTATAAATATAGATTAATTTGTGAGAGAGGTTAATATTTTATTTTATTGTCCATTTTTAGTATAGAAAGTATACGTTTTTACACCTTTTTTGCTGTTTAATTTTTAATTAAGTGAATTTTATTCAATTTTTAATATAAAGAAATTAGAGAGTAATGAGAATTATAATCACTTAAAAAGGAGAACACAGAATTGATTTGTGCCGATGTCAGAGAATTCCTTTTCTTGTTATTGATACTTTTTGTTTGAGTAAATTCAAGATCTTTCATAGCAAGATTGGTATATAGGGAATTTTCTATCTACTTCAATATGCTTCACTTGTCCTGGTCATGATTGAATGCCTTATCCATATGAGTATATTTAGGGTGCCCTTTTATTGGCTCTATGCTTACTTATCTTCATTGGTATATATACTGTATCTCTAATAATAATTAAGTCTCTTTCTTATAATATGGTATCAAAGCGATGTTTAACAAAAACCATGGGGCCGCCTTCTACCACCTTTGCCATATAGAAGCCTCTCGTTAGCCCTTATCCTTCCCCAATGGCCAAGAATCCTCTTCCATCACCACCGTGCCTCACATCAGCATCTCTCGACCGACCGATCCACCCCGTAATCAACTGCTTCAATGTCGTTGCTTAAGCACCACTAAACCTTCAAAGCCAAGGAGAATCTACTTCAAAATGACAAATAGTAATGACTGTGTTATATTCAAGAATTCCCTTTCTTGTTATTTGGAGTATTTTGTCATGAATCATAATTTTTCATGAAGATTGTTACAGGAAATTTTCTATCTACTTCAATATGCCTCTTTTCACTTTGGTCCCGATCATGATTGAATGCCTATCCATTAGTATATTTAGGCTTTTACTTGGGCTCTATGCTTTTACTTTTTACCTCGTATTAGTATATATATACCTCATCTCTCTCAATAATAATTAAGTCTCTTTCATAATATGGTATCAGAGCGACAAGCTTAACAAAAAAAAAAACCCTAACCGTCGTCTGCACGCCATGATCCGCCTTCGCAGCTTCATCTTTCTCAATAGTCACCAATCTTCTTCACCACTATTGTCGTGCCTCCTCGTCGTTTCTACGCCTTGACCAGATCGATCTCGCTTTAGAACGAATCAATAATGTTAGTGTTCCAAAGATCGCTAAAAACTCAGTCATACAAATTATTTCTCACACAAATTTAATTCACATCTCTCCTATTCAGGTATGATCTACTTGGGTTTTTCGACGACTCAAAGTCGTGTCCTCAAGCGATGATAACTTTACCCGATGTTGATTCCACCTCCCAAAATCCGGATCATATTCTTCGCTCGAGCAGACCACTGCCACGCAATTGGGTCGATTATACACCTATTATAGTTTATCTCACTTCCACCACATCTCGAGCCGTGTACCACTCAAAATGATGATGCCTCTAAATCACGTGAACGACCAAGATCCATCATTAATCTTGCCGCCTCTAGCAAGGTAATTGGTCTATTATCGACTATGGCAGGGGGTGATGTCAAACACAAAGATTGACTCTCTTGCTCTTATGAAAGTTCATGTTGACTTTATGGAGTTTCATTCATGTCTTGAATGGACTTGGCCTGCCTTAACAAACATATCCCATTCTCATGCAAGTCTGGAATCTAGTTGCATGAGGAATTGTTTGAGCACTACTTAATTACTGAGCCCAACTGCAATCTTTCGTAGTTCCTTAGCACCGCATCACCAAACGAACCCGCCGTTACTCTGGGGTTCCCGACTCTTCTTGTCACATCATCGGTTGAGCATCTATGGAAGAAAGAACCACAATCGATCTCAGCAGTCATAGACCCCACCTGATGCCCCCTTGCAATACTGACTTGCTCCACTAACCCAGATCAGGCATAGTAGGTACCTCGGGCTTGCTCCTCCATAGTGTCCTCGGCATCTAGCTCCACCGACCCAGTTCAAGCATAGTTGCTACCTCAGGTGTTATCAAAGTTATGGTATAACCAAGCACTTTGCTCGACAATGCAATCATTTATCCACCTTGAAGCTTGTGTCTCTTCCACCCGCCCTTGCCCGAGCTCAGTGCACCACCTTCACTGCCCCTATGGCCATACTTACAAATCGCCATTACTCCACTCTGCAATTCTCTAAATCAATATGATTCACGCCTCTACCATGTGACCACTTTAATTCGTGCCCTAGCTCTTCATGAGTCGTACACCACCTCTAACAATGTTTATCAATTTCCAACATTGGCTCCTTTTCCCTTACCTCACTCCCTACACCTTTATTATTTTCAAATGTGCTACATGTGTCGCTGTGTCTGGGCACCTGATCACCGACGAGAACAGATCTCCCCCTGAATGATCCCATGAATGTCCGGCTTGGCCTTTCTTTAAGGTACAAGATCGCTAATAATCGATCGCCTCTAGTCAGGCAAACATAGAGACGATGTCTATTATTGGCCGGTTAGCCTCTCAACTTTCTGCTTAGTCGCTTCTTCGTCAGCCCACGCCGCTATCTCAATGTGGCATATAGTCTCTGGCCACCATTCCTGCCCATTTTTCACAAATTTCTTAGTGTTTTAAGTATTTCCTCCGAAGAACATTTATGTTCCTTTCAATCTCATAATATTAATAGCCATGCCACTTTACAACCAAGCATTACCCTTCTCCTTGATGTCATATTCTCTCGATGTTTTGACTCAGATTATGCCCAAAAGTGCTATTTTGAGCCCTATTCGAGATAGGTTTTGAGTAATTTTTTTGCGCACTAATCATATCAATTAAGCCAATTGAGGGTGGTCTGTGTCCACTTAGCATCACTAATACCATTTCGAGTTTGTTTTTGGTGATTTTGTAGATTTGCATACCTCACCCACCGTGTTTAAGCCGATGACAATATATGTGCCGACGTCAGAAACAATGCCAACCATCCAAAATATCAAACTCAAGTGTGGAACCGGGAAGGTAATGTGACAAGAAAGAGTGCGTTGGAGGGATGCATGGCAAAGAAGTGAAGGCATAAATTCCGTGAATTCGCCATGATTATAAAATACCGACGCGGTACTAAGAACATAGCTTAAAATTCGCAATCCCAGCTTAAATGGGAAATGGCTAGGCTAGCTAATTTCGTTAGGCTAGCTTTAAATTATCGCGGCCTAGCCGAAATGAATCCACTTTCTTATGTTCACATGAATTTTCAACAGTTGTTGGGTTCTCATAGCTGCAGCCAAATTCATCATGATAGCGTAAATCCTTCCACCATCTCTCGTGTATTTCACAGCCATTTAAATTTTCGCTAGGCTAGCGAAATTTCGCTAGATAGATAAATTCACATCCCAGTGAAATTTTCTATCCATAAATCTCCGCATAGCCAAAATTCCTGCTCTACACTTTATATATTGTCTAAACGACATGCTTTGGTATTTAACACCTTATTCCTTTGTATGGTTCAATATTTTAGGCTTTCTCAGATATACACTGGGTGGCCTATAAGCTCTCCATGATTTTGTAACCCACAACTTTAAGAAATCTTTGATTTGTAAGAAGAACTTTGCATTTACTTAGGTTTGCTTTTCTCTCTCTCCTTTCTTTCTTTCATTTTTCTTAGGTCGCTGAACACCCCTCAGACTTACAACTCATGAGATGCTTTGGTTGTCTTATAGCCTTGAAGAGGAAGGTGGCTAGCTTTGGTTTTGGGCAGCTGCAGGTGTCCCCATGTTTTAAATACAGTACTTTATTTATGGCTCCCACAAACTAGGGTTTAATGCCATTTAATGTCATTATTTGGGCCAATACTTGCCATGTTTTAGGTACAAAGCATACTTATTGAAAGATTTGACTTAATATTCTTTAGATGGCCTTACTTTGAAATAATTTAAATGAGGCTATGTTAGGTTTTAAATCAAAGGCAGAATGCATGTTAATTCTACACTCAAATAGGAGTGGTTCTAGGTTAGCCTTATAGTTAAACAAAGATCCTGGGTTATGGCTTTACTATATGTCACTCACATAGCACGATATAACCCGAGGACACGCATAACCCCCCATGTTAATGCTAGTGACCTAAACCTTCAAGGTAACCATTTCACACTTTCATTTAAGCCATTACGTTTAGTCAGAACTAAACAACTCCTAATCGCTTTTGAAACAAATCCACAAAATCCAAAAACAAAAGCCTCACCATTTTCAAACACTTATGTAAGTCATTCCATGGGATGAAACCCATCCCCGTGTTCACCCTAGATCACTCGTATCGCGAAGAGCTTGACTACGCAGTAGGGAGGAACTTAGAATATAAATTTTGTTGACCCCCCACCGGCACGAATCAAATGATCGCTGTTGGATGGTGCCAACCACGCTTGATGAGTTGAAGTGTACTTGTAATCCTCACACGCGTAGGTGACCTTTGTACTCCTTGACTTGTACATTAGAATCATAAAAGTTTTCATTACTTCAAGCATCGTGACTGTTTATTTTCAGTTTTTTTTTTTCATACAATCGCTTTATTTTAACTAACACTATCCTTTGCCAAGTTTACAGTTCTTGTCACCAAATTGTGGTAAATGATGTTTATAAATCAGCCGGGACGTAGACACTTCCGTAGACTACATGTGAGAATCAAAGATCAATTGAAACAAGGTT
>JAEQBH010003834.1:0-131159 GCA_016808115.1 Tetrastigma voinierianum | reverse complement strand
CAATTAGGTTGCATGGATATGGGCTATGCCGAACAGGAAAGATGAGCCCCAGCCATCTCGGCTACCGGCCATTAAAACTATTGATGTAATGACCTTAGCGATGTCTGGTTGTATGGCGTTAGCCGAGTTTGACGAGTTTGACAAGCGCTTACTATGTGGATCCAGTTGACTTTTAGGATGAATAGTTTTGGGTTGTAGGAAGCCGCGTTCGCCGTCGATGTGAGTTCGTAGGCCGAGCGGAGCGTCAAAAAATCCGACTTCACGGATAAAAGTTCATAGCTCGAAAGTTCAAATATGACGCACTTTATGGTGTCTAAAAGTGCATGCGGGGTTTGAAGCGACTAGGCCCTATATAAACATAAATTTGGATGCCAAATGAAACCCTAGCCCCAAAACACCATCTTAAGCTCCAAAACCCTAGAAAAAACTCTCAAAAATCGTGAACACCAAGTTGGGTAGTTTGACCATTTGCGGCCAGCTGGGGTTTGAGACCAAAGGAGGCTTTGGCCGACCTTTCCCTCCACCACGCGCGGACGGGGAGGAGGAGGGACATCCGGGCCGATCCCGCCGGTAGGTTTTCATGGCCAACCGCCCGGCCGGACGGCGGGATCGGGGCGGCGAAGCGGCCTGGTGGCGGCAGCGGGTGGGTCGTAGGTTTCTCTTGATTTTCCGGCCATTTCAAGCCATTTAAGTAACCATAGCTCACTTTTCACCATTTTTGGACCCTCGAACTGTTCAGTGGTCCCTTTTTGCTAGATTCCTCGCGTTTGGTCTGACGAAAACAAAGTTGGTAGATGGTTGGATCGAGGTTTTACGGCCACCCGCGACAGCGTTGGACCAGGTAATGGTACTGATGAGTTCCTGGTCTCTTGGGCTTTCCATTGATATGTGGTTTGTAAATTTTGGACGTCGTTTGGTTGGTTTTCCATTTTTAGGTTGTTTCGGGTAATTACCGAGAAGTTTGGTGAAATAGGTACGATTTGTCAGAACAGCAGAATTGAGTTGGATTAGTGAGAATTGGATGTTTTATGAATTATTGAATTGATTCAATTTCAGGAAATTAGCCCCTCGGGTGAAAAGCCCCAATTTTAGTCATAGGCCACATGGGCACATTAGCGTAATTGGACTTGTAGATCAGTTGGATGGTTTCATAGTTCTAAAAGGTTACATTCTAAGGCCTTGAGGGCATCCCAATGTGTTGTTGGTTGATTATTGGAGCCTAAAGGTGTTTATTTTGTGATACAGGCACTCTAGAGTAGACGATCTGCTTGAGGGAAGCGGGGCTGGCCCAATCTCAGTTTGTGAAGTGGTTTATATGTTTTTAAATGATTTGAGGTATTATGTTGATATTATATCTATTGTGATTAAATATTTTACATATATCTTGTTTTTGATCAAATGGTTGGTTGCATACAAATGTGATTATCAGATTCTCATATATAACAATTATCATTTCATCTGATTTTTGTCCAACATTTTAACTATTTGGGATTTTGCGAGTTCTGGATGAGTATGTGGTATTTTTAAATATGTTGAATTACGTGGATTGAGGTTTTAAACCATTTTGAAAAGTTATTGATTTAAAAAAAAAAAGGATCTTGAGATTTTGTGGAATGACTCTGATACGGTATTGTTGGGAAAGTACATGTTAGCAAGGGAACGATTTTGTCAGTTGCCACGTGATGGCCGGGTGTAACCACAGGTTTATTAGTTTCCACGGTCGTGAGGTCGGGTTCTGGACGGTGGTTTGCCGCGATCGTGAGGGTTGATTCCGTCCGGCCGGGTTATATATTAATTCCGATTATTGAAGTGGAGGCTTCTGGAGTAGGTGGTTGCCACATTCTGGTGGTCGGGTTACCCGGCTTGGTTTATGTCGGTATATGGTACCGCGGTACATTGTTGGTCTTTGATTAAAGTATAAGCATTTGTATTTATGGTTCACGTATTTTTCTTTGGTTATTTTTACGACATGATGGATACATATATTTATGCTCAATTGTATGTTGTGAAAGCGGTCGGGTTTTAAGAGGCTCTTGAAAATGATGTCGGTTAGAATTTTTGAGCATATTTGTCATATTATTTGGGCTTTGGTAAAGTTAGGTTTATTAGTAGTTTGCTAAGCGGGGAACATTACAAGAGTGGGCGTGAGGTCTTGAGAAGAAATTTTGAAAATAAAAGCATTATTTTCCATATAAGTATGTCACTCACTAGATTTATTTCTCACGTTTATTGTTTAATATATGTTCCCTAGGTGAGGCTTCCGATTCGTGGGGGCACACCTCAGCGCCCGATTCAACACCTAGCTCTTCTGCGACCGACAGGTACTCTACCCCATCCAACTGTCTTTGTTTTATTGGACCTATTTATTTTCATTTATAGCCTAAATTAGCAAATACTCAACTTAGAGAATGCTCGATATTAGTATTGAACTCGTATGGGTCACTGTATATGATGCAGTTTATGACTACATTTGGATAGGACGATTGATGGATTTCCTATATAATTGAGTATTGTGGTCTTGCATGTCTTGCTTCTCTTTCTTGGGGTGGGTTCCATTGTGCATTCCCTATGGTTTGTACAGTGGGACTTCACTAAGCGGGACTGTAGGAATCTTGGGAGGTTTCCGGGGTTGGGTCTTATCAGGTGTTGTATGAAAACTAGGTGAGGTCTATTGCTCCTAGTTATGTTCATTAATCTTGACATTTCTCTTGGTATCACGTGGTTCTATTGAGAAGCACTATAAAGTTTAGGACTTGTTAAAGGAAATTGATGAGCGATTCGCCAAGTTCGTGAAGTCTCTCGCTAGTATCCTTATTATTTAGTTCTCCACCCTTAGGCTCACTAGGGTGAAGGTTTCAACGTGATCACATAATATTGCTTGATGGACATAGAGGCTCGGTTAAGAACCTAGAAGGTGCAAATCGAATCCTTCCTTGTTCAATATATTCTATGTACTCCTCCTCCTAAGTATAACCTATTAGTCTCATACACCAAGGAGGGTTCGGTCCAGTGTAATTATGACCATGTGTGCAAGAGGAGGAGCTGACTACTTATTGAGCAAGGAGAGAAAAGGTGCTTTTCACTCTTCAGATGGTAAAGGGAAGAATAATGCCTAAACAGGAGATGTGAACTCATTTAAGTAGGGGTATCAGAAAGATCTGTGTTCTACTATAAAGAGGACCCACATGAAGAAGGGCGTGTAAGCACAAAAGCGACTTGAAAAGAAAGAGTACTTTTTTTTTTTCATTAAGTATGTTATGAATCAAATTTCAAATGTTAATCATAACACTTGGTGGATTGACTTTGGTTATACAATCCATGTTTCAAATACCTTGTAGGGTATGAGAAACCTTTGGAAGTTGGTGGGCAGTGAGCGGTACATCCATTCGAGAAGGAGGTAAAGATCAAGCCATTGGGACTTACAGTTTAAAGTTATTGGCAGTTTTGTTTTGCGAGATTCGGAAAAGACATTCTATGTACTAGTTTTTTTAAATTTGTTTTCAATTTCAGCACTCATACCACCAAAAGTTTCTTATAACTGGGATGCGGTTTTACATTAATGTCATCCAGAGGTTAGTGGATATGGTACATTTTTGTGTGATGGTCTTTAATTTATACGATTGCAAGATAATAATGGTTATAATTCATTAAGTTGCTTGTTGGTGATAAACAAAGTGTTATGAAAGAAGAATCATCATTATGGCATTAGAGATTGGGACACATCTCCATTCAAAGGATTACAAGGTTAGTAAATGAAGGGGTACTAAGTTCCCTGGACTTTACCGACTTTGAGACATGTTTGGATTGCATTAAAGGAAAGCAAACCAACAAGTCTAAAAAGGTGCAACAAGGAGTAAACATTTGTTAGAAATCATACATATAAACATTTGATGTCTTGACATGGACGGGAGTGATCCGAAATACTCCATCACCTTCATTGATGACTACTCATTTATATGTATCTCACCATGCTTTACTGTAAGGACAAAGCGTTGAAACCCTTTACAAGGTGTTCAAGGTTGAAGTAGAGAAACAATGCAGGAAGCAAGTAAAGATAGTGAGGAGTCGGATAGAGGGTGGAAGTACTATCGTGGAGCCCTGCAGAATGAATGACACCGAGTCCATTTGCTAGGTTTTCTTGAGCTTAGGATTGTTGCCATTGCTGTTTCTTTAGTTCTTTGGACCCGAGAATGGTGTGGCGGAAAGAGAAACCCGAACTTTATGGACATTGTAAACAATATGAGGGTAATGGTTATCTTCCTCATTTCTTGTGGATGGAGGCATTAAAGGCAGACGATTGTATATGATAGCCAGGGTTCCGACAAGATCGTCAAAAAGACACCAATTAGCATGAGGTTATTTAAAGAGTGGAAGCCCGGGTTTGACCGAGATCGTGTATGCGGGGATGCCATTTAGTGAGATTTATAATCCACAAGAAAAGAAACTTAACCCAAGGGCTATAAATGGGCATTTCATTGGATATGCTGAGAAGTATAAAGGTTATAGATTCTATTGTCCTTTTCATACCACTAGGATTGTGGAATCAAGAAATGTGAAGTTTCTCGAGAATGACTTAATCAGTGGGAGTGGTCAATTTCATGACACCTTGTTTGAAAGAGATCTCTATCGAGGTGAATACTGGTCGACTCATGAATTAATTGTCATACATACCCCATGGGTAAGCGGTATAAGGCGAGCCAACCATCGAGGGTTCCACATAATTGAGACCTATAGATCACGTTGTGGGGAACCCTGAATGTTGAACAGCAGTTGACGTGGTTCTTTGAGAAAGCAAGTTCAATGAAGAAACAACATTAAGGAGATCTACTAGGTTTAGAATTTCAGCTATTCCTAGTGATTATGTCATGTACTTACAAGAATCAGATTACAACATAGGAGTCGAACATGATCTAGAAACGTTTTCACAGGCCACAAGTTCTTAAGAATCTGAATTATGGTATGAGGCCATGAAAGATGAGATAAATTCTATGGCCTCTAACAAAGTCTGGATCTTTATTAGGATTGCCTTACGGGTGTAAAGCAATTGAATGTAGAGTGGGTCTTTAAGACTATGAAAATGGCTCACAAGGCCACATTGAGAACCTGGAAACTAGACTTCGTGTGAATTCACTTAAAGGGAAGGAATCTACTACACGAAGACCTTTTCTCCGGTATCCTAGAAAGATTCTCTTCGAGTAATTATGGCTTTAGTAGCTCATTTCGACTTGGAGTTGCATTAGATGGATGTGAAACTGCCTTTCTTAATGGTGGACTAGAGGAAGAGGTTTACATGAAACTCTTTGAAGGATTCTCCTCTACAGTGCCAATGAACATGGTTGCAAGCTTAATAAATCCCGTATACGGTTTAAACCAGTGTCCGACGATTGGTATCTAAAGTTTCATGAGGTCATCTCAACTTTCGATTTTGAAAGAATGTCATGAATAATTGTATATACCATAAGGTTAATGAGTAGATATGTTATCTTGTTTTATATGTGGATGATATTTTGCTAGCAACTAATGATGTGAAAACATTATACGAGGTGAAACAATTCCTCTCAAAGAACTTTGATATGAAGGATATGGGTGAGGCATCTTATGTCATTGGCATAAAGATCCATAGGGAAAGATCTCGAGGCATTTTGGGTTTGTCTCAAGAGACTTATATCAACAAAGTCTTAGAGATTTCATATCAAAAGTGTTTTCTAGAAGTCAGTCCAGGTGAAGGGTGATATGTTCGGTTGAACCGGTCTGAAGGCAATCTTGAGCGGGAAAAGATGAGAGACACTCCGTATGCTTTGGTTGTTGGAAGTCTCATGTATGCACAAGTTTGTACCATACTTGACATTGCCTATGCTGTTGGAGTAACCTAGGGGTCGATCACTGGAAAGCTGCAAAGAAGGTAATGCACTATATTTAAGGGGTGAAGGGACTGTCTTGAAGCGTCTGAAGTCAGGTGGTTACCAGAGGTGGCCAGCTACTTTTGTGGCCCGGCTTATTTGGTGTGGACTGAAAGTTCACATCGGGTTATATTTTTATGCTAGAAAGTGGAGCTATGTCTTGGAGGAGCATAAAGCATCACCTTGGCTTGACCAACGCCAGTATGGAGGCCGAGTTTGTTTCCTGATTTGAGGCCACTTCACATGGTGTTTGTCGAGTTTCATTGATATTTTGAGGTATTGATTCCATCCGCAGGCCAGCGGATATATATTGTAACAACTCAACTTCTTGTTTTTTAAGCTGAAGCGACAAAGTGAGTCGAAGTAAACACATTGACATAAAAGTACCAATATTGAGAATGTGTTAAAGAACATAAAGTGGTTATTGAGCATAAGCAACGAGTTAATGATTCCAGCAGATCCTCAGCACTGCAAAGGCATTCCCCAAGCCAAAAATTTCAAGGATCATGCCATAACTAATATGGGACTTGAGTCCGTTTTGCTTAATCTCATTTTCATATGTACATGTCGATTTTCTTATAGAAACTCTTATTCGGTTGTTTCTCATAAAGTTGTGCACATTTAGTTTATTGTGATTAAATATCATTAAAGTTATGACCAGAAGAAAAAACATAGGGTTTATTCATAAAGATTAAAAGTCGTTAGTTAAAGGGACAAATATGCTGTGATACATGGTACTCGCTATTTGAGGACTTGTCACCATGATTCATATATTTGTTTACTTGTTGAATTGGATGTTGAATTTATGGACCAAGAGTGAAGATGTTGATTAAAGTCTTCCAAACGACCCGGGGAGGATTAAATCCTCCTATTAGTGACCTATTTTTGTGGCCATTAATTCCACGCCGAAATTAAGATAATGGTAAAGATCCACTCTCTAATAACGGTTGTATAGGGTGATGGCTCCCTATATATATGGTGACTTATTTGATGGGTCCCTAGTTACTACATTCGAGAAATTCATCCAACACCATTAGGAGAAAGAGTGTCCAAGTGCCAGAAGATCCCTCAGATTCTTTGTTTGAATTTAACAATCTTGGCTAGAGGTACGATTAATTAGCTTCCGCATTTAATATAATTTGTCTATTCTTATTTAAATGTTCTAAATATAACAAGGGCCTCAAGAGAGCCATAATGCCGATAGACAAACCGGAGAAGGCGAGTACTATTGTCTGTCTACCACCGTCTCTTCAACTCCGAGCATTCAAGCATGGTAAGGCAACTGGATATTCGAAACTGTTGAAACAGCCCCAGGACATTGCTGATTTGTACCAAGATTTGAGATTGAGTAGAACAGGTGGCAATTCATTTGAAGTCGGACAATCACATAGGTTTAGTACAATTCAGAGAGTACAAATTTTCTAAAATTCCACACTATTTCTCGACACTACCTTCATTCCATTTCTTTGTCTCTGTTCCTTAATGGATGGAAGCGTGGGAGAGAAGATCACGAGCAGCCCACATTCGAAATCTCGAGTTTTGTTATTCAGAAGAGGAAGCTGCCCGGGCATATCCCCATTCAGCTTTGAGCATTCCTTGATATAAGGCTCCTTTTAGACAGAGCCTCAGCATGAGAGCAATCCATTCTTCCCATTCCAACATTTGTTCAAACCTTAAAGTATAAGAATCCAATGGCTTAAGGAAGATAGAATCACCCCATTCCCATAGAACTCTGCCCCGACCTTTTCACTCCATCCATCTTCACAATCCCAAGGTCCTTGGTGACTGTAACTGCTGAAATAGTACTGGCCCAGCAAGAATGAGCAAAGAGTTCAAATTTTAAGCGGTAAGAAAACTTAATCCACAAATGAAGTGTCTCCTAACCAACTTGGAAAACCTGCACCTTAATAGTACTTAATGCTGAGCCTTGTCACCTTGTTATGAGGTTGAAGCTTTTCAAGAACTCTCATTTGATTCTCCGAATCACCAACCACTCTATTAGGATATGATGAACATTCAAATTACGTGTTTTTATATTCATATTTCTTCATCTTTTTGAGTGTGAATCGCATAACAACCTCCAATTTAGCTACATGTGGGGTCTTAGATAATGTTTTCTCGAGGTTTATATGGATTTTGTAAGGTTTAGGTACTTTTGTAGACTCTTGGAGAATGAGGAGATAGCCGCAAGGTTTCCCGAGGCATAAACATGCTTAGAGCAAGCTTGGAAGTGATACAAAAGCCTTAAGAAAGAATCAACAATTTCAAAGTAAGGTTTCGAAGCCACAAATGTGGCTTCAAAAATTTCAAAGCAGCCTTATTCACCCTCTATCAGTTTTCGAAGTCACATCCTTGTGACCTCAAAATTTTGAAGTGTTGTTACTTGCTCTCTACCTGATTTCGAAGTCACTTCTCAGTGATTTCGAAATTTTTGAAGCGACCTCAGTACTCTGTCCAATTTCAATCTCTGCAAAGGCATAAAAACTGCGATTTTTGTTGAAAGAGAGATTCCGGACTACTATCTATTGAATTACTTTAGACACTTCCTAACATGTACGGCCTCAGGCCAAAAGAAGATTGCTCCTGGAACCCTAGAAGACTATAAAGCAATCCCCATCATATGATTTCTGGAGGTTGATGGCTAGAGGAGATGGTTCCTACGCACGCACGGCGTGTAGAGCAAAATTCGGACATCACCATTTTCCACAACATTCTTGATGTCTTCCATTAGAGTTTGCTGTATTTTGGTTAGAAAATCCATTCACCACCATAGCAAAGCCAAACTCATGTACCAAACCACAAAGTATGTGGATTAGATCAAAAATCAGAGAAAAATTGAACCGAACCAGTATGAGACGGAAATTTGAGCTAAACCTCTAGGACTTATTACTTAAACAAATATATTCAGTTGTTGGTGGGACACACACATATATACATGCATAATACATAAATTAATGGTATTTGACAATACATTTAAAATTATTTTTCATTATTTTTCTAAAACCATAAATTTAATTTTATAATAATTTTTCACTAGAATAAATTATAATAAAAATTGATAAAAATATATAAATTTATGATGCATACGATATTTATATCCTTTATAATAACATAGGATTAAGATCTCACATATACAAAGGATATAAATTATTATGCAACTCATCTTATTCCACATTTGATTGAATACACAATAGGACAAGTAATGAGAAAAGGAAATATCAAATATGAGTATGTTATTTCACTTTATCTTATTTCATACTATATTCAGCCAAACTAACCGCAACAATAAATAGAAAAAAGAAAAGAAACCAAGCCGGATGAAAAGAAAATATTCTCTGTATTTATGAGAATAATAAAAAATAAAATAAGGAAAAAAACTCATCAAATAATCTTTTTTATATATATATTTTGCATAGTTTAACTAAGATGGAAAAAAAAAATTCTGAATATTCTTTTTCTTTCCTACTGGTTTTATGAGAATTAAATGCAATCTAACACTTAAAAGAAAATTATATTCTGCACTGAAACTTGATCTTTCTAGTTTTCTAAAAAGATCATTTAATAAAAAACTTATACTGAATTTGATCCTAAATGCTTCTTCTTTATCTTCACTTATGAATATATGAAAAAAATTCTTTTTCCATTAGAGAATTTGTCATTGCATGGATTTGTGTTTTTCTTATATATAAGAGATCCAAATGTAACAAGTGAAATAGATTACGACTTCTTCTAGGAATACGTCATCACGTACTACAGTATAATTTCTTAGAATCCCAAGCCTTGTTTCATCGCATCTTCTTCTTCCTCAGAGAAAATGAAGTTTCCAGCTAAAGATCTCTTCTTACTACCACTTGGCAATCATCTTCCTCCATTTCTCAGAGCATTATCACGCAGATACTTAAAATGAGGGTTTCCCTCTCTCTGTCCGTGATTCACCTCTCTCCCGTTTATAATCCATCTGAAACCAAGCCAACGCTTGCAAAAAGCCTTTACTGCGCTCCATTCTGCGTAACAACTGAATTTTAGGAGCTATGAAGTTTCTCCAAAGTAATCCTCCCTCCGATGTAATCTCGGGGGTGGAGAATGTCTCATGAATGTATCAATAAGGTCCCCACCAGTACCAATGCTTGGCATTGCTGACACTGGAAGTGATCTCATATGGAGCAGTGTCTCCCTTTTCGATAATTGTTACCAGCAAGATGAACCTATCTTCGATCCCCAAAAGTCGAAAACCTACAAAACTTTAGCCTGTGACAATGAATTCTGTCAAGATTAGGGACAACTAAGCTCTTGCAGTACTGATGTCAATGTCTGCATCTATTTTTACTTATATGGAGATCTATCATACACCAGCGGAAATCTCTCTTCTGATACCCTCACAATCGGGTCTAATGAAGGTCAAGCGGCTTCATTTCCAGGCCTCGCATTTGGGTGCGGACACAACAATAAAGCGGAAACTTCGATAAAGCATGAATTGGAATAATAGGCCTTGGGGTGACCCTCTTTCTAAGTCAACAATTGAGCTCTAAAATAGGCGGACGGTTCTCCTACCTTGCTGCCATTATCAAGTGCCTCGACCGCATCAAGCAAGATCATCTTAAAGCGGCCGGGCTGTGTCGGGTTCTGGGACGGTGTCAACGCCTTTGATTAAAGAAAGCCTTGATACTTTATACCACCTTACAATGGAAGGCATGAGCGTGGGAAGCAAAAGGGTGGAATTCAAAGGTTTTTCCAAGAACAAATATTCTCCCGCAGCTGCGGAGAAGGGAAATATTATAATTGATTCTGGGACAACCCTTCTCCCCAAGACTTCTATAATGAGGTGGAATCAGCCTAAAATCAGCAATCGGCGGTGAAACTACTATATGACCCGACAAAGAATTTTAATCTTTGTTACAGAAGCCTAAACAGATTACTAATCCCCACGGTGACAGCTCTGCATTTCACGGTGCAGACGTGAAGTTGCAGCCATTGAACATATTTATCCAAGTGCAGGAAAGATTTGGTTTGCTTCTCCATATTTATCAAGCCATTGTAGTAAGCATTAGTTTAGAGGACTCGACCAGTCTCTATTATGAAGGATATTTCCTTTTTTTTCTTGTGTTTTGTTTTCATCAGTTCCTTTTATCCTCTCTTGGAGTCTTCCCGATATTTGGTTATAACAGAATTGCTTACATTGTATGTGTACTTTACATTTCCACAAAGGGATGTGGAAATCAAGGAAAAAAAAAGAGAGGATAATCTGTTGGGAAAAATAACACAATTCCCTATCTACCAGATTTATGAGAGGAGTATGAATAAGTAAATCAAGCGACACACAATATTTACATGGTTCGGCACAAACTTGCCTACCCCACGGGCTGTTGCAGATCTTTCACTAAAAGGAGAAAAATATAGTGTTCCCTGTATTTCAAAGAAAGAATCTTCTCAATTTTCTCTACATCTCAACTTTTCTTCGCCCTTTACTCCGCACTATATTCCATTTAGAGATGTGTAGGATGTGTGGGATGGGATGGATGGGATGATTACAAACCAGTGAGATTAGTTTCATATAGGAAGATTATAGCCCGCCATTCGATAGTGTAAGCCGCAGATTTCGATAGTGTAACCATTAAATTTCAATGAATTAGTAGCCGCCATTCGATGATATGGCGTCGTTCGATGAGTGAGCCGTAATTCAGCAATCTCCCACTTGAAGGCCCGATTTCCATCTGACTTCACACAGCCGATCAATACGGCAATTCCTCCCGATCTTGAGTACTATTTTAAACCCATTTAAGCCCGGGCCACAACTTCAGTTATCAATGGTCACGGTCTTTGCGGCTTACGTAGTAGCGACATGTGCAGCGAGTTGTGGAGAGAGCAACTATCTTCTGCAATTGAGAATCCCAACTCACTGCAGTACCTCCTAGAGTATAGACATACCCTATAGTGCTCCTTCTGATGTCAACATTTCCTGCTAAATCAGCATCTACTAACAACTTGTTAGTATTGTATCTCCACCTTTGAAACAAAGTACTTTGCCCATAGTACCCCGCAGATATCTGAAGATCCATTTGACCGCTTCCCAGTGTAACTTTCCTGGATTATCCATGTACCTGCTCATAGCTCCCACTGCTTGGGCAATATCACGGTCTTCTTGACGAAGGGTTGGTGGCATAAATGGTGTCATCGGCTCCTCGTACAACCTCCTCGCTGCCCAGTCTTTGTCACAACACAGCCATCGACCTCGCAGGTCTTCTGCGCGTAAAACACGTTATTTGTCCATGATACGTCGCGGTCGCTACCTCGAAGGTCTCATCATCAACCCTGGCTCTCCCCGATCCACCCGCAGGTCGGATACGGGTGTACTTAAATCATGGAACATGGAATACCGCGTGCACCTCGATAAACTTCGGTGGTAAGCGCCAACGATATGCAATCGTGCTTTATCTGTGATACCAGAAAGCCCATCACCTGCGCCTGCCGACCCGACGTGTGCGGCGTCTAACAGTGCTGTTGTTTGCTTCTCACGATCAATCGCCTTTTTGTAGGATTGTCCTCGACTTTCTTATAGTCGTTTCCATCACATGTCGACGCCTAGATCTCTGAGCACCGACCCGCTTAACCACACCGCGTATCTTCTAAACCTTTGCTCTTGTTTGGCGCATATCGCGTGCCCTCTCCTTGCGCTAGTTCTTGACTCGCGCCTTCATTTCCATAACAAATGCCTCTTAGGTCTGCTACTTGACTCCCCCGAGTCACGATTCCTCGAGAGCACCAAGCCCATTTGAGCAACTGTTCTCTCATTACGAAGGTTCGTGTCTCAATGGCCTTTCTTAGCATGCTCATTGCGGTAGCCACGCCCCAGGCCTGCAACGCCGCTAGGTGCGTGCGCTCTGCCTCCTTGCCTCTAGAGGTGTCTCTAATATTAATTCAGCGACTAGCTCAAGTGAACTCAAGATTGCCGTGCGCTACTCCTCCACTATTATCGGCCAAGACTCATTACGATGCGTGATACTCCAGGCCGCGTCTCAATAACTCGGCACCACTTGCCAGTGCATGTCTCTACGCCGCGACACTAAGACCTCACCAGCCAGAGCATCTCTCATCCTTCACGGCCCCTCTCGCCGAAGGTAGGAACTCCTACGTCTGGTTCCTCGCCTCTCAAAGGCATCGTCGTCATTCCGAATAACAGTACCCGTCGTGCCCTCCAATGACATATGGGCAACATATCGACCCTGTCTCATCGCCTCTTGCGGAGGCGTGTCTTTCATGCTCTGTGTTGACCCAGTTTCGCCGCCTCGGGCTCGTCAGGGCGGCTTGACTTCCATATCAATCCACCTTCTCACGAGGTATCACGATCATCAGGACCACGGAGGGTCTCTCTCCCACCTCCATCCAAGCCCCAGGAGATCTGCATGGCCTCCCATACAAAGCCTCATAGGGCGTCATGCACATACTCACTTTGAAATCACTTCGTCATTTGTAGGCGAACTGTCAAGGGAACAATTCTTTCGTCTCGACCACCCTTGAAGTCGGGACAAATAACTCACCGACGTGTCCTCCAAAACACAGATGAAGATCCTCTTTTGGTTGTCCGTCAGGTCACAGGATGGCCAGAGTGGCAAGTGGGTCCACAAAGTCCATCGTGGCGTGCTCCGCCCCACCACTCGCTACGCAAGCTGGGTAGCCTCTCACGGCCTCTAGTGGTCAGCCTTGACCTGCTGACACGTGAGACATCTCCGTATAAAGTCTCAACGTGCCTCTTCATTTGTCGAGTCTCTTGGCGGCGTGATAGATTATACATCTTCATGCCACCTGGATGCATTGTAAATCGAGAGCAATGGAACTCCTTAGGATCTCATCTCTGCTCTGCAGGCGAGGAACCACCAGGTCCCGCGTAAGAAAGACACCACTCTGTGTGAATGGCTGACCCTAGATCTTTGTATCTAATTGTACCGGTCCACGATGGGCCGATATCTTGTGTCCTCATCCTAGGACTTCGATAACTTCTTTCGGTAGGAAGCGTAGCCACCAAACTCAGCAAAATACCTGAGTGCGCTCCTTTGTAGTATAGCGAAGCGTCCAAGCCCGACTACCGAGCATGTGACTTGGAGGCGCTATCATCTGTATCGAACCCAGGCGTGCATCCTCCATCATCTTCTCACTTTTCTGATCAGCATTTCAGAGTGCTTTCCACTTAGGACATTCCCTTGTCAAATGCGGACCATCGCATAGGAAGCACTTCAGCTTTGGCGCAGACTCCTGCTGCTTGCGCTTGCATCTTTCTCACAGTGTAGGACCACCTTGCCCTTCCATGCACAGCGTTACTACGGGCACCTCTTCTCCCATCGTGTTGCGATCGTCTTGTCTCCTTGGGGACACCTCTTCTCCCCACCGGTACATGCTCAACACAGGCCTCGATCAGCTGAGAATTATGCTTTCCTTGTAATCCATCGAGATTCGTACCGTGGCATCTGTTTCCCAGTGACATGTGTAACTTCTGCTTTGCCTCTACCCTTGGTGCCTCATAATTAAGCTATAACCAGTCGACAATGTTGTCTTATAAATGGCCACCTCTTGCCTCAGCTCCTCTTCATGCTTGGTCAAGACCTCCATTCTTGACTCTAAGCTAGCGAGCATACTCAGACCACTGTCTTGAAAAGTCCGCGAACTCCTCATGTGACCGCCACGCCGATTGGCTTGAGCTTTGCATCCCCTCTTGAAGGTCTTGGATGCACCTTGAGATCCTCCGGCGCCTCGCCTTTGCCAAGGTCCATCCTCATGGTGTCACCACTTGCACCCAACTCTAGCGTAGTCGTCCCTTAAAGCTAGAAATGCAATCACGAGACTTGTCCTTCCTACCTCGTGTAGAAGGACCAAAGTCCTTACCCCGGACTTGCTCGCCACCTTTCTCCACATGAGAGCCCACCATCGCTCCCTCTTGAATCTGGAACTTCCAAATCGTTTCTGACCATTCAAGAGAACCACAGTCAATATTAGAACACCTCATTGATGACCAGGAACCGTAGACTAAAATTTCACTATTCATGTGAATAGTAACCTCGCTTGAAAATTGACAGAAAAAATAAGGCTCAAGAAATATTCTTTTCTGATGTGGAAGGTCAGTCAATGCTGCAACCACAGGGCATACTAAGAATATCCTAGTTCCTATAACCAAAGCTCTGATACCAGTTGTTAAGAAAAATAACACAATTCCTTATCTACCAGATTTATGAGAGGAGTATGAATAAGTAAATCAAGCGACACACAATATTTACGTGGTTCGGCACAAACTTGCCTACTCCACGGGCTGCTGCAGATCTTTCACTAAAATGAGAAAAATATAGTGTTTACAACACTCCAAGAAAATTGCTCTCAATTTTCTCTCTCACTTCAACTCTCTTCCTTCTTTACTCCACTTTCTCTCTTCCGTTTTAGAGATGTGTAGGATGTGTGGGATGGGATGGATGGGATGATTACAAATGAGGAAGAGATGAGTTTATATAGGAAGATTATAGCCACCATTCCAATAGTGTAGCCACCTTTCCAATAGTGTAGCCACCATTTCAATAGTGTAGCCACCATTCCAATAGTGTAGCCACCATTTCAATAGTGTAGCCACCATTCCAATAGTATAGCCATCATTCCAATAGTGAGCCATAATTCCAACAATCTCCCACTTGAAGACTGATTTCCATCTGTCTTCACCTGCAATCAATAAACGGGTCCTCCCGATCTTGGTACTATTTTAAAGCTGACTAAAGGCCCGAACCTGACTTAGGTTTATCAATGATCCACGGTCTTTGCGGCTGCCTGTAGTAGCGACGTATTACGCTTGATTGTGGAGAGAGCAACTATCTTCTGCAATTGAGAATCCCAACTCACTGCAGTACCTCCTAGAGTATAGACATACCCTATAGTGCTCCTTCTGATGTCAACATTTCCTGCTATCAGGAATTGGGCATCTTTGGCAACCTTGCTCAGATGAACTTCTTGGTAGGATATGATCTCAAGAACAATAAGGCTTCCTTCAAGCCTACTGATTGTAGTAAGCATTAGTTTAGAAGGGACTCTGACTAGTCTCTATTATGAAGGATATTTCACTTTTTTTTTCTTGTGTTTTTGTTTTCATCAGTTCCTTTTTGTCCTCTCTTTGGAGTCTTCCGTTATTTGGATTATAAGCAAATTCCTTACGGTAATATGTGGCCTTTCGGCTACAAAGGATGTGAAATCAAGAAGAAAAAGAGGATAATCATCTGTTCATTTTGTTATCTGTCGGGTTAGAAAAACACGGATACGGATACGGCCACGGAGATACGACATAGTGGGACACTGGGACACAGCAAATTTCAAAAAACCAGGATACGGCTACCGCAAGGACACGGCATAATAAAATAAAATAAAAATAATTATTCTTACAAATATTGTCCTTAAAAAGCAATTTAGATAAATAAAAAACAAGTGCTCAAACAAACATTTTTACAAATATTAACAAACATAAAGTAATACTAAAACTAAGAACCGGAAATTTCCTTCTAAATCAAAATAAAAATGGCTTCTAGTTCGAGGTTCATCAAGAAAGATCCATAATCTCAAAATTCCATCATTCTCTATATCCATTGAATCAAAACCATCTCCTCCAATGTCCACATTTTAGATTAAGCCTTCGTTATGGTTGGAGAATGGCAGCGAAGTCGAAAGATTGATATGGACATAAGCAAGTCCTCGACTCTTTGGGGTGTCCAACTTGTTTCTCTTCATGGGTGAATGAAATTCTATGTGCTCCAATTTCTTTCACAACATGAGGATGAACAAGGTTGTCCAAGCAATTTCAATGCTATAGATTGAAGCATTGGTGCGGAAGTTCCATGAACAATCCACCATTTAATAGGACTCATGTAGCACCTGTCATTAATGGAATCACTACTAGAAAAATCTTCAAAGCATGCATAAAAAGTAGCATACTCCTCATTGCTCGCCTCCTTTCAACTTCACTTGAAAAATATCTCTCAAAACATTTTTTTTTTCTCTTTTCATACATATCTCGATGTGGTGGAACACGATCCTTGAGACTCATCAACCATTGTTATTATAATACATACAAGTTGATTATGACATAATTTATAAAAGTTAAACATCATGAATATCCTTCTCATTAAATTCTCAAAAAACCCTAATTTCAACTCTGCAGGAGCCACCTTGGATTTAAGAATGAGCTAAGGAATGTAAAGGTGTGTGGCTTTTGATCCATCTTTCCACCAAAGATTCCATTCACAATATAAAAAAAACCTACAAGTATAATTAAAAAATGATTCATATAGGATTCAAATATAATTAAAACTTTCAATCAAAACTCAAATATTTAACTAATAAATCTTAATTACTTCACCTTGAATTTTAAATGAAGCTTTTATGTTCTTTCTTATAAATGGCTTCCTTGGCTTTTCGATCAGCGAATCCCGCCACTCATAAATATTGTGAAGGCAAGGTTTGTCGGTGTCGATAATCGAAACATCTCATACATAGGAAGCGTAAAGATGACGATATAATCCACATCCATCCAAAGGTCTTCATTTAGGATTTTATCCTTTACTTCTTTAGCTTTCACTTCATCATCTTCTTTATACATCTCCCATTCTTCACTTATCACTAATTGCTCGAAGCCTCTTTTATTATCCTTAATCTGCAAAGCATAACAATAGTTGAAGCAAAACGTGTATCGGCCACTTAAAGTAACTTCAACTTGCAATGATTATTATACATTGACAATCTCATCGCATGATTCATAATGAAATTCTCGATGAAAGAGGCATCGCAAAGCTTAGAATCAACCACATTGTTCCATCACATCATCCTATATCTTGGGTGTGTTGATGGTGCACATATATCATTCTTCAAAGCAAGATTAGTATGAACCACACGAGGTCAAAAAGATATCTGAAACTTTGCTTCCACAATGTGTCTGGCGCTGCCGGCTATGACATTATCGATTATAGCAGACTACTTTTGAGGACTAATCTCTTGTATAGTGTTAATCAACAAATCAGCTATAAAGTGCTTGTCCTAAGTCTCCCCTTCACAGTTTATTGCTTTCATGAACATTGGCTCACTTTCTAAAACCGCCATGATGTTAATAAGTGATCTTACGACATCGACCATTTATCCTTTGAATTCTCATTCTTTTCATATTCAAAGTCTTCTTGATTGGTTCCAATAAATTCTCAATATTACACTTCTCCTTCTACAATAATGTAATTCTTAATGCATTATAGCCTGGTGGGACATAACCTGGAAGTTGACTTACACTTTTAAAGGCACGAGCATAATAAGGATTTCTGAAGTGAAAGACAACCCCCGAGTGTAAAACATCTAGTTATAACTCTGCTTGAATGGAAGCTATTTCACATGCAACTATATTGAATGTCTTCTCAATTGATCTAATAGACTTCTTTCTCCTTTTTGGATCAATAGCACTAGCACTAGCACTAGAAGAAGAATTCTCAAAATTATATGTTGCAGTGCTTGATATTGAGTAAAAGACTTTAGCGGTAGATTGTTTCACCCTTTGTTCAACTTCCTCCATCACCCTTCGCATCTCAACTAAATTTTCATTCGTTACTTTAGTACAAGATGCAACCCTGGCCCCTTTTAATTTTCAACAGGTGAGCCTTAACTCTATAATATGACCCTTTGTATATTTGTCTACAAAAATTGCATTGAAAAGCAACATTTCACACCCCCTCCCTTTAACCAATTTTGCTTCTCTCGTGACGAAACTCCATAATGGAGCATTGTCATCTTGATTATTATGTTGATCACTTGAAGGCTTAGAATTACTACTCATTGTATAATTCTGCATCATAAAAAATAATAATAATCATGCATTTAAATTAATCTAAATTATTTAAAACCTGATCAATCTAATTTTTATCATCCATAAAATACTAATTGAATTAGAGCTAATTCATAAATTTGCATGTTTTGCATTCATTGAAATTCAAAATAAATTATAAAACAATATAATCTAATTGTTCTCCACTTCTCCTTAATAAACTCTGCAGTAAGCATAAAGACAATTAAATAAAGCCTAAAGAATAAATAAAATAAATAAATTGCATTGGCAATAAATTTCAACTTCCAACTTCATTCATTTTATCAACTTTCAACTTCCTATTTTTTGTTCTGAAATCTCAAAATGCAACAAAAATTTTCAGATTTTTTCTGTTTTTCCTTTGTTGTTTCTAAGAATTTAATGACTAGAAACTTTAAGGAAACCAAAAGCATTTAAAACTGTCCTCCATAGAGGGCAATTTAGGCCTTTTACATGATGATCTTGGACAAATAAAATTATGTAGTGAAGCGGAAATTGACATATTGTAAAGGGGTAAGGGGGTAAAACCATAAGGCCAAAACCCCAGAGAGATAGCTTGAAGCTAGAGCTTCCATTTTTGGGCCTTTTATTTTAGGCCTTTTATTTAAAGTGTTTTAGGCCTTTTATTTAAAGTGTTTTGGGCCTTAGGAAGAATCAAGAAACATAATTGAAAAATTGAAAATGAATGGAAAAACAGGGGACAAGTAGTTCGAGCTTGCCACTTGGTTAAAGAGAGATGGCGTCCCGATCGCTAACTCGTGGAGTGTGGTGCCAGGAGCTCCTCCCAGTTCCTACAACCCTCAGTCCCTCACCTCGCTTTCCCTTTCCAAATTCCAGAATCTGGAATCCTTAGCAGCTAGCCAGCTAGCATCTTTGTCTCTCCAAAGTCCAAACCCTCACCTCTCTTCAATACCTAGTATCTTGATTGCCCAAGGCTATGGCGCCAGCACGGCCGGCACACCTAACTTGCGACGGGATGCATAATTTACCACCTCCCGCCTAAGGTACGCAACCCACTACCAACTCCCCTTCCTCTTTGTTATTCTTCCCTCTCTTCTTTTCTTTCTTCTTTAATCTTGATAGCCTAATTTGGTAATTTGAATTTATTTTTTCCATTTTGTTGGGTAATGAAATAGACGAGATTCCTTTGGTGATGATGAGTTCTAAAGATTTCTTTTTGTGTTTTCATGAATCATGAGAAAAAAAATGCAATCTGGTGAAAAAAAAAACCCTAAATTGATTTATCCTTGTCTGAAAAAAAGGAAGAAAAAAAAAACTTAGCACACCTTTTCTCCAGTGTCGTCGGCGTTATCGGCGTGTCAATCTTCCACATCGATCTCTAGCGTCGTCAGTTGTCACTCATCTCACTTCCCAGTCGTCCAATCCAATTTCTTTCGTGTGGTTTTTGTGTATTTGAGGAAGAGGAACAACCCGTTTTTGCTCAGCTGAGAGAAGAGGAAAAGACAAATTAGGGTTTTTTTAAGCCCAAAGAAGAAAAAGGCTCATAAAATCTGTCCGTCGTGTCTCCGCCGTGTCCATCCATGTCTCCGCCGTGTCCGAGCCGTATCCAAATCCTTTGACCTACTATTTTGGTCAGCGTCGCATACATGAATTGTGTCGAGACACGTATTTGACACGTGTTACCGTGTGTCGGAGTGTGTCAACCATGCGAGACCTTCCTGGCTCAAACGTATCCGTGCTAGAGATCATCAGTTCACTTTTATCACTCTCTTGAGTCTTCCCACAAATCTTCCAGATTCTCTTAAATTTCGCACATTGTATGTGGCCTTCGGCTACCACAAAGGTCTCAAATCAATGAAAAAAAGGGAATCAGTCATCTGTTCATTTTTGTAATATGGTATCATAGTAGAGCTTCTCTACAGCTCCCTTCTTTTCTCTATTTTTCTCTTCCTTCTCTGATCATGGCCCATAGAGGTGGCCAGGCCAACAACAAAAATAACAATACCAATCAATTTCAACCCTTTACCCCTTCCTCTTCTACCACAATCATGTATGTTTGACACCATTTCACTTGACAACATACTCAACCCCTTTTCTTGCCTGTGGGGATCATCCAAGCCTTATGTTTGTCTCTCATCCTCTTACTGGTTCTAATTACATCACTTGGAGCGGCTCTATGAGGCAGATGTGTTAATAAAACACTCCATCCATCACAGTTTCATAACTTGGTGTCCAAGATAGGAATACAAAACATATATTCCCCATTCGAGGGTGTGCAAAATAATATTTTACTTTTTTGTTCTCCACGACTCTCCCTTTTGTCCTTTCTTGGAATCTTCTTTTGCATTTCTTGTAAATAATTGTTGGGATGTGTCTGACTTTTGGCTGAAAAGGATTTGCAAATCAATGAAAACGAGAGGATAGTTATATGTTAGATTGCTGTAGCAGTCTCTACTATTGTATGATGATGAAATAAGGTAAGTGCATGCATTTTTTTTTACACCTAAACGCTTTGTTTGTTTGTTTTTTTTTTTTTTTTTTGATAGGAAAAAACTACGAACAAATGATCCTACATACGATTAGAGACCCATGATAATCTTCAAAACTATTAGTAACATCCTTGAGGAAATTAGACAACCAAATTTTTTAATCAAGTAATACCAATTCATTTTTTTGCCAAACAATCAGTAGTTCTATTTGCTTCTCCATAGACATGTCTTTACTCATAATTGTTCATATCATAAGATAACTTCCAAATATCCTCCATTAATAACATAATAGAACTAGGGATATTGATCGCTTTTAAATATAACAATCTATTATAATCTTGGAGTCACTTTCAATCTCTAAGTTTGAGTAACCCGCATTGACTATTCTTGGCGACTAAATCTCTCTCAATGCCATGCATTAAAAATAATTATAGAACTTTGCTAAATACTTGCATCCAACATGCCATCTTCATATCTACATTCGTCTCTAATGAACCATCTTAAACACTAGTGTCCTTTATCCTCGAACCATCAAAATTTAACTTGAACCTATCATAGATAGGGAGAATGCAACGAAGTCATTTTTGCACCATTCGGGAGTCCTTATAACCTTCACTTAAGTGATGAGGGTCTATCAAATGATCTTGCAGATTTTGAAAAATTATAGTAACTTTCTCAATGATGAGAAAGGGGTTTGGTTGAATCCTTTTGAATATTACTTGATTTCTATGGTTCCAAATATTCCCACATGGTTTAATATAACTAGAGCTTTGTTTCTATGTAGTTAATTATAAGCGTCCCCACTTAGGACTCGAGACACAGGACCCCTCCACTCCTTGAAATATCATTTCTTTTAAAAACTTTGAGCAATTTCTATAAAATGAGCTAGACATGTGGAGAGGTAAGTGCATGCATTAAATAAGTCTTTATTCACATGAATATTCATTTTTCATTTACTTTCCTTTTTTGTTTGACTCTGAGGCTTGATTATAGCTTCAATACGGATATCTAACCAAGAGATATTTAGTGAATATTTAGTGACGAATATTTCGTCCACAGACATAAGACTCGTCACCAACAATATACATTTGATGTTCAGTATTAAGGGTGCTCATCTGTATAACTATATTTAGAAATTGAAACAAAAAAATCTTTCTATCATATTTTTAAAAATACGCAGCTAATGTGAATTTTTCTAGAGAGAACTTTTGGCGTCAATAATTTTTGCGTCATGTTTGCCCCTCTATTAGTCACGAAAGAGCAGCAATGGATGTGCTTAAACCGTGACTAAATGTAAATTTCATGGAGGGGACTTTTTGCACCAATCATTTTAGTTACAACAACCAGTACAACAAATGTAGGCTACGGCGATGGGTTTTTAAGGTCATAGGGGCGACTTAAACCGCCCCAACAAAGTACAGCCGATGAATCACCGACAATCGCCCGTATCGTTGTTCACGCCGATCTCTACTTGGGATTGTTTTCTATTGACGGTGGGGTTGGTTGATAAAAAATGGATTGCATTGTCCCCCAAATCACTACATATAACGACACTCAAAACCGCCTCTATGTGTGATGATAATCTACTACTGTTATAGGGAGCGTTTAAATAGCCTTTATGAGTTAGCGCCATTTAAAAAAAATTAGCTACTGCTTTATATTTGAGGTGGTGCTGAATTATCATAGTTTTGGCATGTCTGATGCTTGATTGTTTGATAATTTTTAAGGTAATTTGAACCACCACCCTCTATATTTTTTACGATATTTTTTGGTAATTCAAAGCTAATAATGATATTTTTAGTGACCAAATAAATATTATCAGATCAATCAGACATCAATCATAATGCTCTAAATAAGCAAATGTGAGAAGATCAAATATCCACTTTGCTCCCGACTTCAAATCATCAATCTCTTAACAAGAATTTAAAAATAAGCAATAAAAAAACTAATTTATGTAAACTCTAATGAAAATGGCATACAATTCATTCCTACTTCTATATCACTCAAAACTACAAACTATGTACAGGATCATAGCTTGAATCAAACGAATAATTAATTTAGTAGAAGGCGCATTTTGACCATTAACTTGCATGTTAACAGAAAAAATGATTTTAAATGGCAAGAAAAGGTATTGATAACAAAAAAATCATGTTCAAATAATAGATCGCATTGTGAGAAAGAAATTCTATAATTATACATGAGAATTATTAACTTCGGTTGGTATTGATCTTGGAAACATTTTGTTAATAAAATGCGATCGGGAATTGCAATGTCGGAATCTTCATTGTATTGTGACATGATCTTATCAAGTGCTGCTCTAAGCTTTACCACTTCAAGATTTGACTTGAATTCATATTACCACTCCATCTACACCTACATCATACGATGAGATCCAAAGTAGTTCTTAGGAGTAGGTCCTAAAACAAGACCTCGTACTCGACCATTATGTTATGAACCTAATGATTCTTGAAAACTATGTTTATTTATATTTTCCAAATTCTCATATGAACTTTCCACTACGCTGACCTATAAAGCAAGCCTTTTCCTACAAATTTAAAAGCACTATATTAACATATAAAAGAACAAGCATCCATGAAATATACTAACATATGAAATAAGCATGCAAAATTAATCAAAATGGTTTGATAACATAGTAAGTATACCATCAACCCCTTTGTATTTTGATCCACACTTAATACTTAGTCTTTTTCTTCTTGTGAGGATTGCATCGAAAAATGTTATGAATTTGGAGCTTTCCATATTTTCTTTTCCTACACTCCTGGGTGTCACGAGACTTATTAATGATTACAACAAAGTTGACTACTAGCAGTTCAACAGTAATTTTCATAAGTAAAAGTATAATTACCATTTATTTTTTAAGTCTTGCATAGCTTTTTCTCCCATAAGTGTGTGCATTCTTCTTTTTCTTTGCATTAGCGGTGTTTGTTTCTCTCACTTTCTATAAAAATAAAGCACAATTTAAATATGTAATAAAATTTCGTAATTATTATGTTGATTGAGTTCAAGAGTACTAATTTGGCTTTGTTCAGTATACCATCCATTCACTAATATACGCCATTGAGTTGCTTCAACACCTTTAGGTATGTTTCCTTGAATTTGCTCCTTTGGCTTGAGAGGGATCAAATGCTACCTTTTTAGATCACATTTAAAATCCATCCACTTCTTTATTACTGCGGATCCATCCTTTTGTTTAAGGTGGAAACAAGAATTTCTCCTACTATTAAGTTCAATAAATTAAATCTTACAATCATACAAATATCATAAATATTTTGATACTTGCATTCATACAAATATAAAATATAGATTACCTGCACAAGTTGTAAGATGTCATCATAAAATACTTTAAAGTCTTTATGATCCCACCTAGAAATATCTAGTACATAGCATATTTTTCGTGCTAGCAATGGTCCCAAGAAAAGATCAAGAGTTGCACCTGCTTTAGAGTATGGAACACCATATTCATCTACTTCTACAAATATCTTCTTTTTTTTTCCAAAATTATATATTGCTTTCGTGTGGTTCTACCTTTCTTATTAAATCGCTTGCCACTATCATTTATGCTAAGAACAAGTGAAAATAACAATTTTACAATCTTGATAAATAAATTTAATTTAAACAATCTATATATTACCTATCATTTCAGTGTAATCATCATTAGTTTGATGATTTTCTTGAGTTGATTGTGCTCTTGAAACCGATGTTCTATTGAGATCTCTTGAATCATAAGGTGACAAACTTGTATTCTCATGATTTATTTGTTGGTGAATGCGAATTTTCAAATTAAATTGACAGTTATTGTCGAGTCCAGCCAGTAAACATTTGGACCGTGATGCCATTGTTTAAATCTAAACACGCAATATCATGAAAAGTTAAAAAAGTGGCAATATTAACCAAATAGGAAAAAAAGACAACAAAATTGTTTAGTAACAACAAACAAACACACACAAGGAAAAAAAAAAAAGGCATTTATACAAACAACCTACATACCTAAGCTGGAATATATTCATGTATATATTATAAAGACAATACAATTATGCTCAAAACCACTATTTCATTCAAGAAAAAAAATCTCATATAGTTCATCCACAAATATGATTTCCAAAACATTTTCTTTAGCCAAATTATCCAAAACAAACCCAATTTGCATGTCTTTCACTAATAACAACGAATTTATCATTTGGGTCATTAAAAAATATTGCTTTAAACACACTTGCAAAAATTATAGAAAAAAAAAATTTGTGGGTTTCTACCTCATTCAAACGACTTGGGATTCTCACCTGCACCATAATATTGAGGGATGGTGAGTTGAGAGAAAAAGTTTGGTGGGATGAGGTAATAGTGAATCATAGGTTAAGACAGTTGCGGAAGTGAATATATTCATTCTCAGGGATCGAGAATATATTCTGTTATGGGTGAAACTGATGAGGAGAGAAATTCAAATGATTCAAGCCACGAGCCCAGGGGCGTGGCGGCGGCGGCGGGGCGGGAGAGCTGTGAGAGCGAAGAAGAGAGAAGCGAGTGACAAACAAAAGTCATATGCTGAACTATGAGAGAAAAAGAAACAATCATGGAAGTTTTATTACTTTCTACCTTACTAAGTGAGGAATTGATTTAATATATTTTTATTCAAATTTTCATTGTTTAAAGAATTACATAAACCAAAAAGAAAATTATGTACAAATTCCACCAAAGTAGAAGACCAACCCCCAACCTCCAATGAATCATATAGAGAGACAATATGGTAATCATGAACTTTTAGACCATAAAAAAGAAAAAAGAAAAAAAAAAGCATTCCAGGATTTCACTAACAAGATTCCTGCACATACTATTTCATTGCAGCAGAATTTAGTAATGGAGCTAAGCAAATCAATATACATCTTCTCCCCAAAAATCAGGAATATAACTCTCTCAAAGATTAAAATTATTATTTTATTATGCTTAAAATTATATCACAAATAGTCATCTTCGTTAACATCCACTCGAACTCAATTAGGTTGAAGTTCATCTAAAGTTTGACTACTAGGTTTAAACAATCTGATTCCACCTTTACTCTCTTGTAGTTGTTTCTGTCCAGCCATTTTAGTGCCAACCTACACGCCAAGGCCTCTGTACCTAGTGCGATCATCGTGCCTTGCAACCCTCCCGCCATCGCGGCTATGGCAATACTGATCATCCCCGGACAACAAAGCCATACCCTATCAAAAATTTTCCGGGAATAGGACTGACGTCGACGTTACACTTAAGGTATCCTGATGACGCGGAAGAGCCACATTTCTTAAGAGGAAGCGAGGAGGACTCCTTTACACGTGCATCTTGGGCTATTTAGGGTTGCTGCCATTGCATCACATAATTTAGGTGAGTGAACTTTGGATCAGTTGATCAGTATTGGATCTATTACTCGATACACAAATAATTTCTCGATTCAGATTTCCAAGCAAATAATCGCCACCTGTTGGATGCAATCCTCCCCTTGTGCGTCACATATCTCCTTCCACCAATCTGCAAAATTACTATGTTCTGTTTGAGGGACTGCTATAGCCAGACCAGCCCATAACCTCCCCAGGCTCCTGCATTGATCTGGCTATGCAGTGTGTTTTCTGTAGTTTCTTTACAAACAGGCCACTCACTTTTCTCCACTATTCTTTTCAAATGCAAGTCTTGCATGGTTCGGAGAAGCTTTGAGCATGCACGCCACATGAAGTGTTTTATTTTCCCTGGGATACCAAGCTTCCAAACCTTATCCCAGCAGCTACTCACCATGCTTGTGTTGGAGATGGGGTTTGGGCCACATAACGCCTTGTAACCACTTTTAAATGTGTACAAACCATGGTTTTCAAGGTGCCACTGCCATGTATCTTCCTCTTCTCTTCTGATTAATGGGATTTGCAAAATCAACACTCTGTCTCTTGCATTAAAGAGGTCATTTACCATAGCATTATCCCACATCGGCGCTATATTGGACTTGAGAGTACTTACTGTTGCTGTTTCTAATCCTTGAACTGCTGGGGTCTGAATGTAGGGTTGTAGTGAGTCAGGAAACCATGGCTCGCCCCAAATTCTCACTTGCTGACCCGAACCTATTCTCCACCTTACACCCCCCTCTTGATTAATTGTAGAGTTCCATGCATGTTCCTGCAGGTAATGATTCCAGTTTTGTAAGCAAGCGCCGGGCTTGTTTGCTAGAGCAACATTGAAAATCATGCAATTTCTGAATCCCAGACCACCTTCAGCCTTCTTCCTGCATACGACTAGTCCGCTAGATTAAGCAATCCCTTTCTCTCCACCTGGTTTCTACACCACCAAAAGGAGTTCATCATCCGCTCGAGCTCTTGGCATAACGAAAGGGGCAACAAGAAGATACTCATCACATCACATACACTGGGGTTGCTTGTGCTATCGCCTTTAGAAACACTTCCTTCCTCGCTTTTTAGTGAACATTCGCGGTTCGCTACTTGAGTGTCGCATCCGTGCTCCGGATGGGGAAAAACTTCGGCCCAGTATATAAGTGCGTGTTCTCTTGTCTAGTAGACGCGTTTTAAAGCGCGTAGGGACATAAGCCAGCGAACAATATTTACATGATTGGGCCGGTTCGTTACACATATCCTCCATGACAACTATCGTAAAAGAGATACTGGTTTATTCCTTCCTACCACTGCAGGCAGCCCTAATGCTTCTTTATGATGGTCTTTCGAAGGCCAATTCCTCACATAAATATGCTTTCAGAATGTCTGTAACATTAGGACTAAAGGAGGCAGAAGACTTCTCATAGTTTATTACCTGGCCTGATATGCTTTCATATTGATACAGACATTCCTTGCACTCCACGAGGCATGCCCTAAAGAAGAACGACAAACCTTCTGAACATACAATAAAAGATAGAGAGAGGATCTTCTTGATAGGGCCTCGCCCGGAATAATAAGCTCAGAGTTCTAAACCATGGTAACAAAATCTTATATGTTATTGACTAGACACATCACTAATTAGATCCACCCATCTAGCTATCGGCCCAATTTTAACATCATTTTTTGAAGGAAGTGCCATTCGGCCCTATCATACACCTTTGACATGTCTGTTTTCAGATGCGATAACTCATGTTTTGCCCTGTCTTCCTTTCAAATAGTGGACAACTTCGAGAGGCTATCGTCGCAAATATCCAGATAAAGTCTCAGAGATGACACTCTGCTCATTTGAGAGTATGGATGGGAGAATTTTTTTAGTCTGTTGCCAACATTTTTGCCCAGTATTACATGAAGCACGTCTGTGTGCAGGCAATAGGTCGTAGGTCAGAAATTTTTTCGAGCCTCTCCTTTTTTTGGAATAAGCAAATATCGAGGTTTTGTTCCACTCTTTCATCATCCTTCTATTGTTTAACACACCCAGTCAAGATTTTGTAACATGTTCTCCCTCTATATGCCAAAAAGATTGGTGGAATCCTACATTCATACCGTCAGGCCCGGGCTATTTATCAGTATGCATTGAAAAAATTGCTTCTTTTATTTCATGTGCTTCGAAAGCGCTAGCAAAGTTCTGTTCCGGGATTCCGTCACCTTTCTCCCCACATTCCTTAGGATTGGATCAACATCACAAGATGTATTGAGGATATGCCTTGAAAATAATTCACGATTAAGCCTTGGAAGCCCCCGTCCCATGTCATCCATTCGCCTCTATCATTTTTCAGCTTGGTCACCGTGTTTTTCCGTCGTCTAGTAGAGGCAAACTTGTGGAAAATTTTTTATTTGTATCTTCCGCCTGTAGCCAGTGTAGTTTTGCTCTCTGTTTACAGTAGGTTTCTTGCTGTCCTGGAAGGGAGTTTAGCTCCTTCCTTGCCTCAACTACTAATCTAATTGCTTGGGAATCTGTTTTTCCTTTCAGGTTCTCACTACAAGAATAATAAGATATAGTGACCTGGTTTTAGCGCGGGGTCAAAAAAATTGATGACTAAAGCATATATGTATATTCAGAGAAGTAATTAGCCATTGACAAAAAGCTTTTATAGCCAAGGAAAATAGCACCCGCTACTATACATACGTCCTATAGCCATGGGCCCACCTTCTCTCAGAGTGCGCCTTCCTCTCACTGTTAATGCGACGTCGTTTTATTACCCTCCAAAAGTCCTAATTCTATATTATTTTCTGTTATTCGGTTCACAGATCTGAGGGGAGTTGTCGTCAAATTTTCGTCTTAATCACTGTTCTTGCAGTTCAAATTATTGTTTCTGATGCAAGAATTTAGGGCTTTGTGTTTGAATTGTTAGGGTTCTCTGTAATCATCTATGGATAACTCTCAGACTTTCGATCAATGGAAGAAGGAGTTCGGATTTGGTGCAAGAGACCGAAGATTTGGGTATTCGCGCCAAACCTCCTTCCACCAATCACAAGAACACCATACGCCGATTTCGATAATTTCGAATGATCATAAGATGCCTTTGCTTTGTCGGACCGTTTTGAGCATTGATATTCCTCCGGCGATTTGTCCATTAGAGGAGAACGAAAAGTTTTACATAGAAGAAAAGGATTTTCCTGAGAAAGTTTCATTTTTCCCGTTTGTAGTATAGGTTTTTCGGGTTGTGCGATCGGGGAACAGGCCGATGAGGAAGTTGTTTGTAATGATTTCGCTGAATGTTGCATACTCTACTGCCGAATTAATGATCGGCCTTTTCACAGGTCGGGGAACATCATTTTTTGCAATTGCTGTTTCACGGAACAAGCCTGATCAAGTGGACACTTGTGGGTAAGATAGATTTCTGTCTCTATGGCTATGAAATAACTTAGAGCAACTAAGCAGAGCCATTACCCTTTTGTTAGGGAATGGTGAATCAGTTTTTGCCACTTCATGTTGAAATTATCATGGTTTCTTGTAACAATGATGAACATTTTAATCCATGAGAGTTGTTTTGGACTTTCTAACATACACATCATTGATAGTGGCATACGAAAAAGATACTGCTGGCTAATTTTGGCTAATTTTTCTTATTTATTTGTTATTGTTATTTATTTATCTTGTGTGATCTCACATTTTGCAATCTACATCAAGATGTTCAATTCAATCAGAGTCTCCTTTGCATTATGTATCAGGTACAAAAGGGTAGAAGTTTTGTCTCATACTGGTTCGACTCACTTCTCTCTGATTTTTTTTTGATAGGATACTTCTCTCTGATTTTAAACTGACATACTTCGTGGTTTTGGTACATGAGAATGGCTTTTGCTGTGTGTGGTGTGCTGGTGCGAATGAATTTTTCTTTATATGATTTACAATTTGATTATATTTATGTTTGAGCAGTCTACGGCTTGTATTTCTTGGTGTCGTAAATGGAGGATTCCTTTTTCAGTCAAAACCCTAGTATTATTGCAGGAGATAATTGCCAAATTGGGTTGGTCTTTGGTTGAGTGTAGGTTTTCTTTTGAATTTCCAGAGGTAGTTAGTGATCCATTCAGAGCTTTGGCAATTAGGATGATGAAACTGAGTCATGTTCGGGGTGTGGAGTGGAGTGCTCCTATGGGAAATTAGTGATATTGTAAATGATTCTTCTCTGAAAATCAATGGCAGAATATTTGACTTGCCCAAGCTCGAAAAGCTATTGAATTGAACTGTTAGTTGTTAATTTGTCAATGAAGTTTCGCTTTGATCTGATTTTATTATTTGGCATTTTCAGTGTCAAAATTCTTTTTATTATGTATGTTCTTTTTCTGGAAAACACCAGTTAAGGGTTCGGAGTGAAGAATGAAACTAAGTTATACAAAAAGAGAATATGATTATTTGCAAATTAAGTTTTGGGGATTTCAGGGATGCAAGAACAAGCTGAGATAATAAAATTCAGGGCAGATAGAATGATGGTCTAGGTGATTTGGGTCGCTAGTTTTTTGGAACCTGATTAATTGGCTTTGAATGACCAGTTAAATTCTCTTGGAAGGGTGTTTGGAATCAAGAGCTGATGTCTAGTTTGTGTAGCGATGTTTCCATGTTAGATGTAGAGCACGGTATTGCTCATTGCGATAATGGGCTTAGATCTCAGTTGTTATTTCCCTCTCCTTTCATCCATTTTCCTTGTTATTTCTAAATGATCTGGTGCTCCATTAAAATTTCTGAGAAATGGAGAGAAGGCTAACTTTAACTAATTCCTAAAATCTAGAATAATAGTTCCTAGTTTGAAATGTTTGAGGAATACTGAGAACAACTTTCTCATAATTTTCCTGAAATGTCTCTTAATTCAATCAATAATCTGGGTTCTCCCTTCCTGGGCATGATTGGCTGGCAAAGAAAAATGCCAACTTCACATGATTATCTGCCTCGTCCCAAGGGCTCGACCTAAATCCATGACGATTGCACTTTGCACTTTGCACTTTGCACTGCCTCGCTGATCTGCCTTCCTTGTCCCTCCTTCTGTAGTGTACAGTGCACTCTTCTTTTGTCCGAAACCTACTTCATTATGAAGAATTACGAAAAAATCTACAAATACCACATATTTTGATCATGGAGGCATCCTGCACTTTGTCATCATGAACTTGATTGGTGGAAAACAATATGAAAGAAATATTCGTCGGGAACATTGCCGTATCGTGAAAAAATCAAGAGACATTGCTTCAGTTTTTAGTGTCTAATCCAATCAATTTGATATGAATAAAATGAGGAATGTGATGGGGAGTATTTGTATTACTGTTTTGGCAGTTTTAATTTGAAGTCTTCAGTTTAGTTTTGGGAAAAGGTGATGGGGATCCCTTTCTTCTGCATTCCAGATCTTATTATTTGATTAACCTATAGCCTGGGTTAGCATCTGATCGTGGCTGTAGAGTGCCCTTTAGCCAGGGTTAGCATATGATCGCAGTTATAGGGTATCCTATAACCAAGGTCGGCGTTGGCCAGTATTATAAAGTATTCTATAGCTAGGGTGACACGGAGCTATAGAGCACTTAATGCTTCTCGAAAAAACAACTGCGACCATAGATCTTGAACCTATATCCATGCATTTAGACTTGGTCGTGTCCATAGTATTTATCTACACCACCTATGGTCACACAATACCACGGTTTATTTTATTCGTTATAATATTCTATAGCCGCATTATATGTTACTTTTAGCCAGAGTCGGGGCTATAAGCCTTTCTTCTTACAGTGCTTGTAGAAGTCTATTGGGAGCAAGGTTAGGGTCGTCCCAGAATCAATGATAGTATTGCCCTCCTTACGGGAAAATACTTAAAATTCTTTGAAAACCCTTTGAATGCCCCACCCTTCCAATGTCCGGTAGTACAAAGTATCAGGGTTTTCTTTAATCAAAGGCGTAGACGCTATCACGGAACCCCACACAGCTCCGCTAAATGGCAGCAAGCGATAGGAGAACCATCATGGTGAAAAGTCGCCCCTCTGAGAATTTATAACGTGAGAAAAAGAGATGCATAATGCGTGAGGGAGAAAGATTCAAAAGATGAATCCTAAAGTTGTCTAATTTGTTTCACTTCTTAAATTTGATCTTCTATTGAAGAAACACAACCATGCAATGGCAGAATTTCTCTACCTAATAAGAACATTTGTTTAAAACATTCATATATAGATCAGAATGAAGAAAAAGCACTTAAGATCATTTCTATAAGCTTTTATTAAAATATATTTTTTAGAAAATAAATAGCTGCAGCTCTTCTTGACTTCAAAGTCTTCAATATTGTTCTCTTTCTAAGTGTTGCAGATTCTATTTGATTCTCATAAATAATAGGATACAAAAAAGAATATTTAAGAAAAATATCTTATTACTTTCATGTTGTACTCTTTGCAAAACTATAAATGAAAATAAAATTAATTGAAAATTATAATTTATTTACCATATTATTTTCTCTTTTTTTCAAATTTCTTTATTTATTATATTTATATTTATTTTTTATTTTGTTTATTCCTTTTTTTTATTCTACTTTCTTTCCTTTGTATTTATAAATTTAAATATACAAAGGCTTGGAGGTGGTGTTTGTTTTTTGAAACTATCACGACAGATAACTTTTCGACATTAAAGTTGTTGTTTTTAAAATTTTCGCGACTTATTCTTGAAATTTTTTAAAATTCTGAACTCAGAAAAGTGAAAAACAAAACTTTTCTATTGAGAGAAAAAGTTATTTTCCACAAAAATAAGAAAAACTCAATCATTGCCCAACAAAAAGAGTAGCTAACAATATACACTACTATGGATGACAACGGGAGGGTTTGGGACGGGGCGATCCCATCCGGAGCCACGACATTATTTTTGATTACCGAAACATCTGCGTTTAAAAATTAAGCGGGGTGGGCGGAGATGGGAAAATTCCCCCAAACTCACCCCGTTTACATTTATTTTTGTTTTTATTTACTAATTTTAATTTTTTTTTATATTTTCTTTTTTATTTTATTATATTAAAATTAATATTTTCTAAAAATAAAAATATTATGAACCACATATATTATTTATTAAAACATTATAATAATAATTATTATTTATATTAAAAGTATAAAAATAAAATAATAAAAAATTAGCACTAAATATAATCAGGCGGGACTTGTGTATTATTTAAATATATGGTTCGTATTCTTTTTATTCGAATTAAGTTTACGCGAGAAAGCGATTTATTCTTTTTAGTTCACTTTATTTTTAAATTAACTTAGCCCAAAGTCATTTCACGACTTCGGTACCGTAAAAATCTCGTCTCTGGAATCACTAGCAACTTATCACCAGTCGAAAAAATTTCCTCTTGTCTCGAGAGTCGATGACTTTTTCTAGTCCTAGATTTTGTGAGGCAATTTATGGCTCAATCCGTTTCATCATCCAGAGATCTAGAGAATTTTATAGAAACTACTGACACTTTATAATGATTATTATTTTTATTAACATTTTACCATTTTGAAAATTTTAATTTCTCGGGTTTTCTCTGATAACAATACCCGAACCCGTCTTGGATTTGAAAAATAAACTCAAACTTCGTTAAAACCCGATTAAAATTAAATTAAGCATGTGTTATTAAGAAGCGAGACGGGCGGAGCCCAAAATAATCCAGTTCCAGTTATCATCCCCTTTCGTTACCTAATGTTAAAAACAAACAACTTATCTTTTAATGCTGATAAAGTCTTTATTGACGTTAAATTTCGAAAAAAGTTACATTGACGTAGTAAGTAAAAAAACAAACAACTTAGCGTCGTTCCTTTTTCTTATTTCGTTCTTTTTTCTTTATTTATTCGTGTTTTTGGCTGGTTGAATATAGTAAGAAATAAGATAAAAGAGGGAATAACATATTCTATTCCATTTTTGGCCACTGACGGTATTATCCCATCACTTGTTGTATTCAATCAAATTTATGAGTGGTAGAATAATCTATATCGTTTCTATTCATGAGATGCTAATCACATATCGTTTCTATCTATGGTATATATTAGATAAAGTGATCCAAGCCAATATTACTCAAGTCAATTAAGAAAACAGAGAAACCTTTATAGATACACTTAGGTTATGTGTTCTAGTTATGTGCTCTTGATCTTCATACTCAAGAGAGAAGCCCTAGTCTCCCTCTCTTAAGAGAAGACCTCCCTTCTCTAGTGCCTACATTCATAAGATAAAGTAATTAGGTATAAGGTTGTTTGCTTTATGAGGCTTCTGGAACATACTTATATTATTTTTTATTGGATTTATTTAGAATTTCTAAATTGTTGGTGTGAATCTCCCTTTTTCTCTAGATCCAATGTTTTTATTATCAGTGTATTCAGTTGTGCTTGAATGAGATAGATATAAGATAGATTTGCCATCTAATAAGTACTAAAGATGGGAAAGGGAAATGTTGATATATTCTACAGGTGACAGGGACCCAGGCAGGATGCCCAGCTTCCGGTTTACTAGGGTGATCCCTCCTAGTGAAGTCCCAGCTGCAATCATGGGGATATCCAATGGAACCCCACTTTAAGAAAGAAATGAAACATTATTAATACATTACCTCAAATATATATAAAAAAGATCCACAACGACTCAAATCCCTATGGGCCCTATCTTCACGTAGGTCACCAACCACAAACACACATAATAAAGACTCATATGGAGTTCAATACTAAGATCGAATTCCTAAGAGTTTTGGCGAATTTAGAGTGCGAATGAGAATAAATAAAGTCCAATAAAATAAAGGACAAATAGATAGATAGAGGAAATCTTCACTTGTTGTCGTAGAAAGAGTGATGTGACTAGACGAGTGATCTCTAAATTTTGGACCTAGAGCATTCAAAACAATAAAACATGAGATAATAAATCAAATTAGTGGCATAATTATAGAAAAATAGGTTTTGTTTCGAACATTTCTTCTCTCAGACCCTCCACGTCCGGCTCTTTTTGCAAGGTTCCCCGGATTTAAATCTTTAAACCAAACTCGCGCAGTCAACAATATGAAATTCATGCTAAAAAATTGCGAAATTATTGATGAAAATCATTACACCGTGTTTATTCACAACATAAAAATTTAGCATAATTTATATCAACATCATGTATTAAGAAAATCATGAAATACAATGACCATAAGGATTGAAATGGTTATAAAACACTCGAGAAAGCCGACAATGTACCGTTACCATGTACCCATCCTAAGCCGAATTCGGGTAAACCGACCTCCGGCCAGTGATATATAACCGTTGGATGGAACCAACCTCACGACACCGTGGCAAACTAATAAACCATGGGTAAACTCGACCTCACGGTCTTGGAAATAATATATAACCGTTGGATGAGAAACCAACCTACGACCGTGGCAAACCCGGTATAATAAACGTCCGGGTAATCCAGGCCTCACGGCCGATAAATAATATATAACCGTTGGATGAAACCAACCTCACGACACCGTCGCAAACCAGTGTAATATAAATACTGGAATCGAACCTCTGGTACTATCGGTACATCAACTTATAACAACCAACAAGTCATTCCTCATATACCTTTCCAACGTGCAGTAATTATAATCATTTCACAAAGTCTCAAAATCCATTTCTTAAATCAATAAATTTTCAAAGTGGTTTAAAACCTCAATCCATGTACCAAAATGTTTAAATATTACAAAATTCATCTCTGATAATAAAATTTCCAAATATTTAAAATGTTGACAAAATCCACATGAAATGATAACTTGTTTATATAAAAACAGATACTTATATTTATGCATAACCAACCATTCGATCAAATAATGTATATATAAAATAATTTACCACCATTTTATATCATAATAATACCAACATTTAAAACATATAAATGGCTCCTGAGTACCAGTCTTTCAGTCCTGCTCCCCTACAGGATCGTCTCCAGGTTCAGCATGAATGTTTGTAATATAATAAAAATACCTTTTAGGCTCCATTAACTAAACCAAAGACATTGGGAAGCCCAAATGTCTTAGGATAATTTTTAGAACTATGAAACTATCTAAATTGGACTCCGACAGGTCCAATTATATAGTGTGTCATATGAACTTAGATATCCAAATTGGGGCTTTTTACCGCGGAAGACTAATTTTGGCGAACCCTCCGATAAATCATAAAAATATCCAATTTCACTAATCCATCTTCGATTTGCCAAATTTTTGGGGTCCACACCTTCATCCCTCTTGGTGGGTCCCACTCATAGAGTGCGTACGGCGGGTCCCCCAGCGCACCCTTTCTTTCGCCTCCATGTGAGCTCTGAGACCCCACCCAAAGGGACTCTTATAGAAGTGGGAAGCGCTCTCGCCTAAGCGAGCTAGTAGTGAAATTCTTCGGATTAACTCCTTTCAAGGCTTTTGAGTACTCCTTTGAGAGTAAGAGATTCCTATCTGACTTTTCGAAAAATTATTATTTTATATATATGCGATGTGGGGATATTGTCTGATTAAAAAAAAAAATTGTTTGTTTTTACTTCATTTGAGGATGAAAATTGTTTTAACTGAATTATATATAATCTTGGTTTATGAAAAGTTTTACTTGTTTTATTTATTTGATTATCCATGGATCAAGAAAGTAGTTTTGTATGATTGTACTTTTGAGATTTGTTTGTTCTGAAAAAAATGTAGATATGATGTTTTTGTCTTAATTTGAAATTTTGAATGAAATATTTGATACAGTTGGATTCAGTACTGTGTCAGCGGGAATAATAGTTGACACTATTCGGCCCTTCAATCGATGGGATATAATAGTTGACCTTTATTTTCTTGGTAAGGGAATGTAATTGATTTGAACCCCGACCTCTAGGGGTTTTGGTTAGAAGTTAACTTAGTACTACTAGTGTTTGGTTCCGTCCACCTTAAAATGAACAATTCTTGAGTATACCCATTTGAAAGTCCCACATAATTGGGCACCATTTGATATTTGATGACAGAGCATCCTCTTTAAAATGTATTTGATTTTGGATTTGATATGAAAGTGTTTGAATCGAAATTTGATATAATTCATTTGGGATCATTTGATATGAAGCCGATTTGAAATGGATGTGAAGAATGTTTTGAAGTATATTTTGTTAATGTTCCAACTTATTTTTGAATCAAAGGTTTTGATGAAAAACATCTCCTATGTGTTATATGATTGAAAACTTTTTGTCCCTGGCTGCTGTGGTATTTCTTATTGAGCTTTTAGCTCACTCCCATATGGTGCGACCATATATTTTTCGGGTACTTCTAGTTTCCGTGGGGAGTGATGGCTAGGTCCAAGGGATTCTGATCATCATTGAGATTTGATTAGAACTTTATGTTGGATCATGTTGAACTCATAAGTTCTTAACATGTGAAATGTTGGGTTTGAAATTTAATTGAAAAGTCACTTGGATGAACTTTATTCCTTTTTATATTAATTACAAGTTGGTTGAGATATCTTAAATATTGTTATATTACGAACAACTTTATATGACATGCATAATTGAGATTTAAATATTTAGAAATAATTTTTATCGGCATGAAATTTGAATTGGAGAATTTATGAATTTAGAAGGTTGCGCATTTACTGAACAATCTGTTTATTGGTAATTGGATAAAATCAGTTACAAGGAACCTGATGATACCCTTACCTTGGTCAAAGTTAGCGTGGTGAAGGCGGAAAACTCGATCGACCGTCGGCCGAACTTGTTTCGTGCGTATCTTTCAAGCGGTGATCTGAAGAAAAGGACCCGCGGGAATGAGTTGAAGGTCGAAAATAGGGGAGAAGGTGTGGGTCGACTGGAATGGCCGGAAAAGCGACAAAATCGGGTGACCCATCGTGACGCGCCAGCGTTCGCCGACCCGATCGGCGTCGCATTCCTGGGTTGGCGTGAAGCACTGCGGCGAAGATTAAGCGCTTGCCGTGCTCCTCCTCCCTAGACGGCGCGTGTAGTAAGGGGGTGGCTGGAAATGTCTCCCACGACCGCCGTTGCTTTAAAAGCGGTTCCATAACGACCCCGTTCGGGGTCCACGGGTTTGAAATTTTCCTAGGGTTTGTGAAAATGTGTGTTTTGGGGCTAGGGTTCTATTTGGCACGCAAAACTAGGTTTATATAGAGCCTATGGTCGCTTTCAGGTAAAAACTAAGGACAACCTTGGACATTGATAAAAAATCTTCTTTATTTGAACTCCCAGGGCCATAACTTTTATCCGTAAGTCGGATTTTGACGTTCAACCCGTCTATGAACTCGTGGCGACGAGACCTACGAAATGGTGTCTTAGTCAACCCAAAATTATCCATCCTTGAAAAAGTCAACTCAGTCAAACTTAGTCAAACTTGGTCAAATGTGTAAAAAAAAAACTTGTATTATTTGGTACAGTTCATGAAAATCCATGTTTGAATGTTTTATTAATCACTTAATGCACCAAAGTCTTACAATGTAAGAGATGTTATGAAAGAGCACTCTAATAGTATAATACTTAACAAAATAGATGAATAATAAGTTGAACCATATTATATACATATAAATTCATTATTGTTACATCAAAAACATTTCTTAAAGGCTACATACGAAAGCGTGTTATTGGAAATAGAAAAAGAAGTGTTAGCGAAGAAGAATGATCAGCCTAACTACTATAAGCCTAGTTCAAGCGAAGCTTGGGTTTTAAACAATCATGTTCTGAGGTTAGTTGGAAATTTAGAAAGAAGGTGTTGAGTAAACAAGAACGTACGTGTTGAAGATTGTGGTCCTCATTTCAGTTGTTGGTTAAGCTTGGCGGTTAACAAGATGGTTAAGCTCAAACTAGAAGTTGTTAGACTTAAACAACTTAAACAATCCTTATCTCTTAGCAATAGCCTAGGTGATAAGCTAGCCATATAAGGGTGTTGGTATGGCTTAAGGAAATAGAGGAGAGAACATGGCCATGGTATAGTGGCTATATGGGTGCTTCCTCGGTGGAGAGGAGCACCGTGTGAGGAGCTTGCTGTGAGTGTGCATCCCGATTGTGTGGTGCATGGCAAGGGCTTGAGAGAAAGGAAGCTTGGGTGGGTATGGATGCTGCTAGAGGGATTAGGCTCTACAGTCATGGATGTACATGCATGGGGGGAATTCTTGAAAACCTATTGTACACTGAATATTATACTCGAGAATGAAGATGAGTACTTTCTTCTCTCATATCTCTTTAGTTTCTCTTGGTTTTATCATGATTGTCCGATGCTTGAACACCAACAAGTGGTGTGGTGAGTGTGGATCTAACACGTGTGACAATGTGCTGAGCCCCTTGCCCTAGTAGGTGGTGCTTCATATAAGGTGTGTGCCCAAATGCACTGAAGGCAGGAAAAAAAATCCTTGTTTGAGGGGAGCTTCGATGGAACTTTATTCAAGGGGAGAATTGTTGGATGTGTGCACCCAAAGTCCTAATCCAACATCTGATAGGAATGGGAAAGCTTATGAATATATATAAGCATGGATTACTTCTCGAGAATCAAATAATAAAACTAGCAGGGGTAAGAAGCCAGTGAAGATCCTACGTTCCTTTCCCTTAATACAAAGGCTTCAAAGGCTATTTGCATCAAATAAGACCTTTGATGACATGAGGTGGCACTATGAGAGGCGAATAAAATATGGAATGCTTAGAAATCCTGCATATGGGGAAGCATGGAAAGCATTTGATGCCCATTTTCTAGATTTTGCATCTGATTCACGTAATGTAAGACTTTATGCTTACTGGCAGCACTATTAATAATCCTTTCTTGACAATGAGCACAAACTATAGTACTTAGCTAGTTATATTGATTCCATATAACATGTCACATTGGGCTTGTATGAAACAATCTTTCTTCATTCTTTCAATGATTATTCTAGGAGAGAAGGGTCTTGGAAATGACATTGATGTCTATTTGCAACCTTTGATAAAAGAGTTAAAGAAGATGTGGGAAGGTGAAGAAACATATGATGCTTCAGCTAAGCAACATTTTTTCATGCGTGCTAATAATGTGGGCCAATAGTAGATTTTCCTACCTATTCTATGCTTCACAGTTTGAACCTTGAGGCGTTGCATGTCCTTGTTGTGTTGAGTTCACAAATTCCAGATGGTTAGTAAAAGGTGGTAAATATAGTTATATGGGTCATCGTAAGTGGTTACTAGAATGTCATTATTTACGGCTTCAAAAGCTTTCTTTTGATGGTTACGAAGAATTATGTGCAAACACCTACAAGTCATAGTGACAGTGATATCTTTAAAGCGACCTAGATAATCTCCAGTTTACATTAGGGAAGAACTCAAAATCTAAATAGCAAAGGAAAAAAGTAAAATGCAAAATGCGAACTAAGTGAAATCAGATCAAATAGCGTTGGCAATCTTAGTACTAAACAAAAAAAAATCAATGGATTTGTGGAAGAAGAAACATTTTCTTTATGTTCTTGCCGTCGATTATACTAATTCTATTCCCAAGCGTAGGAGTCATGAGTCAGTCAGCATTGTATCTTGTGGAAATCACCAGTCATCTCCTCCGAGGGAGAGCGGTCTTACTGATCAATAGGAGCTATTCCCCATTAAAGTGTGAGTTAAAGAAAATTGTGATGTTGTGTTGTTTGGTAGATAGTTGAGACAGGTTTAAATCAATTTTTAAACAGAAAGATAATTCTTGGGATTTTTTGGGTTCCACTCATACGTCGGGGTAAATCTCACCTCTTGTTTTATAAACTCATCCTGGAACCATTGATAAATGGTCTTCGTGGAGAGATTTATCTTTAAATGCTCTTTGGAAAATAAAGATGATCGAGTAATACTAAACACTTGTTCACGATTAAAACGAACCCTTAGTTGGCATTATGATCCAAGCACAAGCATGTGCAGGAAATATCTCGTTAACCGTTGTCAGAATTTGCCAACTAAAGTTACATGTTTCTTTCTACACAAGTGATCAATGATACACAATCCATTGAAAATCAAGAAAGGAATTGAGGGACTTTTACCTTGATCAGGTGGAGTTTCCCAGTATGATCGAATGGTAGGGGTTTAGAATTCCATAAAACTTGTATGAACAATTCAAAATGAAGCGAGTCAACCCTTAAAAGCGATTACCTTGCGGAAGTAAATTGACTTATCGCGAAATAGAAAATGATCCTTAGATTTAAGGAATAAATATTGATCTGAGAAGATTACAAACTCTTCTGGAATCAGAAACTTCTAAAAGAATGGAAATGCAAATCTGGATCTAAAGTACCTGCATGGAGAAAAACTCTTATTCTATCAAAACCTAAACCACAGAAGTGAAAACTACAAAACTAAAGGAGTCCCCGAGAGCCCCTATTACTTGTGTCCCTCCTCTTTTATAGCCCCCTCTGATGTGATTTTTCCCATTTGGTTTGTTGACCAGAGTGCCCTCGTGCGGATTAGTGTGGACAATTCCATGGGTTCCATAAAAGTTCTACCGGTGGGACTTAAAGTTCTACCCGGTGAAGGTGCTTCCCTTGCCAATTTCAGCAAGTTACTACCCAGAATTGGGACAAAGTTCTGGGTGAAGTGTTCCTTGCCAATTTTCAGCAAGTTCTCTTAGGTAGGACTTAAAGTTCTGGGTGAAGATCATCAGTGCTTTCTAGCTTTGTGGGGTTCGAGACCGTCATTGCTCACCACATCCACATTGCTTCGTATTGGCTTCCACAGAGCTTACATCCTTGTGCACTTGGGTTTTAAACACGAGAAAGACACCAATCCCAAACGAGAAGAAATTAGAAGTACACATTCCTGCCTAATATTGGGTAAATTGAGTTAAATGTGCTAGATTCATTATAATTATCACTCAATGTGTATTCATCACACCCACAACACACATCTTGCTAGTCCTATGAGATTAGAATCAGAACTACCACTAGGTATGAATCTAACTAAGGCGCTCAGTGCCGGTCAAGCTTTGCAAAGTCTCAAAATAGCACTTATGGAATAAAACATTCCGCCCACTTTAGTATGCATCAACATGACTCGATTAGACCGACCACATCCTTACACCAGTGTTTGATATAACACGCTAACCATGAAATTGGTTATTCAAATGAGTTATGGATTTAAATGTATGGTAGTCATGCTTTTTCGGTGAGCTATGTGTGATAGAAATAAGGTAGGCAATCATATAACATAGAACATGTAACCATCATGCATAATGTCAAAAAGGAGCGAGAAAACATAAGTCGAATCAAAGGGTCTTAGAGTTTGTAATGATATTGGGTTAAAGAAAGAAAAGGTAAAAGATCAAAAGCAGATTGTTGGCATAACATGGCTAAGGTCTACTACTAGATTACTTGGCTTCACCCTAGTATAGCTAACACAACTATGCGATTAATAAGTCCTCATCCTCATCGAGGAGAAAATGCGTCCTCGTCCACATAGTCGTCTAATTATTCCTGAGTTATCCCTCTAATCTGGAGAAGTAGCATCCGCCATAAGCTGGCTCCACCTGAAAGAATCATGGCTCAAGCACGGAGAGGCGTCCGGATCCGGTGCCACGCTTCCCAAGGATGCATTGAACCACCCACCCGATCCATGCTCCATCCTCTTCAAAGGCGATGTAACCTCATAGATGTCGGCGGAGCGTGGAAGAAGTGGTCAGGTGAGATCTTGAAGGCAGCGAGGGTGCGTGGTCCTGGTGGATTTGCTCGACTCTTAGCCTCGGTCTTGGTTATGATGCCGCTCACATACAAGGTATCACCCTCTTTTCTTTAGCTGTTCCTCATCCCCGCTTCTTCTACAGTAGTCACAGAGTGAGGGGCAGGATACTCAGGTTTGCGCTGAGTCTGCAAGAACTCCTACGTAGCGCACCATATGTTCTGGGTGCGCCAGTCAATTAGCTTCCAGTCATAACCTCGTCTGACAAGCGAATCACATCTTGAGTGGAGCTTTCACAACCCTTCGACCCAGAATGCGGTGTGGATGATCTTGTTCATCGGGCGTGTCGGCTTTAACTCCCGGGGACAAATTCTTGTTTCATAAATCCTGTTTCATGGTGCGAGGGCCAGTTGCACATAGCCTCGGTGAATAGTGGGCATCGAGAAATCGATGTGTACGAGTGGATATGGCGATCGGAAACACGTCGAGCGAATATAGTGCAAGGCATGTGCTCATGATCGGGGAGTGACCTGTTTTTGCTTTCCATCAACGAGTTTCGATCACGGTCGACCGATTTTCCTTCAATTTGGTGTGGGAACTCAGAACTGCGGTAAGTATCTGATCCCAGCTAGAGTGCCGCAGTGCATATTTGCTCACGGATAGTACCACGTGGGATCGAGAATATAAATCATTTACCAATTAACACCTGCGTGAAGCCCACATTTACCATTACGAATCCATTTCACGTTGCTCGCCTCGAGTCTTAAATGACATTTATCTCTTCATCGACACTATCGATAAATCCTCACTTTACGAAGAGGATGCAACACATTTTCTTTTTCTTTTCCTTTGGTTGGAAGGCATCGGGCTTTCTCTTCTTTCACGCTTTTTCCATAGAGGCTTGGATGCCTTCCACTTCCCGTTATTCTTAGGCGTGCCATGGAAAGCGGCAATGATGCTTCTCTTGACGGGCAGAGCCCGAGAAATAAATCATCATGTCCCAAAGCCACGCCTCGGCTTGACCTTTAGAGTGGCCACTGTGCACATCGGATGCCGATCTCACACTTGTCAGACGAGACACTCCCGATTGGCAATCCGCAAAATAACATCACTCAAATCGATCGAACAAATCATGTATAGCCGAGAGGATCGACAATGCTAGTAAAAGTTCTGGAGAACTACACCCTTTGTCGAACCAACGATTTGAGATAACCAATCGGAAGCTGGACCGCCGGAAACCACGGCAACAAAGCGATCTTGAGAGAGCTTGTGAGAGGAGGCAAGCGGCTAGAACAACCTTGTGGGATGGCAAAAAAAACAAATGGAATATGAAGAGGCGCCAAAATTTCGGTTTAAGGAGCCTTTACGCCCCAATTTAAGCTGCAGTTCTCACCGGTGGGACTTTAAGTTCTGGGTGAACTACTGCCTGCCCATTTTTGTTAAGTTCCCTGGTCAGGACTTAAAGTTGTCTTAGGTAGAACTTGCTTCAAAGCGATTTTTCTCTCTTTTCTTGTTTTTTTTTTTTTTTTTGAATATATATATATATATATATATATATATATTTTTCGCACAAGCCGACGGTGCCCTTGCCCATCTTGACACATTGTGCCTTTCATCCATGTTTTCTTACATGTTCACTTTTTTCTCTTGTTCAAATTCCATATTGGCTTGCATTCGTAGACTTGAATCTTGTAATTCATTCTTAGGATAACTTCAAACTCTCCATGAGAACCGCTGGCATTCCATACATCAGGATTCTACTGGTTGCGAATAACCAATAACTTTTAAGCTCAAAATGAGTGCAGGGATGAACACTACAACTCCCGCAGTATGCAGAATATGGCCTCATCATTTCCGGCTTAATAAGGTGTTCCATAAAGACTATGATGCATGAAATTAACATGACCCAGCTAAATTGATGCACAGTGGAAACAATACTTGGGAAGATCGGAGAATTTTGGCCATAAGTGCATTGGTTTGGGTGGCGACTTAAGTAGGTAGAATGCAAGGGAACAATTCCGCAGGAAGAATACAAGGCTTGTTGTGTGTGCCCAGGCTTAAGATGTACTGCGATGGAATGATGTGGAAGTATATGAGATCAAGCGGGTAATGTCTGATCACGGGGTAAAACATAATACTGAAATAAGCCAGGAATTTTGAAAGAATTTGACCCAGCGAACATATAACGGCCGGCGTAGTTACGTTCAACCAGTGTACACCTACCTACCCCCACAACAGAAACAAGCATTGTCCCCAGTGCTTTGAACTAAAGGTACCCCCACAACAGAATTGGAGGAATCACAGAAACAAGAGCCCCATGATTTTTTATTTTCTATGTTATTGAAAAGCAAATGAAAGAATGCAATTGAAGTAAAAACAATAAAAATAGAAAGCAAGAACAAAAAGAAAAGCAAAACTATTTACAACAATTTGAGACTGAGGTTACTTGGAAAGAGAGTTTTGGTAGAGCGGGTCTACCAAATCCACAGTGTGCTCGTGAGGAAGAGTGCTCAAGGAATGGTTTGAGGCGTTGTATTCACCTTGAATGAGTTCCCATTGTCGGGATTTTTCAATTTCCACGGCTCGATATGGATAAACCACCTTAACGATGAAAGGACCGATCCAACCCGAAGGCCGAAGACTTTCCGGGGAAATGATCTGTCGGGAGCTATATAGCGGAGTACTACGATTGGGTTTGAAATTTTTTCCTGGTAATAGACTTGTCATGGAATAACTTGAAGCTGGATTCCTTGTAAGTGCAGACTTTCATGTCTGATTCCCTCATGACTCTTCAAGTTCATTAAGCGCAATACATATTTGCCACAACGAGTTAGATTAAATTAAAAAAGTTCGAATAGCCCGATAGCCGGTGTTCATCTCTCTTGGCAAATGGCAAAGCTTTGCCATAAACAGCCCTATAGGGAGACATGCGGGAACAATTTTAAAGGCGGTATGGTATGCCCGAGACATCGGTAAAGACGGGTGACCAATCTTCGGTCAGGCAACCGTCTTTTTCTAAATGTGTTTTATCTCCCTATTAGCTAGCTCAGCGACCATTGATGCATGGCAGGTGATGGCCAGTGGATGTGCTGTGGGTGCTCTGGCTCTTGCGGATTTTAAGAATCGATTGCAAAAATTCGAGTCACTTCCATCACCTCTATAAATGCAGAAACGGTTCTTAAAAGAAAAAATATAATTTCCATCCTCTCTGTTTCAAAACAACCTTATGGTCATTGGTTCTCGTTGGAATTGCCTCCAACCCACTTAGACACATAGTCAACCGAGATAATAAAATGTAGAGATAGCCCTGAAGAAGGAAAAGACCCGTAAATCAATACCCCAACAATCAAAGATTTCAATGATTAGAATTGGGGTAAGAGGCATCATGTTTCGTTTTGTGACCCCTCCTAATTGTTGGCATTGAGCACAAGTTTTGCAGAAATCAAAACAATCTTTAAATATAGTGGGCCAATACAGCCGACTTTTAAAAATCTTATGCATAGTTTTTAGGCGGATGTCCTCCACGAGGGCTTGAGTGTGAAAGTTAAAATCCTCACTTGCTCATCATTGGTACACAGCTCTCCTCATTATTTGATGGGCCGATCTGTTTAAATAGATATGGATCCATCAAAATAGTATTTCTTAATATCTGTCAAGAATTTTCTTTTACGGTGAGAAGTCCGTTGAGCCCCAGGTCTGACCGTTGACTAGGTAGTTTATGATGTCGGCATACCACGAGTGCGAACAGAAACAGGTTGCTCATCATGAAAGCTATCACCTATGGGTATGCCATGGGAGTTGGATTGGAACTGTCGAGATAAGTGGTCGTGACCACATTCTCGACCCCTTTTTATCTTTGATGGTCAGAGTTGAATTCTTGACGGAGTAAAATCCACCTAGTTAACCTTGGTTCAGTATCCACCCTTGAAACAGAGTACTTCAAAGAACATGATGCGTAAAAATGGTCCACGGGGAGCCAGCAATATATGACTGAATTTTTCTGAGCAAAGACTCCCTTACTGAAACTCTTTTACGTGGTTGTGTGATTGTACAGGCGAGTCTAGTGTCTTCTTGCAGCATATGTTATTAAAACCTTTTTGTCCTCACCAAATCTGCTGCGATCCCTATTGCATAATCACTAGCATCACACATGATCTCAAATGAGTCCCCAGTGGGAGACACATTATTGGTCAATTGACACTAGCATGTTTTAGACCTTAGTAGTCAGCTGTGACCATGTGAAGGACATCTTTAGCAAGAAAAGTACATAAGGGATTGGTATACTTCAAATCTTTTATAAACCTTCTATAAAAACCAGCATGGCCCAAAATGACCTTATGTCTCTAACACTTAGGAGTAGGTTGAAATCCCGATTCGGCTTTGGCCTTATCAACTTCGATTCATCTTTTGATACAATGTGGCCTAAGAGCGATTCCTTGTGTCACCATGAAATGACATTTTTCCCAATTTAACCGCAGATTTTTCTCTTGACACCTATAAAACTTCACGTAAGTTCTCTAAGCAGCTCTCGAGCGAGTCACCAAAAGCGAAATCATCCATGAAGATTTCCAATATGATTTCTAATCATGTCACTGAAAATTCCATCATGCATGGTGAAAAGTTCCAGGGTGCGTGCATAGTCAAAGACACATTCTAAGCGAAGTACCAAAGGGCAAGTGAATGTAGTTTTTCTTGATCTTCTAAAAACTATCTCAATTTGATTGTACCACTGAATACCCATCAAGGAAACAATAGAATTCGTACCACACTATGACTCTCTCTAACATTTGATCCGCAAACCGGAAGAGGAAAATGGTCTTTTCTAGTACCGCATTAAAGTTTCTATAATCTATGCACACCACCATCGGTGTTGCAGTAGGAATGAGCTCATTATTTTCTTCGGCAACTACGTGACTCGAGACTTCTTAGGAACTACTTGTGATCAGGACTAACACTTGCTATCTGCATCATAAAGTTTGAATAACCCACATCGAAAGTTTTAAAACTTCCTTTTTGCAACTTCTTTCGGTATTAGTTAAATCGTCTCTGTGGTTCACCTAGAGGTTTAACATCCTCTTCTAAAGTGAATTCTATGTGTGGAGATCAAAGGGACTAATTCCCTTAATATACTCTGCAATTGTCAACAAAAGCGGAGTCCTGTGGGTTTTCAATATTTCCAAAGTTGAGGTTTCTTGAGTAATGTCTAAGGAGAATACTGATTCGCGGAAAAGTGTCCTCCTCACAGAATTACATATTTGAGATGTGTTGGTAGGGTTTTAGCTCGAGCTTAGGTGGCCTCTCCTCAGAAGGCAATGCCTTGTCCTCATTTGGTGGCAATGGTTCAAATTTGGGGTGCCCACGGTAGCACAATACATCATTATGCTTCGATTATAGAGTGTAGAAACTTTGACTCCAATGTGGTCACTTCACCTCATCCCAGGCTTTCGGTGACCAAACATGACTTAAGAGGATCATCATGTGAAACATTATCGAGGTATTTTATTTCACAATTTGAATCATATTCATTTCTACGCCATCTTCTTCATCCCCCATTCCCATGATTACATTGAAAATATTGATTAAGGTCCTCCGTTCCCCGAATGAAAGTGTCATTAGGCCTCACAATGTATAATGGCATTAAGCCGGTTACCAGAATGGTGACCAAGTGCGGGAGTGAGTTCCTTAGGTTCTAAGGTGGTGTCAACCACCTCAAATCGACAAGGAGTAAAATTTGTCCACTTGGACCAATACGTCCTTATTTATCCCTCTAGGAATTTTCACGCTCAGATTGACTAGTTGAAGGGTGATATTGGTTGGCTCTAAATTCTCTCCTAACCCTAAGTCCGCGTATCTTGAATAAGGCAACAGAATTAACACTTGCCCTAAAGTCTAGCATCTAAGCTGCCCCAGCACTGAATTTCCTACTACTATAGAAATAGTGGGTTCTACACAGGTCTTTGTATTTTGAAATGAGTTGTTCGAATGAGGCGTTGATTGTTCAGTCATGAATGCCTCCTTATTGACACCTAGTTTCCGTTTTCACCGGGTACATAAATCCTTGTTATAAGATGGGATTTGCCAATGGCATCTAACAAAGGAATATTCGGTTAACTTGTTTGAAACGACTCATAAATCTCCGAATGGTTAGTCATTTTCTTTGGTGCTCTCGGATCTATGAGGGTATGGGGCTGGAGGATATGGTTGGACGCTTGTCTTCTACGATTGATCATCTTTGTCATGCGTATTAGGGACATGAGGTAATACGATTTTTCATCTCTCCCAGCTAATTCACTATGAGACTCTTGTGATGGTTCCTTGGTTGGAATAGTTTGTCCAACTACCTTACCACTCTGAAGGAGTAGTGACGACTTTTCTGATGCTCAAAGGTACCCTCACTTGAACCCTAAACTTCCACACTGAACGACCTTGTGGGTTTTAGATGGGTTGTGATGGAAGTTTCCCTTTTTTCTTGTTGAGTTATAGATGAGGTTAACGGTTATCGGGATCTCACATCATTGAGCTTGATTCGGGTGTGTTTGTGGATTGTTGGGTTTGGCCTAAGCGTATGCTTCCTATCTTCGAACTTCTCTTATGTGGAGGTTGTAGGGCATGAGTTTTGATTCCCTTGGTTCGGTGGATGATGACCTTGATTAGGGTTTCCACTGAAATCGCAGGGACCTTGATTAGAGAGGGAGGGGGGAAGGAGGAGGAGGAGGAGGAGAGAGATGAAGATGGAATTTGGAAAACCTTGGTTCGGATAGTGAGGGCCTTGGTTGTTGGCGGGTTATGTAGTCCTCCCTCATTTACTCCGACTAAATTAGGATCTTGCCCCACCAGGTTGTGGTTTCGAGTATGGGGGTGAAAGGTTCGCTGGTAGTTAAGGCGTTAGCTTGTTCAATTTGAATGGCTCCCTTAGCAGGGAAGATTTGGGCGTTAATGGTGAGTGTGTAGGGTCTGTCGCATATAATGTGGCTCCTCACTCTAGTCTGTTGATGCGAGAGTAGTGAGGCACACTAGTTACCTCATTCACCTTTCATCTCTATTGCCTCCCAATTTCCCTTGTTAAATTTGCAATTTGACACAACTCATCATTCTCTCTTAGGTGGTGGATCCCGCCACCGGTGGATATACTATACCCCTATGAAGTCTCCAAAAAGAGTCTTAAGTCAGATTCAGAGCATTCTACGCTATGGTGTCCTTCGTGCCTCCCTCGCACTCACTGCCAGGTCTGCACACATGTTTGGATGTCGCATTTATTAACAGGGTAATCCTTGATGAAAGTATGCAAATTTGTCAACATCGACCCATGATGAGGGATAGCATGGAGAAGATCATATATCTTTCCACACCGCTGCGAAGGGTTCACTGGCTTTTTGAAAAGTTAAATTGCTCGCATGAGAGGCGTCGATACGTGCGGAGGAAAAACTTATTGAGGAATTCATTAGCATGTTTTCCCATGTAGATCGGAATTGAGTGCGAGGAATGGAACCAGTTACAGCTTTCTCCTTTAAGGAAAAAGGAAATAAGACCAAACGGATTATATGGAGGTGAACCGGTGGAGTAATTCTACTGGGACATCCTCAATCCACACTCATAAATGGTAGAGGTTCTCGGTCGAACCCTTGGTATCTCTGGTAGAAAACGGGATCATTTAGACTTCCATCGGGAATGATTAGCCTCATCGGGAAGGCAAGCCTAGGTGGTTGTGGTCCTTTGAGGTTGTGGGAACACCTTCGAAGGGTTCTTTTTCCATGAGAAAGGAAGCGAGGAGACTCTATCTGATTTCTTTGAGAGGTTACCATTTCCTCCTGTTGGTGTTATTGGAAGTGTAGCATTGTCCCCATGTTTGTGGAGGCTCATGAAAGTGCTGTGTTCTCAAGTTATCCATTTGAGGTAAAATGTTATCTTGAGCGCAGCTTCTGATTCCACCCGGAGTTTTAGGGGATACAATTCGGCTAGTCGGTGTTTCGTTGCGAGCCCAAATTGACATGCACTACGCACTGCGTCAGAAACACCAAAATTTCTTCGTAAAACAACATAAAAAAAATAAATGGAGAGCGTGCGGATTTGCGATGCCATTAAGTACCTCAACTCTTGGATCAGCAGCGGACAAATCGCACTCCGACAGCGGCATAAATCTTCAAATCGATTATTTTCATTCGTATTAAACATAGGGTATGGTGGGTCTAGCATTGTATCTTATTGGAAATCCACAGGTCATCTCCTCGGGGAATGGATCTTACTTTGTTGATCAATGAGCTATTCCCAGTAAGTGAGTTAAAGAAAATTGTGATGTTGTGTTGTTTGACTGAATGGTTGATTGGTTTAAATGTTTTAAACTAGAAAGACAATTGCTGGGATTTTTAGGGTTCCACTCACTTTTGATCAGGTAAATCTCACCTCTTATTTTATAAACTCATCTAGGAACCATTGATAAATGGTCTTCGATGGAGGATTTATCTTTAAATGCTCTTTGGAAAATAAGATGATCGAAACCAATACTAAACACTTGTTCTCAATTAAAACAAACCCTGGGTGAAACTTTATTCATGATCACAAACTTCGCGTGAAAATATCTAGATTAACACGTTGTCAAAATTTACTTAACTAAAGATTTAAAACAACTTTCTACCACAGTAATTAAGTATTACCTGATCCATTGAGAAATCAAGAGAGGAATTGAGGGACTTTACCTTGATCGGGGTGAGTTTCCCAGTATGAACCCGGCCGGTAGGGGGTTTAGAATTCCATAAAACTTGTATGAATAAACCTAAAGATGAAGAGCGATTAAACATAAAAAACCGGTACCTTGCGAATCGAATTGACTTGTAAACAGGAAATAGAAAATATGGAATCTTTTAGATTTAAGCGGAATAAATATTGATCTTGAAGATACAAACTCTTGAATCGAGCTTCAAAAGAATACAAATCGAAATCACGGATCTACAAGGTACCACTAAAAATGGAAAAAACTACATTCTATCAAAACCTAAACCTAAAGCTGAAAACTCTAAACTAAAGAGAGTCCCAGAGAGCCCCTATTACTTGTGTCCTCACCTTTTATAGCCCCCTCCAAATGTGATTTTCCCATTTTGGTTTGTTGTGAAATTGCCTCGCGTACCGGATTGAATTCTTGGACAATTCCCGCGGGTTCATAAAGTTCTAAAATCCAGGACTTAAGGATTACTTAGGTGAGAGATCTTTCATAGCAATTTCTAACCAAAGTTCTCTGGGTAGGACTTAAAGTTCTACCGGTAGAAGATGTTCACTACCAATTTTCCAACAAGTTCACCAGAGTGGGACTTAAAGTTCTACAGATTTAGAAGATGTCCCAACGGTGCTTTCCTAGCTTTCTTTGGGGTTCAGAGACATCAATTGCTCTCCATCCACGTTGCTTATGTGTGGCTTCCCAGGCTTACATCCTTGTGCACTTACGTTTTAAACACGAAAGACACGCACAAAATCAGCTTCAAGTCAAACCACCTGTTCCTATGCCTAATGTGGGTAAATTGTGAGTTAAATGTGTTAGATTCCATTATAATTATCACTCAAATGTGTATTCATCAGTTACCTTATTGGGAACATAACTTGTTTTGCCACAATCTTGATGTGATGCATATTGAAAAAAATGTGTGACAATTTTCTTGTCACTTTGTTGAATCTTGATCACAAGTCTAAAGATATTATAAGAGCTTTCGTCTTGACTTGATAGATATGAAATTAGGCTGAACTCCACCTTACTATGGATTGAGTGGGAAGATGCATTTTGCCCATAGCATCCTTTGCTCTAATTGAAGAAAAATATATTTTGTCAAGTTCTAAAGGATGTGAAAATGCACGATGGATAATAACATCTAACATTTCTAGATGTGTATGAAACTGAAGGGATAGAAAAATTAGTGGCTTAAAGTCATGATTGTCACATTTTGATTGAAGATCTCCTCCTGTTAGTACTAAGAGCAAGTAGTCCATCTAAACAAGTAACTAAAATCTCAATTGAGCTAGTTTATTGTTTCAAGGCTATATGTTCAAAGGTGATTGATGTTAATGAACTTGATAAAATTCAGCAACGTATTGTGTTAATGCTTTGTCACATGGAGATGATATTTCTTCCTTCTTTTTTCACTATAATTATGTAACTCGATTACTACTTAAAGCTGTAACACTCGGATACTGTTTTACGTATGTTATAAGCTTGTTCATTCGTATCTTGTTAAACATTTAACTTGAAATATATTATGTAACCCTTGATTACAAAATATATTCAATCTCCATAAATGGGAGTGTTCAACATATTCAAACTTCTGCTTGTTTACAAAAAACTATCATAATACAAAATAGACTTATAGAGGTCTTCGGTGGGCTTTTAGTATTGTGTTGACCTTGGTTGCGATCTGAATTATCAGGGCTTCACAGTTCACCTTACGTATCTACCGGATGAAAACACATGTGCTTTCGGCTATAAGCTTAGTGGGAATAATACTCGTGGACGACCTCTAATAAGGATCATCACACTTTAGACACATGCATATACATATTTCATACATATCATTTACACATGCTTATACACATCTCATATACCACTTTTGCTGCCATCATGTTTCATTTCTTATCATTGTTCATATACATTTCGTATCATTTTACACTTTGCTTCTTGTTCTTGTCACGGTATACTTATCATCACATAGCAGTGTTATGCTTCTCATATCATATCATTTATCATATTCATGTCATTTGCATATTCTTGTCATTTGTTTTTATGTTTCGTATGCATATATGAAATGGATGCAGGGAACTATAAGGGCGAAAGAATGCTTTATTATCATTGTACAAGACAATGATTCCTACGCCAAGAGACTCGAAGCGTTGTTATCATTGTACGAGACAATGACCTCTATAAGGGCCCGAAGGTGTTGTTATCATTGTACAAGACTATGACCAGTATAAGGGCCCAAAGGCGTTGTAATGACCCAAATGGGGCTAATTGATCAGTATGTTGTAGACTTTTATCCCTAAGCAGGTGTATCATCTCCCTTTACCGGGTTATAGCGAACAATCCACTTTTATTTCATTTTCGAGTACATATCTCATATCCACGAACCAACTATTGTTATCCGTTAGTTATATGTGATATTTACGATCATTACTATCTTTGCATTTTTCATGTATTTAAGTATACTATCAAATATTTCTTACAAGCAGGCTCCCTTTTAGACAAGTTTTGGATCAACTGAGGTCGAATTTGAAGACATCTATTTCGAGAGATTTTTCTCTAGAAGTCTAGTTACCAATTTTGAATTACTCAATGGATGGTGTGAAACTTCGACTTATGGCCAACGACCGGGATCACTCTAATGTGGTAAAAACGAAAACAAAACCAAGCCCATGTCCATGCGGCCGAAACTCCTTTGGCAATTTATGGGTGCAATGAGATTTAGAACCCACATACACACTATTTCCAAGGATATTTGTTCTAATAGAGAAATTTATAGTTTAACCATAATTTTGAATCACTTAATTTGGATGAGTGAAACTTCGACTTATGGCAACAAGCAGGACCACTCCATGTAAGCAGAACCAAAACGAGAACAGTTATGTCATGCAACCTAGCTCCCTTTTAGCCAATTTATGGGTGCAATGCAGATTATTGCATACACCTATTTCAAGTAGATTTGTTATCCTAAGAAGTATAGTTTTACCCGAATTTTGGATACTCAGCATTGGATAAGTATTGGCCAGTTATGTGGCTCAAGGCATAGGTTTTAAAGCGGAGACAACCTCCCCTAAAACCCAACATTTTCTCTATACAATTTTTTCCTCCATTGAGGACCATAACCAAACCAAAAAACCATCTCCTTTCCTTAGACGCCCCAAAACTGAACTAAACCAACAAATAGGAAAAACCCCAACCTAAACACAATTTCTTACACATTCTAAACACATAGTTTCTATAAGATATTTCCATACACATTCTATACCTTAAATGCTTCTTCTTCTCTCCTTCCTTTCTTCCTTCTTCTTCTTCTCTTCATCTCTTCTCTCTTTCTCTTCTTCTCCTTTTCTTTTTTCTCTACGTAAATGCCCTAATTCTAAGCCAAAGTGGGATATGTTTAAGACCATGTTTGGTCTTATCCATTTTTTAGTCCAATTTTCCATTTTTTGGCTAAATGGTCCTTCATCTTTCTATTGTTTGCAATCAACTTATTCCATTTTTCTACTTAGCATATAATCTTTCATCTGCCATTTAAGTCTGAGATTGGTAAATTACTAATTTACCATTGACCTAGAATTAATTAGGGTTTTGCTTATTTATTTTAACATTATTTTATTAGAAAAAGCCTCTGATTTACTTTTATTATACCCTAATCATGTTATAAGCGTATGGTATAATTTGAGATGTCCTGATAATGATCCATTTGATGGTTCATTTAGGGAAAAGATAAAACTCGTCAGCCCAAAGACAATATAGATGGATTTATCCAATTGAGAGGTATGCAGTTTTATCCTTTATTGCTAGCTAGTTACTTGAATCATTTTTATTTTTCCTAACAAACCCTTTTGGAATAATTTTTTTTCAACTTAGGTCCTTTGTTCCCTATAAATAATATGTTAGAAATAAGGCTCATCCGAAAGAGTCAATTGTTGAATGACAACGAATGTTTAACATTTTGTTCAAGATACCTTGAAGGGGTTGAGATAAAATTTAATCGGCCTTAAGGTAACCAAAACCCACCTACAAACATTCAAACCAAGTACTTATTTAAAAGTGTTAGCCAAGATATAGTGAAGGTTGAAGATGTTGTCCTAGATGATCTTTCTTTGCTTCAAGCACATTGATATGTCCTACGACTCTATGATGAGATAGAAGGATTTCGCTTCAAGAGTTCTGTCATTCTTAGTAGTTAATAAATTAAAATTGTATGCATATTATAGAACTTTGACAATAAATTTAAAATGAAAACTTTTCAAAGAATGCATCAATTTTGAGAAGAGAAGAAGACGTCAGCATGCTCGTATGGATCAAAATGAGATAGAAAATATAATAAATGATAAGTTTCATTATTGGTTTCAGACTAGAGTAAGTATACCAGATTATGTAACTCTATGCTAATAATAATACCTTGATTCTTATAAATAAATTTGTTGCCTTAAATTGGTAGGTATCTAGTGCAACACGTGATCCAAATATACATAAAAAAATCATTGCACTTAGTAGGGGTCCTAGCAAAGTGGCAAAAAGATTTTCTGGTTTCATTATCAATGGAATTAGATTTCATACCATGGATCGAGAAGAGTAAAGATTGACTCAAAATAGTGGTGTTTGTTAATATCTAAGTGGGAGGAAAATTCCTTATGGCAAAGACAGAGAATAATTGAACTAAACTATTATGGTCATTTTAAGATTGTAGTACAGCCCGTGATTTGCCATGTTCATCGTACCACAAAGCTTCAAGCAAAATGGATTTGAGTTTAAACTTAAGACTTTTCTAACTTAATACATACCGTGAGAAAAGACGACGATCCATATGCATTCTTCTCAAGTTGAACAAGTATTCTATGTGAAATACTCAAATAACCCAAATTGGCATGTGGCTGTACGGGTTAAACTTAGAGAAATATTTGATATGGGTAAAGAGGATATTGATGATGTTAATTGCTTATATAGCAGGTAATAGTAGTCAAACTTTAGATGAACTTCAACCTAACTGGGTTCGAGTGGATGTTAATGATGATGACTATTTGTGATTGGTATTATTTTAAGTGTAATCAAAGAACAATGTTAATCTTCATATATTTATATTCCTTATTTTTTTAGAGAAGATGCTTGTTGATTTGCTTACTTCTTTACTAAATTTAGCTGCAATGAAATAGGTGTGCAAGTGTGTAATATTGTTTGTGAAATCCTAGACAGTTTATTTTATTTTTTTTATGGTCTAAAAGTTCATGATTGCAATATTTTCTCTCTATATGATTCATTGGAGGTTGGAGGTTCAAACTTCTACTTTGGTGGCCTTAATTTGTACATTTTTTATCTTTTTGGTTTAGGTAATTCTTTAAACAATGAAAATTTGAATATAAATATGTTGAGCACTGTGAGAAAAAAAGTTTGTGAGAGGGCACATCAATTCCCTCACTAGTAAGTAAAGTAGAAAGTAGCAAAACTTCCATGATTGTTTATCTCTCTCTCTCCCTCTCTCCCTCTCTCTCTCAAAGTTCGGCATATGACTTCAACCTTATTTTTTAATCACTTGAATTTCTCTCCACATCATTTTCACTCTTAACATAATCTATTATTGACCCTTTGAGAATGTGAATATGTTGACTTCTGCAATTGTCATAATCTAAGAACTACTTAGGACTCATCCCTGCCAATCTTCTTCTCTCAACATTCACCACCATCGATATTATGGTGCAGGTGAAAATCCCAAGTCGTCTGAATGTGGTGAAACTCACAATTTTTTTTTTCTTTAATTTTTTTTCTAAGCGTGTTTAAAGAAATATTTTTGAACGACCCAGATGGTAAATTTGTTGTTATTAGTGTAAGACGTGCAGTTTGGGTTTGTTTTGGCTAGATTTGGTTAAAGAAAATGTTTCGGAAATTGTATTTTGTGGATGAACTAGATGAAATTTTTTTTCTTGAATGAAATAGTGGTTTGGGGCATACTTGTATTGTTTGATATGTTAAACTTTACACTAAAGACGAATATTATTGCTAGCTCATATGTATGTTGTTTGTATAAATGCCCTTTATTTTTTTTTCCTTTTTTGTGTGTTTGTTTGTTGTCACTAAGCAGTTTTGTTGTATTTTTCCTTGAATTGTTGACATATTGCCACTTTTTAACTTTTCATGATATTGGAGGTTTAGATTTGAATTAATGTCTCACAAATCAAAATGTTACGTGGGACTTAGAATAATAACCAATAATTCTAAATTTGAAGAATCCATTCACTAGCAAACAAATCATAAGAATACAAGTTTTTCACCTTATGATTCAAGAGACCACAACACCGATTTTAGGAACACAATCCGCTTAAGAAAATCATCAAACTAATGATGATTACACTGAAATGATAGGTAATATATAAATTGTTTCAATTAAATTTATTTATCAAGATTGTAAAATTGTTATTTGCACTTGTTCTTACCATAGATGATAGTGGCAAACGATTGAAGAAGAGAGGTAGAACCACAATGGCATCAATATATAATCTGGAAAAAAAATGAAAAGATATATGTAGAAGTGGATGAATATGGTGTTCCATGTTCTAAAGAAGGTGTAACTCTTAGATCTTTTCTCGGGGACTATGGTCAGGAATGGAAAATATGTCTTCAGATATTCCTAGGTGGGATCATAAAGACTTTAAAGTATTTCATGATGACATCTTACAACTTGTGCAGGTAATCTATATTTTATATTTGTATGAATGCAAGTATCAAAATTTTTATGATATTTTTATGATTGTAAGATTTAATTTATTAAACATAATAGTAGGAGAAATTCTTGTTTCCACCTGAAACAAAAGGATGGATCCTCAAGTCTGTAATCAAGAAGTGGAGGGATTTTAAGTGTGATATAAAAGCAAAGCATTTTGATCATCTCAAGCCAAAGGAGCAAATTCAAAGAAACATACCCAAAGGTGTTGAAGCAACTCAATGACCTATATTAGTGAATGGATGGTATACTGAACAAAGCTAGGTTGGTACTAGTACTCTTGAACTCAATAAACATAATAAGGATGAAGTTTTATTATGTATTTAAATTGTGCTTTATTTTTATAGAAAATGATTGAAACAAACATCGCTAATGCAAAGAAAAAGAAGAACGGACACACTTATGGGAGAAAAAGCTATTCAAGACTCAGAAAAGAAATGGTAATTATACTTATGAATATTACCGTTGAACTACTAGCAATCAACTTTGTTGTAATCATTAATTACCTGCGGACAAATTTGTGATTGTAGGAAAGCAAATGGAAAGCTCTAGATCGCTCTAACAATTTTCAATGTAACTCACAAGAAGAAAGATGGTACATATGTGGATCATAATAAGAAGGAGTTGATGATATATTCTTACTTTATATTATCAAACTATTTGATTGTGCTCTTGTATGCTTGGTTTCATATGTTAGTATAAATTTCATGGGATGGTTGTTCTTTTTATGTTAATATAGTGCTTTAAATTTGTAGAAAAAAACTTTTTCTTTACAGGCTGAGCATAGTGAAAGTTCACAGAGAATTTGGAAATATAAATGAACATGTTTTTCAAAAATTATTAGGTGCGTAACATACGTGGTCGAAAGTACGAAGTCTGTCAGGACCTTAATCTCTAGGGAACTACTATGGATTGACATCGATAATAGAAAGTAGATGGAGTGGTAATATGAATTCAAAATGCTAAAGTGGTAAAACTTAGAGCAGCACTTGATAAGGTCACGTCATAATACAATGAAGTATTTGGGACATTGCAATCTCTGATTGCATTTATTAACAAAATGTTTCCAATTTCAATACCAACAGAAGTTAAAAATTCACATGTATAATTCTAGAATTTCTTTCTCAAAATGCATTTCTATTATTATTTGAACAAGATTTATTTTATAACATTATGTTTTCAATATTTAAAATATTTTTTTCTACTAACATGTTACTTGGTCAACATGCGTCTTCTACTAACAATCATTCTAGGATTCAAGCTATGATCCTAGACATAGCCCTCAGTAGTTTTGAGCATACAAAGAAGTAGGGAATTAATTAAGTTTATCATTTTCTATTAGAGTTACATAAATGAGTTTTTATTGCTTTATTTTTAAAATTCGTGTTAAGAGATTTGGCTATTTTCAAGAATTGGATAAAGTTGATATTTGACTTTCCTCATTATTGGTTTATATATTATGACGATGTCTATCACTTAATAATATTTATTGCTCACAAAAAAAATATCATTATTAGCTTTGAATTACCAAAAAATATCAGCAGAAAAAATATAGAGGTGGTTCAAATTGCCTTTAAATATTATCAAATAACTACTTTTGCCTGTATTAGTGCTAAAACTATAGAGGCAGTTCACATAGCCTCTACAAGGGTGTTAGTTTAATTTTTTTTTTTTTGTAAATGGCGCCAACTCATAAGGTCTATTTAAACCATTTCCCAATAAAATGAAAGTAGTAGATTATCATCACACATAGAGGTGATGGAGCGCCCAAGGCTACTTTGAGCATTTAACCCACTCTATCATCAAATTACCTATATCAACCAACCCTACCCATCGGACAAAAAAACTGCCTTTAAATGGTAGAGCCTGCGTGAACAACGGTTTTGGGGCGGTTGTTGAGACCACCACTCACTTTGTTGGGGCGGTTAAAATCGCCCCTATGACATTAAAAAACCGTTGTCGTAGCCCACATTTGTTGTAATGGTTGTTGTAACTAAAATGATTGGTGCCAAAATTCCCCTCCACGAAATTTACATTTAGTCACGATTTTAAAAAAATACCATGACTAACACATCCATTTGTTACTCTCTTTTTTTCAGGGCTCATAGAGGTGCCATGACTAAAATTATTGGCACCAAAAGTTCACTTGTAGGTTCCACATTTAGTCACCGTATTTTGTAAAACTGTGACCGAAAGATATTTTTTTATTTCACTTAAATTTATAAGCATATATAGCCATGCTTTAATCACACACGTGACCAAAATTTATTGTTGGTATTGATATCTTATGTCCGTGACGAAATATTCGTCACTAAATATCTCTTGGTTAGATATCCATACTTTTGAGCTATAAATTGAAGCCTTGTAGTCAAAACAAAAAAGGAAAGTAAATGGAAAAATGAATGTGCATGTAATAAAGACCATTTAATGCATGCACTTACCTCTCCACATGCCTAGCTCATTTGGGTCCTAGGTTCGAGTCCTAGTAGGAACAGTTTACTACATTATAACAAAGTGCTTAATTACTAAATTGGAAGTCATGTGGAATATTTGGAACCATAGAAATCAAGTAGTACTCAAAAGGATTCAACCAAACCCCTTTCTCATCATTGAGAAAGCTACTATAATTTTTCAAAATCTGCAAGATCATTTGATAGACCCTCATCACTTAAGTGAAGGTTCTAAGAGCTCCCGAATGGTGGAAAAATGAATTCGTTGGATTCTTCCTATCTATGATACGTTCAAGTTAAATTTTGATGGTTCGAGGATAAAGGACACTAGTGCTTTAGGATGGGTCATTAGAGACTTAAATGGTATTATAAAGATGGTTGGATGCAGGTATTTAGCCAAGTGCTCTATAATTATTGCAGAATGCATGGAATTAAGAAATGAGATTTTAGTCGCTAAGACCAGTACGGGGGTTACTCAAACTTAGAGATTGAAAGTGACTCCAAGATCATTATAATATCGTTGTAATAAAGGATCAATATCCCTATTTCTATTATGTTCTTAATGGAAGATATTTATGAGTGCATACGTGTCTTATAGCGGCTAAATAAAACCACTGATTGTTTGGCAAAAAAAGGAATTGGTATTATGGATTCAAAAATTTGGTTGTCTAATTTCCCTAAGGATGTTACTAACATTAGTTTTGAAGATTATTGTGGGTCTCTATCTAAGTGTATGTGTAGGATCATTTGTTCGTAGTTTTTTCCTATCAAAAAAAAAAAAAAAAAAAACAAAATGTTTAGGTGTCAAAAAAAAAATGCATGCACCTTATTTCATCATCATACAATATTAGAGACTATTACACAATGAAGAACATATAACTATCCTCAGTGTTTCTTCTCATTGACGGTAAACTTTTCAGCCAAAAGCTGCATACAACTCAACAATTATTTTACAACCAAATACAAAGAAGATTCGAAGAAAGGACAAAAAGAGCTGGTGATAACAAAAAAAAATTTAAAAAAGTCAAATATTATTTTGTAATACTACCCCTCAAGATGGGGAATATATATTTTGTATTCCTATCTTGGACACCAAGTTAGGAAATTGTGATGGATGGAGTGTTTTATTAACACATCCGCCTCATAGAGCAGCTCCAAGTGATGTAATTAGAACCAGTAATGGATGGAGTGTTTTATTAACACATCTGCCTCATAGAGCATCTCTAAGTGATGTAATTAGAACTAGTAATGGTGTCAAACATGCATGATTGTGGTAGAGGAGGAAGGGATAATGGGGTTGAAATTGATTGGTATTATTATTGATGTTATAGCCCGGCCAGCCTCCACTGGGCCATGATCGTAGAAGGAAGAGAAAAATAGAGAGTTAAGAGAAATTGTAGAGAAGCTCAACTTTGATACCATATTCCAAAATGAAGAACAGATGATTATCCTCTCTTTTTTTCATTGATTTGCACATCCCTTTTGTAGCCGAAAGGCCTCATACAATGTAAGCAATTCTGTTATAACCAAATACCGGGAAGAATCCAAGAGAGGATAAAAAGGAACTGATGAAAACAAAAATACAAGGAAAAAAAAAGTGAAATATTATTCGTAATAGAGACTAGTCAGAGTCCCTTCTAAACTAATGCTTACTACAATCAGTAGGCTTGAAGGAAACCTTATTGTTCTTGAGATCATACCCTACCAAGAAGTTCATCTGAGCAAGGTTGCCAAAGATGCCCAAATCCTGAGTCGGAAGCATGGAGAAGCAAACCAAATCTTCCTTCACTTGGATAAATATGTTCAATGGCTGCAACTTCACGTCTGCACCTGTGAAATGAGCTGTCACGGTGGGGATTTGTAAATTGCTTAGGCTACTGTAACAAAGATCGAAAATCCTTCTTGGGTCAGTAGTAGTTTCACCGCCGATTGCTGATTTTAGGGCTGATTCCACGTCATTATAGAAGTCTTGGGGGAGAAAGGTTAGGGTTGTTCCAGAATTAATAATAATATTTCCCTCCGCAGCTGCGGGAGAATATTTGTTCTTGGAAAAACCTTTGAATTCCACCCTTTTGCTTCCCACGCTCATGCCTTCCATTGTAAGGTGGTATAAAGTAGCAAGGCTTCCTTTAATCAAAGGCGTTGACACCGTCCCAGAACCCGACACAGCTCTGCTTCTACCGAAGATGATCTTGCTTGATGCGGTCGAGGCACTTGATAATGGCAGCAAGCAGTAGGAGAACCGTCCGCCTATTTTAGAGCTCAATTGCTTGACTAGTGAAAGAGGGCCGCCCCCAAGACCTATTATTCCACCATGCTTTTTATCGAAGTTTCCACCATTACTGTGTCCGCACCCAAACGCAAGGCCTGGAAATGAAGCCACTTGACCTTCATTAGACCCGATTGTGAGGGTATCAGAAGAGAGATTTCCGCTGGTGTATGATAGATCTCCATATAAGTAAATATAGGTGCAAACGTTGCCATCAGTACTGCAAGAGCTTACCCCAAATATTGACAGAATTTATCGTCACAGGCTAAAGTTTTGTAGGTTTTCGACTTTTGGGGATCGAAGATAGGTTCATCTTGCTGGTAACAATCATCGCAAGGGAGACACTGCCTCCATATGAGATCACTTCCAGTGTCAGCGCAATGCTGGGCGCATTGGTAATTGTGGGGTTCCTTATTGATACATTCATAAGATATTCACCACCCCCGGAGATTACATCGGATAGGATATCATTTGGAGAAATCCTCATAGCCCTGAAATTGTTGCTACGCAGAATGGAGCGGCGAAAGGCTTTTTGCAAGCGTTGGTATTTGGTTTCAGATGGATTATAAAATGGGCAGAGAGGCGAATCCCGGGAGATGAGATGAGTAGTGAAATCATCTATTTTGGCTTCTGCGTGATAATGCTCTGAGAAATGAACGAGGAAGATGACTGCCAAGGTGAAGAAGAGGACCTTCTTGGTTGAAACTCTCCATTTTCTCTGAGGTAAAGAAGAAGATGCGATGAAGCAAGGCTTAGGATTCTAAGAAATTATACTGTGAAATTCAGATGAAGTATTCCTAGAAGAAGTCCTAATCTATTTCACTTCTTACATTTGATCTCTTCTATAAGAAACACAACCATGCAATGACAAATTCTCTACCTAATAAGAAATTTTTTTTTCATATATTCATATGAAGAAAAAGGCATGAACCGATCATGCTATCTCAAGAATGTAGCTTTCGCATTTTCAAACAAATGATGCAAGATGTGAATTCGGGTCTAGTTCGAGTTCCAAATTAAATGAAATAAAAAAAGAAGCATCTAATTAGGAAGCTTTTATTAAAAAGATTTTTTTAGGAAAAACTGGAAAGATAGCCTCAAATATAATTTCTTTAAGTGGTTGATTGCATTTGATTCCTCATAAAACCAGTAGGAAAGAAAAGAATATTCAGAAAAATATTTTTCCATACTTCGTTGTAAACTATGCAAAATATAAAAAAAGATTATTTGATGATTTTTTTTTCCTTACATTGTTTATTTTCTATTTTCTTTTCTCGCTTATTCTCATAAAATTTTATGAGAATATTTTCTTTTCCATGTATGGGCTTGATTTTCCTTTTCTTTTTCTATTTATTTTGTGTTTGGTTTGGCTGAATATATTATGAAATAAGATAACAGTAGAAATAACATATGATATTTGATATTTGGTTAGTGACGGTATTATCTCATTACTTGTTCAATTCTGTATTCAATCAAATGTGGAATAAGATGAGTGGCATAATAATTTATATCCTTTGCATATGTGAGATCTTAATCCTATGTTATTATATAGGATATAAATATCGTATGCATCATAAATTTATTTATTTTTATCAATTTTATTTTTTATGTAACTTATCTCAAGAAAAAAATATATTCTAAAATTAAATTTATGGTTTTAGAAAAAAATATTTTCAAATATATTGTCAAATACCATTAATTTATGTATTATGCATGTATATGTGTGCGTGTGTCCTACCAACAAATCTAGCCTATTTGTTTAAGTAATTAAGGGTGTGTTTGAGAGAGCTTAATTACAGTTTTTTTGAACTTATCCTTTCACATAAGTATTTTTGATAAATATTACACATGTTTGAATGAACTTATAAAAATAACTTATGACCTTCTTATAAGCTCATTTTAGCTTATTTCAATAAGCTTCATGGAGAAGCTTATAAAAAAAAAAGCTTAAAAAAGATTATACGAAGCCTAAAAGTTGATCATCTTAATGACAATATTGTCCTTATGATAAATTATGTAAAAAAATAGGAAAAAAATTCTGAAAAATAGAAAAGAAATTTCAAAAATAGGTAAAATTTTTGAAAAAATTAAATAAAAATTGGAAAAATATCCGAAAAATAATGAAAAATATAAAAGAAAATCCGAAAAAAAAAATATGTAAAAACAGGTAAATTTTTTTTTAAAACATTATGTAAAAATAGGAAAAAAAAAACCCTTAAAATAATGAAAAAATAGAAAACAATTTCCGAAAATTTATGTAAAAAATAGGTAATTTTTTTGAAAACTTATATAAAAATGGGAAAAATTGAAAATTAATGAAAAATATAAAACAAATTCAAAAATTATGTAAAAATAGTTTTTTTAAATTATGCAAAAATAGAAAAATTATGATATATAATTAAAAATTAAAAAAATTATTGATGATGGAAAGAATGATATTGATGATTTTATTGATTTAGAATTTGAGGAAGATCCATCAATGAGTGTTTATTTTGTTTTGGAACTTATGATTTTTGTGATCATGGAAAACATTAATGATGTTTGTTATTTTGTTTTGAAAATGTTTGTAGATGATGTGAAGCACTAGCGATGCTTGATTTTATGCTTAGTGTCTTTACTTTATTGTATTTTATTATTAGACAAAAATTATAGATAGCATGTATGAGATATATAATTTTATTTATATTAAAAAGGCATTACATCACTTAAAAACCTCACGGCGCCTTGCGCCTCAAGGCCCTAAGATTTTTGTGCTCTAAGTATGCCTTTAAATAACTATTATAAATTCACGATATATTACATTCCAACCCATGTAGTTGGCCCTAAAGACATTTTTTAAATTAATAAAAACCCCTATAATATTTTAGTTTTTATAATATCTTTTGACGCCGTATGAAACAAAAAATGAAGAGGAGAGAATGGTTCATTAGCTATTTTTTTATACTGAAGTATTTCATACCAATGATAAATGTTTTCAACATACAACTTCTATTAATCTTTCCTTATTTTTAAATTTATCATGTCAGCGATATATATAATATTAAGTTTTAGTTTTTAGTCTTTTTAATTTTAAAAAAATTATGATAAGTACTTATTTATTAAAACACTTCAATTTCATAAGTGTTTATGATGGTTTTTTCAATAATTTTAATTGTTATAAGTGTTTACAGAAGGAATGCATCCAAACACCTTAAAATACCGTATGTTGCTTTTAAAATATGTATCCAAACACAATAAATTATTGGAAGAAAATATTTTACTTATTACATAAACTCTCATCTAATAAAGCCTTATAAAGATAAATATTTAATTAAGCCATACGTTATGTTTCTAAGCTCGGCGCCTAAATTTCAAGCTCAATAAGGTTGACAACGGATTGAAGGAGGTTCTAGGTTTAAGTTCCAATGAATACAAAAAATTTAACTATATAAAAATGTCTAAGTAAAATTCCTTAATTAGAATTACACACACACACACGTGTGTGTGTGTGTATATATATATATATATATATATATATATATATATATATATATATATATATATATATATATATTCGTGATTAAAAAATAAATATAGACACATGTTTATCTTAATCACGTTGGAATTTCTACCAACCTTTGTGATCGGAAAATTTAGTCGTATGCTACTATACAAAGGCCTATAGTTGAAAGAAATTAAAACCGTGGTTATATACGTGGAGCCAATAGACGCATATGGATTTTGACTGGCACTATATGGTGTCTATATAACCCTTCCCGAGGCTCCCTCCTCGTTTCTCTCTCTCTCTCTCTCTCTCTCTCTCTCTAGTGCAGCTCTTCCTCTTTAGGTTCAACTCTCTCCCCGTCTCTCTTTAGAAATCTATAAATTTGCTTTAGGTTCAACTCTCTCTCTCTTTAGAAATCTAGAAATCTGCTAGTAGTCAAAGAGTATGCCAACAGGACTGTGGTAATCTCGACCTCGACCTTTATTGATTTTGCACTAATCTAAAATGTATTAAGCAAAATTAAATACTTTGATTTATTATTATATTGGACCACTAAACTGAGAAATGGTTAGTAAAGGTATAAAAATGCAAATGAAGGGGGAAAATCACAAATTCAGGATATTTCATTTTAGTTAGTTATGAAAGAGAGCAACCTTATATTACCTCTATGAGATGAAAAATTGATTTACATTAGATCTTGAACAAATGAAAAGAATGCATATCATTTAAATCATACTGAAATGAAGCCTACAACTTATTTTCATGTAACCAGACAAAAATTAAATTGATAATATAGACCAACCTGTTGGAAGTAGTGTTGTGGTATTTTCTACATGCAAGTGCACACGTCTCTCACAAGTAATAAAGTGAACAATTGCCCGATGTCAAAACCCATAGGGATCACCTCTATTGATTACCAATCTAATCTAACCCTAATTTTGTTTTGATAACCTAATTAGATGGTGTGCTGAATTATGAACCAAATATGCAATTAAAAAAAATCCTAATTATTAACTATGAATCTAGGGTTTCTGATTTAACTTAGGTTAATCCCAATGACTAGGGAATGAAGCAATCCTAAAGCAATAAATTCATATGATAAAGGTCCATTAACCCTATTATAGTGTTAATATCTCTCGAGCATCAACACCCTACTCACAAAACTAGGTTATTGCATCTCTGCCTCAAACCCTAAGTATATAGAAAGCATTAAATCTGGTTAATCTTTAGAGTATGTGGGAGTCATAGGTATGGAAAACCTATGATCGTCCTATGGTATTTCATTCTTAATCTCATCTCACCATCTCTTCTCAGTCTTAGGTTCAATGTGAAATCATGCAATTGGTGATCAAGCAATTACAAGAATTAAGAACTAAATGAAAAACAACAATATATATAAATGAATCCATGTTGAAAAATCACAAACCAAAAACCCTAACACATTGTTCATAACCCGGGCTACATCATAGTCCTAGAAAAATAACTAAAACATAATTACAAAAAGAAAACAAAAAGAAAACATAAATGTAGAAGAGAAAGTGGTTGTGGGGCATCATGTCGGGCTTCGTGCCCTCGCAAAGAGTTCCTCCAATCCTCCCTAAACTTCCGCCTCCCTTCGCCTTTCTCCTTCCCTCATTTTCTTTCCCTGGGCCTCTTTATAAACAGGAATCAAGTGCAAGAGAATCCTCTTTTTGTGTTTCTTTCCCTTTTTGATCATCCCAAGAATCTCCCCACCGATTGTCTAGTCTAACTTTCTGATTTGAGCCAAAATCGCAATTTTCACAATCACGATTCATTATTGCGAAATTGGATATAAGGGACTTGACTATAGTGCGAAATTTGAAACCTGATAGGAAAGTGAATAAAAAAACATTTATTTTCTCATTCAACTTTAACAAATTATTCATGGTTAGTTTAAGATTTAATTTTTTTAATCTACCGAAAACAATTTTTCAATCCATGATAATTTGAATCCATATCATAAAATAAATAAATAAATAAATTAAATTTCAATAATCAAATATGGTTGGCTTTGATACCACTTGTTGCGAATTTTTAATTACTTCCACCATATAAGTTTTTAGTCTAACAATATCATAAACATGTTATGAATCCCAAAATATTACACCCGAATCATACATAATAGGTAAACCCTAAATAATCATATATATTTTTACCAATTTAATTTAAGAGATATAAATTTTGTATAGCAAAAGCATATCTGTATCCATTGTTGGAAGTTGTCAAATCTACGAGTTAGGTCTTCCGACCCGACATACGGCCCTAATAATAAGAGTTTGTCTTGCTCTAGTGATGGAATGTGTAGAAGAAAAGAACCAGTTCTTTTCATCATACGATCTGGCGTAATTCATATAAACCCTAATATTTATACTAAATATACAGTTAGATATTTCTAATTTGGCCTCTCATCAAATTAAAAATATCCCTAATGCATCCATACATTAAATCATGACAATTATACCCCTAAGCCAATTATTTGATTCCAATTAGATCACTTTAGTTAGGATTAATAAAAATTGATAGCATGAACATATTTGATATTTACATAAATGGTCCACAATAATTATTGAAAATTTCCATCAAGAATCAGTAAAAAAACACTATTTCCCTTTAGGTCATATAAGTAAATGATTTTTTATGTTGTTGGAATGAACAAAAGTCTAGTACTAAAAGAAAGCGAAATGCAATAAATCCCCTTTCGATTAAAAATAGACTAATGCTTTCCTATGAGAACACGTCATAAATGTAAATGGCTTAATTGTATGTTTTTACCATGTACAATTTTTTTTTGCTATAATTATTTGTCGCTATAAGTAGTTTTCAATGATTTAAAAAATTGCATAAAACTTTTTTAAGGAGAAACACATAAATGGAAAGTCGTACCCTCAACTCCAAGTAAGTGCAAAGTACACTATTTCTATTTAATTCCAAGTTTAGAGGACTTCCAAAGAGAACACGTATTCCTAACACACTATTTATGGAGTCTGTTTAGTAGATTCATAGGTGTATTTACACCTATGTCAAGTCCTGGAGTTTTTATTAGATTTTATACGAAGATATGCCTCATATTCTAACTTCATTAATGTTTGTTTTGATAGGAAAAGCAAGTTCAAGGGAAAAAAAAAATGCAAAGTAGAGCCTCAAAGGTCCATCAAGACACACCTTGGAACACCTAGGCATTCCACAATGAGCGCCTAGGCGTGCAAGCATCCTATTTCCATGAATAGTAAATTTCGTTTCAATAAGTATATATTTGATTAGAAACGGTCAAATAAATAGTAATTTTTTAAAAATGAGCCCTAAAGAATTGAAAATGTTTAGAATAATGTATTGAGTCTAAAGGAACTGAAATAGATTAAAATGAAATTATTTTCAGGGGTGAGAATGTAAGACCCGGGGAAAAACCTATAAATTTGACTTTTTGCTAGGAAGGGCAAAATGACAAATTTTCCTAAATTCTTTCTAGATCTCGGATGACGAAACGGACTTCACCGTTGGAGTCGTCTCATGAAATTTAGTCATCTAGGCGAATTTCGTTTAATTTCCGAGACAGTCGGATTTTCACGAAATTCGAGACAACGGGTATTGAGTGGACTCAAAACGAGATTTTTAGAAAAATCTCGAAAAATATCAAATATGTATAGAATGTCCATTTAAGATAGATGGAACTGAAACCAGGACAAAATAAATTGTTTCGAGGTGAGAACGGAACCGAAGAAGTGTGACACGTGGCGTGACGTGAGCCACATGTCCACACTACAAATAGCCTAAAATATCTAACATGCCAAAAGATATTTCGCCTGTCGGGCTCAAGACCAAACCGTAAGAGAGAGAGAGAGAGAGAGAGAGAGAGAGAGAGAAAAGAAAAAGGCAAGCTTCTCTCTTCGATTCACGAGTTTTCGTCGGTTGGATCTCATTGGGTCAAGAGTTAAAGTTGCTCTACTCGACGAGAACTATGCGTGGGTACCGGAATCATAATATTTAGCCAAGTTTCAAAGTTTGGGTTTTAACTAAAGCCAAGAAAAGGCGGTATCCCAGGAAATCACGCCATTTGAGGTAGGGTTTTTTCTCCTACTCGGTTTAATTTTTATCTAAGGGCATATGTGTGTCCAAGGGAGATGCTGTCTAGTTTTTCCCTTCGACCCCATGATTGTATTTTGGTCATAACTTAGCCATCACTCATCCGAATTGAGTGATTCAAATTGTTGGATAAACTATACTTATAGGAGACTATATTTCCTTGAAATAGGTCTATCCAAATTTCAATCCATTTGGACTCAGAAATGCATTCAAAGGGGAGCTATGTTTAGACAGTTTCAGGTTATGTTTGAAGACTAAGTAGTTTCAATTGTTTAGGACATATCTTGAGTTTGATTCGATTGGGTGATTCTAATGTGCAAGAACCCCAAGAACTGCTATTCAAATGAGTATAAAGAACCAGTGTCAAATTATGGATTAAGACCCTTGAAATAAGGTATCACAGACTGTTTCCAGTGTAAGCTGAGTAAACTGACCATTTTTGAATGAAAAGGCCATAACTTCTTCGTCCGAACTCCGTTTTGAGTGTTTTTGGACTCTATGGAAATCCCATTGAGTCAAGATTCCATACATGTGCCTGTAGAGGATAGTGGATGATCAGAAAGTGGCTGAAAATTTATGTTTTGCACCGCGGTGCGTGCTGTTTGGTTATGTCGAAGTGAACAGTTTGCTTTGACATGACCATTTCATGGCATGTTGTGGTAGGCTATTGTATTGGAGTATTAATTGCCATGGGTTATAAGAAAATCATGAGCTGAGTTCAATTGATTTTAATCAGATTTAATCAATTAGGAAGTGATTAAATGCTTAGAGTTGTTGGAAAGTATATTATAGTTAATGGTTTAATTAGACATGATTAAGTATGGATGTTAATAGATTTTATGGATAATGTGAGTAAGGAGGAAAGTGATTAAGGACAAAATCGGAGGTGGAAAGTTTTTAAAGGAGAAAAAGGACTTAAATAACTAAGGTGAGGGGGAAAATGTAAATGTTTATGAATATATATATATATATATATATATATATATATATATATATATATGTGTGTGTGCTGTGTGTGTGTGTGTGTGTGTGTGTGTGTTTATGATGTATATGTTTTTCATATACATGTTATAAATGTTTAAATGAAAAAGAAATGTAGTTTTCTTGATTTTATTTATGTTGAGAAAATATAAATGATTATGGTTTTATAGTCTTATTAAGCATATGTTAAGAAAATATGAAATGATTATGGTTTCATAGTTTATAAAAGCTGATTTATGGTTTCCATATCAAATGAAATATTTATGAACATATATATATATATATATATATATATATATATATATATATATATATATATATATATATATATATATATATATATATTTATATATATTTATATGAAAAATTTTGGAATGTAAGTTACGTATGTTACCAGATAAAGTTTAAGGAAAATCGACTAAAGTACTTTACGCGTGCATGGTACATGGGAAAGGGATATGATTTTTTTTATAGAGGGAAGAGAAGAGTGATGCATATTGCCATGCACGTGAAAAGTACGAAAAGGTTACCAACGCACAATGTGATTTATTCCATAGTGCAATGATATTTAAAGAAAGTCACGATTTATCGGAGGAGTTTCTTTAGGCATCTGTGATTATAAAAGTTTCGCCGGAGGTGCTTCGTGGGTAGACGGTTAACGATAGCGGGTTCCATTGGATATGGCGGATTCAAAAAGGAAAAGAAAGTAAAGTTAATGTTTAGTGAAACTGATATGTTTATACAATTATTTCACGCGTATGTTGAACTATAAGGAAAAGAAAGTAAAGTAAATGTTTATTGAAATAAGATATTTATACAACTGTTTTATACATTGTATTTGAACTGCATCTGGAAACATTATTTTCTACATGAAGTACATGCTCTCCGCATTATACTCCTTTAGCTCACATTTTTTTCAAATATTTTATAAAATGTTTTAAAGCTGACAGATGACGATTCAGGCATCCTCACGGCAGTGAGCACTTAGATCTCACGCGACGACTACTTTTTGAAAATGTAAATACCTTTTTGTAAATAACTACTTGTGCACATTTATTTTGTAATGTATATATGATTTAAAGAAATGAACTACGAGAGCTCCGATCCTCTGTTTAGTAGAGGTACGTAGGCGGTTGGGTGTAATCCCCGACTCGAGCCCAATGGTTATAAAAAAATATTGTTTATATATCTATAGTGTTCAGAAAATGATTTTAAAGTTTGATTTGAAATTGTTTGTGGTGGACTTGATGTCCTATTGTTGGATGTTGAGTAAATTAAATTGCTTTATTACAAGTGTTGTAAATTGGGAAATGTCCGAAAAAACGAGAGAAACTACTTGGAATTTTATAAAATGTCTAAGCGTATAAAAAGGGTTTGATGTTTAAAACAAAAGGAAAAAAAAAAGTTTTTACTCACTTAGTGTTTCATAAGATTTTAATGGAAAACATGCGTATAAATGGATTCAACCTGCGGATTTACTTTTAAAAATGGAGCAAAAGAAATGTTTTCTCCGTCGTAGGAGTGATGGGAGAATCAGGTTGAGAAGGAAACACGAGTTAGTCATTCATGCTTCACTGATAAGAAGTTCTTATATAGTTAAGTGACATGATTGGCGTTTGTTTCATGAGTACTAATTAACGTCGACAGTGGTTGTATTCATCTAGTATGGCAAGGATCGATCCGTGAAATCTTTTCATCCATGGGTTTGCCAAAGAAAAGAGTGTTCATGCGCATGGGTCAGGAATAAATTGCACATATTCGAATATGGTTTTGGTGCCTGGTGCATGAACTGGTTGATGTGAATCTTGCCAGTCACGACCACAAGAGGGTTTGGCATATGTGTGGGCAAGGAGATCTCATGCTTTTTTGGATGAATGAGTCCGAGTGAGAAGTTGTTGGAGAGAAGTGGAGATGGAGCCAAGAAGGGCAGAGAAGATGAGACTACCCTATCGTTTCCAAGTGAGATAGGCTGGGTTGGTGGAGATGATGTATCCAATGGTGACTTTGGGTTCAGGACACAAGTTGGTGTCGTGGATGAAGCCATGAAGGTCATAATGTGCGGATCTGAAGGCTTCAAGTGATTTAATTATATGTGGTTAGTTTGGTGATATTGGAAAGGTTGATAATAAATAGAGGATGATCTAGTTGGGTAGTGTTTTGGATGACAGACTGAGAATTTGTAGAAAGAAAAGCACTATCGATGACCATTAGAAGAAAATAAAGGTTTGAAGGCTGGACTCAAACAGAGGAAAAGGGAGGGTTGGACTCAAACAAAGGTGAAGTGATTGACTTTGATACCATATTAGAGGTTAAAGAATAACAGCTTGAATTTTGTATAGATTAAGGGTATGTTATACAGGAGATTGGCTCAATATTACCCGATTCAAATCATTTAAGTATATGCAATTTTATACAATCAAGGGATATATACAATTCTCACTAAATATAGAAAATAAAACTAAATCAATTATATTTTCCTCTAATAAAACGTTTTAATCAGGTAAAGAGTAGGCATACGGACAATCCTTTTTATCATTCTCTTTTCATCACTTATTTTTGTTATTTATGTATTATTATTATTATTATTATTAGAATAATAAATTATAATCAATACTTGCACATTACTCTTACACTACTTTAATAATAATATTATTATAATAATAGAGTGCTAAAAAGTAAATAAATACAAAAAAATTATATAATTATATTAATTATATCATTGATGATCAATATTTAAAGAGCCATATAATAAAGTCAACGTTTTGAATGATTTAAAAAGAAGGGCCAGGGGAGTGAGAGTGGGAACAACGAAAACGACTCACGACCGACCCTTTTTTATTGGTAGACAGTAAGCAATAAAGCAATCTGATCGATAATTGGACAGGAAGGACCCATTTGAGAATCAACGGTGATATTTTGATTAGTACGACTAGCTTTGACAGGGTAGAGGCAGAAGCCATTGTTGACCTTTCAGCCATCATCTGCATTCTCACTTTTGCCTGAGCTGCATTTTGCTGTGTTGTTCATTCCTTCGCTTCCGAAAAAGCATGGCTGTAGTTGAGGCGCTTCTGTCTTCCTTGTTCGAGTGGTACTCGACAAACATAGTCTCCCGTTGTTAGATTATGCTCCTGGCGGCTGAAAGTCGACCCAACACCACTCAGCACTGGAAGACTACTTTATTGCAGATCAGATCGGTGTTGAATGATGCTGAGGAGAGGCAGATTCAGGATGATGCGGTGGTGATTGGGTGGTTGGATGATCTCAAAGCTTTAGCCTGCGACATTGAAGATGTCCTCGATGAAATTGACACCGAAGCTCAGCGGCGCAGTTTGGGACAACGACCTCAAACCAGCAGCAGCAAGGCCTGACTCATCCTCTTTTGATCATAGCAATTTCAATAAGAGGATTGGTAAAAAGATGAACACAATCTCAGAGATGTTAGATGCTATTGTAAAGCAAAAGACTGCCCTTGGTTTGAGAGAGGGCCTGGGAGTTGGAGGGGTATTAGAGTATCCTCATGAAGGGGTGGGGCCTTCTGTCAATCGAGAAGGCAGACTACTTCTTTGTAGCAATTGCTAAAGTTTATAGCAGGAAGCCGATATGGGAGAAGATCATAAAATTGTTGCTCTCAGATGGGATTTGCCTCTGCTCCTGAAGTTCAGGTGATGCCGATTGTTGGTATGGGTGGGATTGGAAACAACCCTCGCTCAAAAGTATCTGCAACGACAAGAGGTGGAGAAAATTTCCAAATCCGTGGATGGACGTGCGTATCTGATCAGTTTCATTTGAAACCGTACCAAACAAATTTAAAGTCGGTCTCTGGAACTAATTCATCCGGTTCTCAAAACTTACAGTCGCTACAAACGAGTTTGCAGAAAAAATTGGATGGAAAAAAGTATTTCCTTGTGTTGGTGTAGGATACGAATTTCTAACAACCTAGATCACCATGGTAGAACATAAACAAATATTAATGGAGAAAAAACCTCGAAATTACATACCTCGTAATCCATTGGATCTCTTTCTTCGTTTGACGCGAACCGATGAAGAGCCGCAAAGAGAATCATCTCAAGATCTCGCATCTTCCCAAACGACCCTTTGAAACCTGGGCCACAGATCGCTAATCACTTTTTTAAAACCCAGGAGTAGTAATTGTACGCATTTTGATGTAAATGTATCCTTGTGCCAGGGAGTGACTGAAATTTCCTTAATGTAGTCCACTACTCTGCCCTTCCTATATCAAGTCAAGCCGAACTCACCCCACACACCGCCCAGCCCATATGATTTATTAAGAAGCCCATTAACTCTTCACTTCTAATTGTAATTGGTCTTAATTCGCTTTAATCTAAATTAATGAAGCCCACTTAATGAAAACCTTACATTCCTCCCCACTCGCGATATTAATTGAAACAAAACCGCAGGCGCACCTTTATATTGGTCTGTAGATTTATTCTTAATAAATAACTGAACTGATAAAGTCTCAACATCAATCACAAGCAGAATCAGATGTACTCATGCAACCCTTCCACACACGGAAACGCTAACTTTAATGATACATTCAATACGCAGATTGCTTAAAAACCCGACAATACCTCATATAATGAGCGATACTCACGCTATATCCATTTTGTTACCCAAATTTCCTCTCCTTAAGGCCACAAACCTAGCGTGTCACCGTAGAATATCCATTACGGTTCCAACGTAATCCCTCGTATATACAAGTACTGATAGGTAACTTTACTTTAACGTGTAACAAAATATGCCACTGAGGCTAATGCCAAGAATGCCCCATAGCCTTATTGGGTTTACACGATGCCTGATATTTACAACAATTATACGTACTAACTCCGATAAACCTACATTCACAAATACCATCGAATGCAAAAGAAAGCTGACACAAATTCAATTATTAAGCAAAACGTGAATGTGAATCGAATCAACCTTTATTAAAGAACTTAAAACTCTAATAGCTCTCAACACTAATTCACACAAAGATCCCATGATACTCCTAAGCCCATGTTAATGACATGTCGTCAATACAAGGGCGATGGCCTTGCCACGGACTGCAATCATATCATCCGGCCGACATGTTGGCTCCACCGCAACGCCACCGTTTAACTTTTTCCTTTACGGCTGCATTGACCTCCATGCGGTTTAGACTCGACCTCTCAAGGTCGTTAATAAACAACACCAAGTAGAGTTATCGCCGAATACAACCGGTATGGGCCTATCCACAAAATCAAACACTCAAGAACTCCTTAATTAGGGTTTCGGAGCCACCGCTTGAGTGATGGTCAGTAAGCACGCTTACAAACTCCGCCTGCATTTTGGTAGTAGATGCAATTAATTTCGCTTTCACTTTCCAATGACATCGCACTCTCGCTAACTGAAGATATAACCAGCTTGTCGACTTTTCATCCCGACAAACACAGTCCAACCAATACCCAACTACCGTGAGGTCCCGAACATGCTCAGGAATCAACATATAGTCTTTGCCCTCTTGCGCCCTCATAACCTTCTCGCAAAAGAACCCAATGATCATGTCCCCGTGGGTTTGACTCGATATCTCGCTCAAGTCCTTGCTACAAAGGTAATATCGTGCCTTAGTGCATACTTCGAGCATACATAATACTCCCAAGTGCACTAAAGGCGTATATCTCTTCTATTCTTGGCTTTCTCTATATCCGAATCGAGGACATCGTGATGACTCAACTTATCACCTTTACGCATGTGTGAGCAATTCCCGGCTTACATAGTCAGACATGTCAATCTTCTAAACACGCATCAACATACTTTTCTCCGAGATAAAACCTAATAACTGGGTAAGAACTATCCTATGAATCTCAATGCCTAGGACAAAAGACGCCCTCACCAAGGTCCTTCATATCAAAGTTGTTCGACAACATCCGCTGGTTCTCATGCAAGCAGATCAAGGTCAATGTCATATTGCACATCATCCACAGAGTATTAGGAAAATGAATTTCCTCCCACCGACCTCGGGCAGCATATACATCGGGATCTACTTGCTCAACAAAACCATAATACGCAAGAACAACACTATGAAACTTCAAGATCGCCTGGGGTTCGCTTCGAGACCATACACTTTTTTCGCCTACACGAAGCGCACTCGAATCATTTGCCAGCAAAACCTTCTGCACAGACTGACTTTCATTAAGGTCTCCATCGAGGAAAAGGCGCTTAACATCCATCCTGTGTAACTCCATATCAAAATGAGCAACTTAACGCTACGATCACTCAGCATTCTCAAGAGACTGAGAAAAAGTCAGTTTCCATAGTCTACTCCCTTCTCCGAAAGGAACCTTTCGCTACCGGGCCAGTTTTCTTTAAACTTCAATCTTTCCATTATTGGCCCTTAGCCTTTATACACCCATTTCATAAATAATGGGTCTATGACCCCCGTGTAATTCAATAAGTTCCCAAACCCATTAGCGCTCATATCAATTTCATTCCTCACAGATTCAACTACGCCTCTGACCGAGGACAAGAAACGCCTTCCTATAAGTTATCGATCACTACGTAAATCGATATCGTAGTCTCGGGCTTCTCCTATATTTGGGACTAAATAGTCCTGGGTGGTATAGCTGATCGTCTCCTAGTGGATCTCCCATCGAGTAGTTATACACATTCCTCGCACCCAGAGCCTTACGAATTTCACAGAACCGCCCAACAACAGGATCCCTAGTCTCAACGTGTTCAATATGGTATGCGGAGTTTCACAATTATGTATGGGGAGGAGATACAGATACCACATTACTCACCGTACTATCATCCTCACAACAGGAGCGTTCTTCTTCTACTTTCACATCAAACTCCAAAAACTTAGTCAGTCTCAGATTCCACAATTTCAGGCTCCATTGGGATTATAGAACCGATATCCCTTCAATGTTCCGTAAGATACAAAATAACATCGAGTGGTTCCGAGTCCAACTTACTTAATGTCGATTATATAATCCATTTCCGCAGACATCCCCAAACCTTAAGATGGTTTGCCAGGCTGCCTACCCATAACTCAAAAGGAGTCATTGGAACAATTTTCTCTCGTAGGTACACGATTCAAAATGTACAAAGTCAAGCCAAAGCTTCACCCCATAGAAAACCCGGTAAATTTGTCCTACTTATCATACTCCTTACCATTTCCATAAGAGTACGACGCGCCGGCCATACTCCATTCGTCAGACTCCTGTGCATAGTAACCGTGCCACTATCCCAGCGTCCCCAAGTATTCGCTAATGGCCCCTTGTTGTCCGAAGACGCTTACGTTTGCCATAATACTTCCACCTCGCCGATCTTCTCCCAAACCTTTGACTTTTCCCAATCAAGCTGACTTCATCCAAAATCTTGAATTTTTCAAGAGACTCGGACTTTTCTTTAATCAAGTACAAATAACCATCGAGAATAGTCATCAATAAATGTGATGAAATAAAAACTTCTACACAAGGTTGCCACATAAGGTCCACTTATATCAGTGTGAATGACTTCCAACAAGTTTAACTACTTGATCATAGCTTTTCTTCTTATCTTGGTCATTTTACCCCTACAACAAATAATGATATCTCTAAGCCGTTTGAGAGGTGTAGGGATATTAGTCTTTATTAGCCTTTCTACTCTATCCCTTAGAGATATGGCCAGTCGCTTTATGCCATAATGCACAGACCCATCCTTAGGCAAAGTGGTCTCAGAAATGTACTTTTCAAATCGTGATAAGCTACGTATATGTCATCTGGAGATAAACTTAATCAGAGCAATCCATTGACATAAGGACAAGACCCAACTTTATTTGAATTAAGAAATATTGAAACAATATTGCCTAATTTCTAAAAAGAATAATCTACATGGAATCCAAACATGATACCGAAAAACTAAATTGCCTTCTAAAAGAAGGTACATAAATGTGTCTTTCAACATCAACTTAAAACCAGACCCAAAACTAAGATTACACTCTACCTAACATGACTTCAAATTCTTCTCGTTATTTCCCACAAAGGAGCTTTGATTCATCCCTTCGTTTGGCTTCCTCCCGCTTATGAATCCGTATAGAATGCAAATACATTTGCTGCTCCACTATCGCTTCACCAAGAACTCGGATGGTGCTTCGTATAGGTTGATTCACAAACAAGTATTAAAGAATCATCAGAAGTCTGCAATGCGCTGACACCAAGCTTTGAATTTTGCATACCTCTTCTTCTGATGGGATCTTCTTCTTATAAAGTAGTTAAATATCACCATCCTTTTTCAAGAATGTCCTCGACCCATATTGTCGATTGGACTGTAGTTCTACGAAAGCACCTTTATGAGTTCGACTTTGAACTTCTTATTCTTCCTCTTATGGGGACTCGGCAAAGATATAAGGCCATATGCCTTTATCCTCTTAAGCTTCTCTTCCTCCGCCACCACCCTTGCTATCAAGTCATTTATCGACTAAGTCTCATCTGGAATTTAGTTTGTCTTATAATCCCAAAATCGTGTGGAAGTGGTGTTCGTGGCTTGACGTGACAATGCAAGCATCAGAATGGTAACATTAAGAGCTTCGAGTTTCGCCTTTAGGGTCCAATTATCCTCGTGACATAATCTCTAACCCCCACTGCACTATCATACTATGTTGAAGAGCTTTGAAGAAGTGTTCCAACCTCGCATCGATGGAAACCTTCCTAAATTCTATATCGCCATCATCTCCTTAAGAAGCATACTACTCCAAGAAACCACTTTCAAGTTGTTTCAGATGGATTTCTTCATCACACCAAGCAATCCCATTGCTTTCTCCCAGCAAGATAGTCCATTTTCTCAAATTCATGACTAGAGTAGTTGTGATATCCGCCGCTTTATCCATCAGGAGCGCCTATGTGAACATCCGCCAGCTCCATTCCAAATTGAAACTTTCTTCATTAAATTCAACTAGTATGATCTCGATTGAAATGGAATTACCGCCACGTAAAAATTGACCTAAAATAAAACAAAACAATACAATCAAAGATCATGTGAATACTCATAGAGAATTACATACATCATCACATAATCACCTTCGCGTAAATGTGACACGGGCCAGACACTCTCCATGACAAATGCGCCATAAAGTTAACATATTCTAATCCTTCGAACACCACCTTCGTGGGTGTAATGAACCACTAAGATCACCATTTCTCATTGCATGCCATCATGCATCCTTCCACCTAACTAACACAAGATCACCTCCTTTCGGGAGTATGACTTCATGTGACAAAACAGAGACATCCCAATACAATATGAGATTGGAGCATTTCAAACCCAAGGTGTTACTTCATGGGCCACAAACCCAATTGAATTCCTCAAAAATCACTCATACCAAGGATATAAACTTTGCGTATCACATTCAATATATATATGTTATGCCAATTATATTGTTCAATCATTCATTAATACAACGAATTTAGTCTCTACATTGTCTTTATGTTGATATGCATGTTAGCCACCTTATGTATTTCCAAAACCATATAAATACCTACGACGTGAAAATACCCCAATATCTAGGTGTACTTAGGGTTCTATACGATTGTCCGTAAAAGCTCTAAAAATTACGCAAAGCTCCTATATATCACATTTCTAGAGAATTTCGATACGAACCGCAGTACCAAAATTCGTTTTAATACCCCGACGCGCCTCACGCCACCGTATGTTCGGCTACGTGGCGAGCGCGCGGCGCCAAGGCATCGTGGGCCCGGTCAGGTCGACCGCCTGCTTGACCGTTGACCCGCTGACCGCTGACCGCTCGTTTGACTCAAGGACCCGGGTTATCGGTCGGGGTCGCCGACGGTTTCGCCAACGTTGACCGCCTGGGTCCGACCGCTGATCGGTCGCCTCGACCGCCGTCGGTTATCCGCCACGGTCTGGCCACGGTCATCAAGTCGACGCCATCCGCCATGTCATCGACGCGCCATCACCACGCCATCGCCACGCCACTCCACGCCGCCCACTAACCGAACCGGTCAAACGGACGTAGGATCCTGGCCGACCGCCGCTGTCGACACCGCGCCGACGCCATCACGACGCCGCACCCGCTGGGAAACAGGCTCGCCGCAGGCCGCACGCCGTCGCCTTCAACTGCGGCGCGAGCCGCCAAAGCGGCGGCCGCTTCCCAGCCGCATGCCACCCACCGCCAGTGATTGTCTCATCGTACATTCCAAATATGTAAAATATTTAATTTCGATATAGAAAATCCCGAATTACAAAACCATTTTTCATAAACCCAAAAAAATTTCTCCAACCGTATGTTTCTCAGCTCTAATCCACATTGGCTCGATAATTAACCGTAGGATACGAATTTAACAACCTGTATCACCAAGTGGTAGAAATTACAAACAAATATTAATGGAGAAAATCAGAAATTACATACCTTGGAATCCATGGATCTCTTTCTTTGTTGATAAACCGGCGAAGAGCCGCAGTTATAACCAATCTCAAGATCTCAAGATCTTCCCCAAACGACTTTCAAACTCCGGCTTTATGAGATCGTCGATCACTTTTCTCGAAACCTTAGAGAGAATCAGACGTGATGGATAGGGTTTATCCTGTGGTTTGGGAGGACTGAAAGCTTCTTAAATGGGGAACTCACCACTGCCTCTATAACGGCCGGCCGAACCTCACCACACACCACCCAAATTCCATATGATTTATTACAGCCCAATAACCTCACTTAATTAGGACTAATCTTACTCCGCTTTTAATTCCAATTAATGAAGCTCCACTTAATGGAAAACCTTATGGGCTGGATGATATATGGACCGAGAACCAGCTCCATTGCAAGAGCAGCAGGGCAAGGTCATCATATAACCACTGCTCGAACGTGTTGGTCCATCATGCACTACCCTTCATTTCGTGAACTTCTTCAAGAAGATAGTCATCACTCTTGCACATATTGCTTTGGAAACAACTCCATGCGCCCAAACTTGAACCTATCGCGTGAGAATAATAAAGAAATGCAAAGGTTTGAGCCTTTGGTCGTAAAGACCTCGGGTCGGCCCTCATATGCTCTAAACAGATGAGAAGACTTGGGGAGAAGATGTCGAGCAATGAAATTTGGGATTTACCACTTCGCAGAAAACATTCTTCCCTGCTTTTACACTCTCATACCATTATCTCTTCGCATTGAAGCAATGCTTTGCATATTGCCCATCTTTCCCCAAGGATCGTGACTTTGACAAGGAAGAGCTAATTGGTCATACGCACAAGGTTTTTCGTGGGATTGCTCTCTACAAAGAGGGAGACAATAAAAGATGGTGGTGAAACATATTTGATGAACTATTATCGAGGTCATTTTTTCAACAACTGGTGGGTACTATTCACCTTTGTGATGCATGATATGATTCATGATTTGGCTGGGTTTGTATCCAGAATTTTTTTGTTTAACATTGACCGTAGCGGCAAGAGCCTCGTAGAGACCTCGACATATCATATACATCCGTCAAGAATTTTATTTCCAAGAGATTGATCCTCTTAAAAACACATAAGCTACGAACCTTCCAATCACCGACAACTCCTTTCTTTTCATCTACAGATAAAGCTTTTACATGATCTATTGCCAAGATTGAATGTTTAAGTGGTTTTATCCTTGTCTTCTCCTATGATATAACCCATCTCAGTCACTCTATCTGAAATTTGAAACATTTGGCGGTACTTAAACCTTCTCACACCGAATAGAAAAAGTCGTCACAATCAATATATATGCCTTTGACTTTGCAATCACCGGTGTTGTCAAATTGCTCTTTTTCAGTTTTACCGAGTCGTTGTGCCTAAATTAAAAATTCATCAACTTGATTCATTTAGATGCTCCTAACAAAAATACAAGGATGCCATCCTCGAAATTGGAAAACCGCCATCCTTCTGTTCCATTTGATATTTCTAAAGACAAGATTAGAAGGGATGCCAATAGGGACCAACAACCAAAAGATCTTTCGAAGGTTGACAACGTTTATATTGTTGGCAAGCAGGAAAGTTGAGCATTAGTTAATGTCATGGATCTTCATCATCTCGGCAGTGGCATTCTCCATTTTCAAATCCTGCGTAATATGCGTGAATGCTATATCGCTTGCGGCTAATTTGAAGGAAAAGAAAGGCCTTGATGACTTTCGCGCTGGAGCTGGATCCCGAAAAATGTAGTTTATGGTGACTTGAATAACCAAACCAAAGTTCTGAAAAGCTTCAAAATTTCATACCATGGAAAAAGTGCCTTAATTCAACACTACAATGAAAATGTGGTACTTCCAAAATGGTTAGGAGACCCTTCATTCATGAATATAGTTTTCTTAAAACTTGAAGATTGTAAAAGTTGCTCATGCTTGCCACCACTTGGGTAAAGAGCAGCCTTCAAGGATCTCCTGGATTGCAAAAAGATAGAGTTAGTTCGAAAGGTTGGTGAAGAGTTATAATGGAAATTATGGTTATGGTTCATCTTCACTAGTCGCCATCCCTAGAGATTTTGAGGTTTAAGAGATGTTGAAGTGGGAGGAATGGGTTTGGCTGGAGGAGTTCCCTTGCTTGATACTTTATATCGAGAACTCCGTCCAAAGCCGAAGTGATATGCCAAAATTTCTCACTATCAAATATTCAGTTAGTAAATGGGCGCTTGATGTGTTGTCTTCCAATGGTTCCTCCATTCGTGAATTGATGACGGAATGTGATGAGGGTTAGAAGCTGCAGTGGCCTCACCTCACTTGTAACCATGAATATGAGGAATGCTTGTAAAATACCATGTGAATTTGGACAACCGCATTCTCTTGTAAGTGTCAGTGTGGTGGATGGTTGTCCGTAGCTAAAGGAAATACCACCTTCATAACCTTACCTCACTTAAAACACTTGAAGATCAGCCAGGAGAGTCTTTATCTCTTTCTGAGGTGGTGTCACACCCATACTTGAAGTCCTTAATATTACACTTTGTATCCATTCTCGTGTCCCTCCCAATGTGCAAAACAATACCACTCTTCAAGACTTGGAACCGGGTCACTGTGAGAAATCGGAGTTATCACTGGTGAGGATATGACACACACAACCACCACGCTTCTTCCTTACCAGATAAGAATAGTTGATAGTTGTCGTTTCATGTCCTTTTCGCTGGGGCCTTGTTCTCACAAAGCTTCGAGCATCTAATATCCAAAGAATGTAGAAATCTAGAGTCCCTTTACGCTCCGCATGAACTTCACCACGTGGGATCTCACATACCCGGAGCTTTCTGAACATCCATGATTGCCCTTAAATTGGTATCTTTTTCCTCATGAGGATTGCCCACCCCAATCGAGCAGCTTGGTATGCGTGCAATAAGCTCAAGTCACCGCGCCCCAAGGGATGAACACCCCCTACATGTCCCTTCAAGAATTGGAGTATAGATGATTAAGTTCATTCTGACGGGGCTTGCCCGCTTAATCTATCTCCCACCTTTACATCCGGATTAGACAAACTCGTGGAACTGGGTCGGATGGAGGGCCCTGCACTTTTCCCTTTTAGATCATTGAAGATTGGAGGAAATAATAAGGAACAAAGATCGAGAAGTCATTTCTGTGGAGGCTGCTTTTGCCCCTCCTCTCTCAATCGAAGCTAATTATAGATTTTCCAAATCTCAAATTCCCGCAGACAATAAGGGTCTTCACTACTAATTTCGTGATTAGCTCTTCCAAATCTGAAATCTCCCGGATAACGAAGCTTCAGCACCTCAATCTCTTGAAACTCATGGATTGAGAACTGAAAAGCTCAAAATAGTAATGCCCCCATCCCTTTCGCTCTTTTATTTATGGTTGTTCTACGAAAAGCGATGCAAAAGGGATAAAGGGAAAGAATGGCCCAAGATTGCATCCCCGCATAGTATTCGAGGGAGGGAGATGTCGGGTGTTAGTATGAGACACTGTCCAAGCTTTAGTCGTCGCATTTATTTCAAAATTCGCTTTTTATTTTCTTTATTGGGAGTCAATGAACGCCTATGTTTGCATTGATTCTATTTATCATATCTCACTACTCTAAGCAACATTAACCGGCCGCTAAAAATTGAAACCAATTTTTAAAATTCCACTAACAACCAAAGCAGAACAAACTACTTGAACATCAATTCTTCTAAATATTTAACGAATACTAGTTTTAAATTTATTTCTCATTGGAAATGAAAGAAAAAAAAAGAGCATTTTTCCCAAGAGAGGACTCAAAGGAAAAAAAAAAGTGTTTTTTTAATGATTTTCAAATTTTTTTTTTTGTAGATTCTTTATGCTAACAAAAGAGGGTTGTATTATTGATTTGAAGATATGGGACATGTTTAGTCAATTTCCTTAAATTTTGAATCTCTTAAAAAAATAATTAGGAATTAAAAGTTTCAAAGTTTCGTTTAAATTCCTTTTTAGTAAATTTTGAAGGAACAAAGTATTGTTAACAAGAAAGAAATAAATGTTATTGGATTAATGTTTTACATCGAGTTTTGAAGTAAAAAAAAAGCAAATTATTCCTTACAAAAATATTTTTGAAATTGTTTCCAAATGGAAATTTAGTGGTCAAAAGTCTTAAAAAACGTAACACGATTTAAACCGACTCAGCTTTTTCCTCATAACATGTTCTTGCTCGAAAATTCATCAAATGAAATATTTTAACTTTTAAGCCGTCATTAGACCAAGGTTCATCTTCATACCTGCAGCCTTCCCCACCTAAGCACGCTGAAGATTTTGGAAGATGTATGGTATGTAATCACCATCATATTTTGTCCCAACAATCTTTCACAATATCATTGGTATCATAAAAATATGGCTTTAATACCCCATAATGGTGTTGTTTTATCAGATAATTTATTTCAAAGGTGCATGCCGAATCGCTTTCTCGCATACGCTTCGTAGTTCACATGAAATTAGCTAGACTTGATTTAGAAAATCGGGTAGCTTTAGGAAGATCTCAAAGAGAATATAGCCAAATCGGTACCTTCGCCCTTGATCCATCAAGCACTTTTCAAATTAATGCGATTTGGAAGACGAAACTCATGTTGAGAATGATTCAAAGTTGGTTTTTTAATAGCTTATTAATTAGGAAATGCTTGTTTTATTTATTTATTTTAATCAAAGTGGAGTGAGAGTCTGGCGTCATTTCGAGATTTTACCATGCTGACAAATACTGAGTAGCTTACTTTGAATAGGATAATTAATAGATTTTATTTTATTTTAATTTTGATTTATCTCTCAGAGCCTATTTAAAAGGCATTTTGCATTTAATAAAAAGAGGGATAAGTGTGTTGTGAGAAGCGCAAAAATTATTTTTCTCTCTTCTTGAAATTTCCCAACAACTCAACTCCATGATGCAATTTAGTGTTTTATTATTTGTCATTGCTTTTGAGTCACATCGTTTTGGATATGTGATTCATTTAATGGATACTTGTTTCTTTGTTATTTTGATTTTAGAAACGAGAGCTACTCAATAAGTTAAATGCAGTAACTACAACGACCTAGGGACTTTATGGATGGTGTATGGACATTAGACACTTTCATTTCTCCCGTCACTACAAGAAATTTAAGATATAGTAACGCAATTTAGAAGAGGTCAAAAATTTCGTGGCTAAAAATACATATAGACAGTCTTAATGAATCAGTGAATTTTTTACCAACCTTTAGCCAGGATTTTTTTTTTATCAGCCACGGGAATTAGAGGCCATATTTTCGATAATTCATGCCGATTAATCAATCTTTAAGGTAATTGTTTTATGTTTGTCTCGAGGTGTTTTAGCTATTTGTCATTGAAATTGTTTATTGATGGGCATTCGATTGCCTCGCTTCGGAACTTTGTTTTCCGGTATATTGATTTGTTCTTGCGTGATTTTTCTCTTTCAAAAATCGCTACCGCTTGACGTTAGCCTTAGGGTAGTTTTTATATGGTTTATTGCTTTGTTGTGTTCTCGTGAAGACCCCAATGATAGAACTCTCATTAGGTTTTCTTATATCGATCAATCATCCACGAGTGCCTGCTTAGTTAGGAAAGTCTTTTGGAGCATGCTTCGAAGTTCATACTCAACATATATACCTTGATTCATAATTCAATTGCATCAACGCAGTTGATGTGTACCCATAGAGATATTATAGAATATCACTTACCATTGCAAAATTTTCTTTTCCTTGTTTTTGTAGTTATCTTGGACAAGAGAACATAATTTAAGAGTTATGGAAAGGCTTGTTTGTATGATAATGTGAGTTTTCAATTTTTATCATTTGATCGTTTTTTTTATTTCAATAATTGAACTGAATGTGTGTTTTTGTTGTTGAGTTCAATGTCTACTGTGAAAATTATGAACCGTTTCTCCAAATTCAGAATTTGAATCAGACTTGTTGCAACACATGTTGGAAGGTTCTACGTAAGGATATTTTATGATGAATTTGAACCCGGGGTAAGATTTTTTGGGATTCCGCATTTTGGTTGATAAAGATTTTCTCTCGCAAAAGATGAATTCCGCCTCTTGTTTTATATGACCCATGTTTTGAGAATTATCTAGAACTATCAGCATTATAAAAAATTAGGAAATTTATTTTCCTTTGATATAACCTGCTCATGTATACTCTTTGTGACTCTTTCCCTCTCTAATATATTTCATTTACTTATAAAAAAAGAAAAGAAAATCATAAATGTAATCGAAGTTCTGATTGTGAGCCATTTGATCAAGGCCGATCAGCCTCACTTTTCATAAATATCTGAATTTTATCTCGATAGGGGATCTTTCAATCACATTGTGAATATATTTTAAACCATCAGCTTTATGGAACACTTCATAATTTACTTTTGGAACAACATCAACTCAAAGCCTCACTAGAAATTGAAGCTAGCTAGATTTATTCAAGAATTTAGGCATCATTCTTTACAAAATACAGCCTGTGCCCTGAACCTTAAAAATTACCCAGAAGGCTGTAGAACTGCATATCTTTTGTCAAATCCATATATAACTTTTATAGGATGCACCACATATATAGTTGTGTAATTAAAACTTGTTTTCGATATGAAGGGAAAACTGGAGCTGCTGATCCCCTAAACAAAGGAACCTTTCATTTACAGTTGGATGGAATTGATATATTATAGCCTTTAACTCTATAATTTAGGATTATGTTTGTCATTGTGCAATGTTATAGTCCTAAGCCCTTTCCTCTCTTCTTTACTTATGGAAAGTTTGAATCTTTGCTTCTACCATAGCTTTTATTAGCCTTATTTATGCTTTATAGAACCCCAAATTTCCGATAGGCACTTTGTTTTGGGGACACAATTCTACAAATGATTGGTAAGATTGTTATTAGCCATTCTTCCAAAGGTTTATGGCCTCCTTGTATGGTGGTGGAGTCTAGTCATACTTTGACCAGGTTTTGCATTTTGTGGAAAAGATTTCTAATCCTTCTTATCTTTGATTAATATAACTATATGTTCTATTTCTTTTTTTTTTTTTTCTTTTGAATATCGATAGGTCATTCAAGGAAGATCTTAGCCTAACGTTTGCATAAGTTTTTCTGTGTGTCAACGTGTTAGACCTTTTACTAGGCCTTGAGTTTTTCACATGAGCTTAGGCCTTCTTTCCCCCTTTCTTTTCCTTACCTTCTAGGATTTTTCTGTATGTTTGGGTTTGACAAAGATCTTATGTCAGAAGTCAATTTCATGATAATGCCAATTCTAAAAGTAATTTGGTTATGTCTTTGATCTTTATTGTTCCTTTTAAATGATATTGTTGTCAATTTCATTCTAGGTACCAACATCTCTATCTTTGCTAGGATTTGGTCAAGTATAGCATGAAGCAAAGTAGAAAAAAAAATGGTTGCTTTTTTTATTCATTTCACACTAAAAAGAGGGTTCATCATGCATCCTCTTTGGTTTTTATTCCTTTTACTTTTCCTCTCTATTTTGTTTTGTATAGAAAAAGTGTAGCATGTAGCATGATGCATTATTCTACCTTTTTTCTGGCAAAATAAATGTGTGCATTCAATCTAAGCAATTTTGAGGATTTGGGAAGACAATGAACCTAGGAGTTAAGATACAACTTAAGAGCTTGTTTGATAAGTTCCTTTTTTATTCTGGAAAATACGGAAAACAAATACTTAATTCAGAAAACAAGAATAATTTTCAAAAATAAAATGTAGGGAATAATTTTCAAAACCACCGACTCCAATCTCTCATCTTTACCTTTTGTTTCTTTCCCCTTCACACTTTTAAGAGAGCGTATCATCAGGAATCATGAAGCCTTTTCACCTAATTTAGCTCTTTGCTTGTGAATTTTTTATCCTTATATACATATATACACATTTTTTCAAGTTCTCATTCATTTTTTCTTCTTTAAAAAACTTAGTTTGATAGTTACAACCAGATATTATTCAAATAAACCAAGGTATGAATGAAAGCATATCACACTTCCTGAAATGGGTAGATTTTGAAGAAATCAGGGAAAGCCCCAACCATTTGGAATTATAAAAGTGATAAAAGAGAAGGGTAGATAGATTTAAGAAGAGCAAATGAAATGAAATAACCTAAATTGATCAGTAGTAACATCTCTCTCCCAAAATGCTAACTCAAAAAACCACCAAGAAGAAGGCAAGAAATGAGAAACAAAATAACTAGCCTGTCATGCGCTTGCTATAGTAGAAGAGTTCCATGTATTTATCAAGACCATGACTTCTTATACAAATACTGGTTGGGGGCCAAGTTCTCACCAGCACCAACACTTATAATACAACTAGCTGCTTTACAATAGTGAAAAAAAAAAAAAGAACACAATTAATAAAATTATGGGTGTCATGATGTCCATCTATCATATAATTAATATATATACGGTGTTGTACCAAAAAGGAACACTGATCCTCTCCTTGATTCACCCATCATTTACCGAAGCTGAAATGATTCCAAGTACATGCCTTGGATTATATCCTTTGGAGTAAGGATGGGAGAGAGAAATTTAAAAAGTAAAGGACATAATGCCAACTCGGGAGGGAAAATCACATCCATCCTCCTTGGTTGTCATGAGCCAGTAGTTGAAGTCTCACTTTTGTAGTGTTAAAGTAAGTTGTTATCCACAATATCACACCAATTGAATTGGGATGTTATTATTGTTACTATTATGTTGTATTTGCTTGGCCAAATTCTCTTTACTAATGCTATTCTTGTTGCATTAGCCGCCGCTATCGGCTCGTTTCACCCTTTCATCCACCTCGTCACATCATATGCCTTCGCCGCTCAATGTGCTTCCTCGATAATCAAAATCAAATAAACCTTAGCTTCTACCATTATGTATCGCCCTCACTTCTTAGGAGTTTGATTGTGGTTGTGATGATGATGTTGATGATGGTGATGATAGAGGATGATAAAGATAATGGTTTTGTTCCCGGCTCTTTTATTTCCTCAAAGCTCTCATCTTTTGAATTTGTTTGATTTGGTCCGGTTTGATCATAAGATTTGAAATAAATAGATGGGTTTTTTGCTTTCTTTATTCATGGAATTCTTGGGTTTCCTTTTCACCTTGTGCTCTGCTTGGTCACGAGAAAATGAATGGGAAATAAAGCAAACTATATTTTTTTTCTTTATTTGTTAAGGTGTACTTTGGGTTTTTCTTTTTATTTATTTATTTTTTCCTATATTCTGCTTTTTCAAACTCGAATTGTACTTTCCAGAAGATGCATTTCGGGAGGAGGTGGAAGGCGAAGATTTTAGGGTGCCTCGAGGAAGATTTGGAAAGGCCTGCCTTAAGTCTTCAACCCATATTCTCAACTCCGCATTTCCCTTTCAAACTTCCCAATGTTTGATCCTATTTCATGAAGTTGTTATTCCTTTTCTCGTGAGGCCAACTCGATCCCTAAGTGAGATTCCACTCCATAGCAAAGGATCTCAAAGATTACTCACATTATGCAAAGTAAATTTCTGAGTCCTAAAATCGTGAAAGCCGCAATCTCGAAAAATCATGGATGCCGAAGGAGCTCGCCACCAACTCCAACTTGGAATCAACTTAGCGCACTACTCATGAAATCACCCAATCGCAAGTACATGAAACAATGCTGAAATCATAACACAAATTAGAAATGGATTTAACTTATCTGCTCTTGAACGTAGAAAATAAAGCCTTGGTAAAGGAGTTGAGCAAGCTGGTCGTAGGAGTCGAGGAATGAATCAGCCATGTCCAGAGGAATGAATCACTTCGTCTTCATTGTCTATTCCAACGCCGCCGCTACTCCTCATCCTCTTCTCTTTCTTTCATCGTCTACGTGTCATTCTTCCATCTATTTAAATAATGCTTAATTATCCAACAAGAAACAAACCCATGTCTTCTCTTTTTGATCTCTCTCGTTTTTTTCCTTATTTTGGATCTCGTATAACAAAGAGACTTCCTCCGCAAATCTCTTCCTCCCCGAGCCTCGACCGGGATCTAGATGTTTTACCTCTACAAATTTTCCTTGTTTGTTGGTTTTGAAGTGGGGTTGCTTAGTCTTGTTGGTTAATTTTTGTGGGTTTTAGGTGTAGAACTCGTGTATCACATTAATGGGGAGAGATTGTGTTCACCCTTCATTCAATCATGGATTTGGGACAAGCTTAAATGGGTGCAAAATTTTAAATCTTGCCTCCGAAGCTAAATTACTTGTCTTAGTGTGATTTTTGCAAATTTGTAACATGGGTGACTCGAACTCGTAATAGGGGTTACAATTGAATTCATAGTTTATACTCAAGAAGGTGACTTGAACTCTTGATAAGAGCATTTTTAGGTATTCTAAAGATTTTAAAATATTCATGTTCTCGTCTAACACAAAAAAGTATTCATTTCCCATTGTCCAACACAAAGCATTCATATTTAATTGAAACTAGACGTGCATTGCTGGCTGCATCTAGAACATCTCTATGGCCGCGGCTCGAACCAAGCCGCGTTTACATCTCTTATATAGCCGCGACCGTAACAAAACCCCGCCTATAAACACATAGAACATCCCTATGGTCGTGGTCAAGCACTAAACTCCGGCAGCCTAGAGCACCGCATATGGTCAAGCAGCCTAAACAACCGCGGCTGGCAGACAAGCCTATGGCCGCACGTAACAAAATCCCGGCTATAAACACCTAGAACATCTCTATGGCCGTGGTCGAACTAAACCGCAGCCTAGAGTTATCAACATATCGCCTAAAACAAATTATGCCACAGACATTTATGTACGCGTGCCTTAACAAAACCCCTGGGCTTATAAACTATTTGATTTGCAAGGGAAAGAGCCTATAGCCAAGGTCGTTTTAACTGCGACTATAGCCTATAGACACCCAATTAGACTTTCCTGCACCTAAAACATTTGTCCACGGTACCTACGGTCACACCTTGCCATGGTCCACGTTGTTTGTAGCTATATGCTATAGCTTTCGCATTATTTACTAATTTTTGGGCCAGTGGCTCGTGACCACGCCCATAGGCTCCGTTGTAGTGCAGCCTTGTATAGGAAGAGCTTAGCTAGACATGGTAGAGAACTCTATTCTTGTTATGAATTCATTACCTAAATTATACATCCTCATATAGAAACATCTTCCGTGACACCATATTTCATAGTAAAGCTCGAAGTTTCTCGCAGTTAAACCGGATGGAGTAAGACCATGCATTTTATTTAGCTTGTTCTTTCAGAATCAAAATGATTATTTTTTTTTTTTATAATCTATGGTCTGAAGGAGAAGAGCACGGATAGATCTCTCACCATCCTAACTTCTCTTGCTTCCATTAAACTCGTGGAGTTCCTCCAACTAGGTAACTTAAGATGGAAGAATTTGAAGAAAACAAAAAGCAAAGAAATATTTTTGTTCAATTTTACCTCTGCTGCATAAAAATTCCGGGGCCTGATTGAACTCAAGAGTGATGATCATGCTTAATTGATAGTTGGTGAATTGCATATAGATATTTGTCTAAATAGCTTAATTTATTCACGGAGCTAGAAGTTACATTTATTAATGTTTCAGTGTAGATTTTTTATGCAAATATCAATGGCCTGTTAGCAAACCCTTAGAAATAGAAATTTTAGGTTATTTTTCTACTTCAAAATTGAATATAAGATTTAGTTAATGAACAATTACATTTCAAAGATTATGTTTCTAGTGTAAGGCCGATATTTGTGGCTAGCAGAAAAGCTTTTAGTACTACTATTCTTGTTCGATTTTACTGGTGTTTCATGTCAAGAACATGTGTTGCTAGAGAACAAAAATTTTCTCCAAGCCCTTTCAAAAGTTATAACAAACCTGAAAAGTACTCCCCATGCCACAGTAAGTTAGGGATATGAGTTGCATCTGTGACCTGTTTCATACTCATACTTCGCCAGTACTAAAACCTCTTTTTTTTTTCCTTTTCTATTCTTAGATCTTTGCATCCTTGATACCGGATATGTTTAGGGGTGATATGGAGGTCTCAAAAGGTGATTCAAACAGTTGCAGAGTCACTAATTCATGTCGAGCTAGCCGCCTGTGGTGGATCGTAACATGCTATGCTACCACTGAATGCGAAGAGGCTGAAATGACAAAGAAGCCTTCTCCTTGGTTACCAAGTTCATATCAAAACAAGGGATGATCTCACCACCACATTGACAGATTCTTGTTTCACCCACAACCGTTGGTCCATGAGTCGTTTGCATGTGCGCTTTTTTGGTCTCATAACCGTTGGGTACATGAAAGTCGCTTTCCCAAGATCTCTTGTGTCAAAACATCTCAAGCAAATCTTACAATCTCATGGGTTTGAAAATTAATTTCTTCGTATGAATGGGATATCCTAAAGTCAGATCGCTTGTACTTGTATTCAATGGGAAAATATTTTCTTTTGCTTTGGTTTATCATATTTTCCCCTTCCTACAGATAATTCAGCTTTGCTACTTTTATGAATGAATATAATATGTCAAATTACAAAGAATCTTAAACGTGGCTCCCGCAGAGACACGGATGTTTTCTCCGCATACTTGATTAAGATTGCAAAGTTCAAAATTAAACTTTTGCTTTCTGGGCGTGCTTATGAAAGCAAAAACTTTGATGCAGGATAATATTAATTCAAGAACACAAAGGTAAAGTAATCAACGTAAAGATGTACGAGGGTTTTAACATGGTTCGGTCAATCATGTCTATATCCACAGATGGGAAAGAATCAGTCACTATTTTGAAAATCAGAGTACAAGATTGGAGTATTAACGTATTGCGACAACTAAGAAAAATCACAAAACCTAAGGATGCCCACAATATCGGTAAAATACTCACAAAAACTATCGTACCCCATAACCCTTAAGACCGTAGGCCACATCGAATCTTTTCCTCTCATTACTTTTCTCCTCAGCGACTTAGAACATTTATTAGGATATTCCTAACAATTTTTCTTATTGTATAAGGAAACATAATATTACGATAATATAACTACTGGGACTTATCCTATACAATATTATTTACAAAAAAAATAATAAATACTAATTAGGAATTTGAGACATAAACTAACAACTGCACTCGATCAATTTTTACGGTCAATCATCCAACACATCTGGATGAGAGAGCAATTAACCCACCTCGAACTAAAAATTCTTTTATCTTTGTCTCGTTGCGGCTTTGTAATCTTTCTCATTCTTCTAGATATCTTAATCCGAAGCTCTTATACCATTTGTTATATAAATGTCATTTGTTATACGAATTCAAGAACACAGCATAAATAAATCAACATATAATTGCACGAGGTTTTAACATGGCTCGCCAACTATGCCTACATTCACGAATGAGAGAATCTTTCCATTATTAAGGAAAACACTGAGTACAAGACGTGAGTGATCAAAGATTAGTCGACTGTGAAAATCACAAATCACATAACCCTAGGATATATGCTCACAATACCGAAAATAATTTCATAAAAATTCTCAATCTATCTTATAACTTTTCCTCAGACTAGATTATTTATGTGATATTCCTAAAATCTTTCCTTATTCTATAAGGAAACCTAATATTATAATAATATAATAACTAGGAATTATCCTATAAAATATTTTTTACAAAAGGAATTAATACTAAATAGGAATTTGAAATATATTCTAACAATCTTTACCTTAGATCAAATTTCATCACATCCTGATGAGAGAGTAATCTACTCCACCTTGAACTGAAATTCCTTTGATCTTTATGATCTTGTGTACTCTGTAATCTTTTGTTCTTCCGGAGATCTTTAACATGAAGATTTGATACCATTTTGTTATAATCGTGGAAACTTTGGTGCATGAGAATATGAATTCAAGAACACAAAGATAAAGAATCAATATAAAGGTGCATGAGGGTTTTAACGTGGTTCGCCCAATTATGCCTTCATATACGGATGAGAAAGAATATTTCCACAATTCTTGAAAACATAGATAGCAAAATTGGAGTATCAAAGTATTACAATAATTATGAAAAATCACAAAATCACAAACCTTATATGTTTACGATACCGAAAATACCTCACAAAACTCTCAATCCCTAAAACCCTTACATTCAAGACACACCGACCTCTCTCGTAACTTTTTTCCTAATAACCTAGAATATTTATGTGATAATTCAGGAATAAGTTTCCGTGTATTGTATAAGGAAACATAATATTACAATAATTTAACTACTATGAATTATCCGATAATATTCTTTACAAAAAGGATTAGAAATTTGAGACAAACTAATACAAGGTATGGGCGGCATTGGCTTCCGTCTATGCTGTTGAAGTGCTTATAGTAAGTAAAATCAAATTTCCTGGTGAAAGAATTAACATGAAAATGAAACAAATTGTGCATATATTATACCTAGGAAAGTATGTCTAAATTATAATACTAGACTACTCTTAATTTTGCCTATGGATGAGGAAATAGTATTCCGTAATGCATTCGATCGAAATTAATTATTAAGGATCCTGAAACAGATCAATTACATTTAAACTTTCTTGCACTCATGAATATTTCAGACTCCAGTCTAGTACTATTCTACAAAGGATTAGCTTAGCCACTGAATAACAAGGCAGTATTGGACATTGGAGACGAGCTTTGAGGGTTTAACTAAAGAAAAGAAAAAAGGTGTAGAATGCTTAGTCAAACTTCCTTGAACTTGAGGCCTGAAAGTGTATCTGGTTTTTAGAATGCCAAATTTCTGTTAGTGTACAAGGCAGATAAGCTTGAACTCATTTTGCTTGATATGGGCCTCTGAATGAATGAATGAATGGGAGTGAGTGAAGGTATCATCCTCTTTCTAGTTTCAATCACTACCCATGTTTTGGAGGTGCTTTATCCAGTTCTCATGTTAATACATGCTGCTGAACTAAACCCTTATGCCTTTAGTTATACATATAAACGGTCATAGGCGCCTGCTCAGATGGCCTTTGGGTTGGACTCCTAGCCCAGGATTAGTGTGACTCATGACCTGAGCTTAGGCTTAAAAAACCATCCCGAACCCTGAGCCATAGGATGGACAGAGCTTGCAAGCTTGAACTACCCCACAACCCCCAGTAGAGAAAGCCTGGTAGCACTCCATTGTAGCATAGCTAGGACTGAAGTGGAGTATGATCGAAGTGCCCTTCCTTAACCTTGTCCCATTTCCTCTACTGCAAACACAAGTAAACAAGTCATTCAGGTACGTACATACCCCCCCATGATTATCTAGTGGCAATTATGTCCGTGTTTAGATACTTCCTATATATGGAAGTAGTTTAATAATCATGTTTCTATATATACTTCCTATGGATTTCCCTGAATATCTTCAATCTTGGTTAGGCAAGTCCTTAACACCTGGTATGCCCATTTCTCTAGTCAGGTCACTGGACAAAAAATGCCTAAATCTTTTGGTGTTAATTTCTTCAAATAGGATTCATAGTTCTCCGATTTGAAACCACAGCAGCTTTTGAACATATTCATTTCAGGCTTTCTAGACAAAAGGTTGGAGCCTGGAGGAACAATGGTGATGTTCTTAGCAATTTGATTTCATGCATGTGCGAGTATAGATACACTTGCTCTTTGGTTCTAATTTGTTGGGATATAGATTTCCAATTGGATGTTGTGAGCAATTAGCTCCTCCTGATTCTTCATTTCATGAAGAATTTTTTATGCTCCAGTGCCCCACTATCATGTCATTGATAGAGGAGGTTCTCCCCCAAAGCACTCCCTTCACTTGTTACCAATATTTAGTTTCTTCCTGCAAGTATGGCGAAATGAAGGGAGCAAATGAAAAGATCATTCATTTAGACAACCACTGCCTCAAATACTGCAATTGAGATTCTCTGGAATCATCAGAACTGATGAAGGCTTCAGCAAAAATGTATTCATAATCAGAGCAGCTTGCTTTTACTTAGGTACCAAATACTTCTATACTCCTACCTTTTTCTTTTGACATCCATATTCCTTGCCAAAACAGGGGTTGCCAAAACAGTCCTCTACTGAAGAAGTGATGCCAAAAGGATAAAGGGGAAAATTAGCCCAACCTATGTGTTTAAGAACAAAAAAAAAAAAAGAAAAAAAAAAGATTGTTTTTAAATCAGATATGTGTTTTTAATTATTTATTCTAAAAGATAAAATATTGTTCTTGAAAATGGTTGTTAAACACCACATAATTTTGCTTTTCTTTTTGTCTTGGTAGAAGTTTGATGTCTTCATAAGTATGGTTATCTTAATGACTGAATAATCATATGGTTACCATTATAAATTAATTCCATTAAAGAATTTGATTTTTGATTGAGTGAAAAAGGAAAAAAAAAAATACAACAACATTTTAGTATTAGCATATAGTAATGTAATATAAACCTTAATTAAATAAATGAATGCATGGAAATTAAAATTAAGGTTATAGTTACTTAAAAATATATATATATATATATATATATATATATATATAGTATATATATATATATATATATATATATATATATATATATATATATAGAAGAAAATACAAAGAAACTAAATATATAAAAGAAAGTAGAAGAAAATAACAAATAAATAAATTTAAAGGTAACAAATTATGTCTATGTACTAAGTTAAAACTCATTTAACTTATTTTGATTTTTATATGAAAATTAAATAATTTTAAAATGTAGAACTTGTTTTACTACTTTAACTCGTTTCCACTTATATTTTAATATTTTTCAACATTATTTCATTATTTTTATTATTGTTTGAAATATTATTGCAAGTAATGACTCATTACTAGAAAGACATGTATCGGTATTATTATTTTTAGTCACCTACTAATTATTGTTCCCTTGATTTGCTCACTATTTCTCTTTCCAAATTGTATTTACTTATTTGTGTGTGTTATTACATATAAGTAAAACATTATCAATAGTTAGCCTACTTTTACACATTTTAATGATATTATTATTACGTACTATCATTATTATCATCATTATTTTTGTTTATGACCATTATTATTTGTTAAATCCTTAGCCTCTTTTCTCTCAAACTTTCTTATTTTTTTCTCTGCCACTTGTCTTCCTTAAATAAGGATGGATGATTTTGGTCATTTTTTTACTTAGAAATCACTTTTATGCACCTGGGTCTATCCATCTCTTAATAAAATCGTTATTTCACAAAAATTTAGGTATTTTCTTGTTTTTTGTGTCATCGTCTTATTGCGGTGTTTGGTCAGGTTGCCGCCTTATTTCAGCCGCTTCGTTGTCGCCGCTTTATTAAGGTGTTGATTTATCAGAGATTTGTTACAACGCGACGCTTTTCTCGCTTTGTTGCGCCGCTTTATTTGTTTGGAGTGATTCACATAGGCAAAACAGATTCGATTGATTGAAGATATCAAATTATAGTCTTTAGTATGTTAAAGAACTAGAATTGTAGATATTCTAGTAATTATATTATCAAATTTATAGATTTTAAATCGATTTATTATACTATTAACCTAAATATTAATTTATCATTTATAGTTTTTAGCAATTTGTATCTTAAATCTATCGATTTATTACAAGTTTGAATCAATAAAATTATTTTTTGTTTAAAAAAAATCAATTTTATTTGATTTTTATTAAAAATAATACAAATATTATTAGGAAAGTCTAAATAAAATTAATAGGTTAAAAAGTCTAAGCCACTATTGTGAAAGGCCATATAATTTAATCTACTTGTTGAGCATTTTCCGATTTATAAAAAAGAAGGGTAGGATCGACCTATGGACTAATTTACTTGGAGGAAGTGTATGCAATTTGTAACCCCAAAGTGCCCAAAAATCTGTCAAAGTGGAGTTATGTGAAGATTCAGTTTTGCAAATTAGAGTAGTCTAGATGTTAAAGTTAAAAACTGTACCAATTGGTTTATAATATGATTTTGAGTGCTTGGGGGTTGGTTAGGCCTTGGTCTAAGCTAATCAAATAAATGGTTGAAGTTAATTTTGGATAACATTTGGATTGGTTTTGGTGACATGTTTTAAAGGTATCACATTCAAAAAATGACATGTTTTGCCCTGTTTGTGTTGTGTGGTTGAGGGCCTTAGAGAAAGAATTTTAAATTGAAATTTTTCATAGATGTCATTGGATATATAAAGGACTAAGTTGGAGAGTTTCATAATTTTTGAAAACTGTTTGAATAATTTTTGGGTAATAAAGTCCAGAGAGTACAAAACTGGAAAATAACGGTCTTTGTATGTGGTGTTAGTGGCTGTTTGAGGTTTTTGACTTAATCTTCTTTTGGGAATAGTTTAGTTGATCAAGAGTACTATTGATGGGAATATTTAGTGTTGGACAAAGGCACCCATGTGAAAGCAATACGTATTGTACATTTTATATATATATATATATATATATATATATATATATATATATATATATATATATATATATATATATATATATATATATATATATATATATATATTATTTATTTATTTATATTATTACTTTGAGAAGACGGTGGTGGCTTTGATTTGTAGAACAAAGTTTTGAGAGTGTAGAGGCCATAGCCGAGGTCCTTCGCCGCATCAATTGCAGCCTCTCTCACTTTTGCATTTGACTCAGATTTTTGCAAGCCATTAAGTGATTCATCTGCTTCCAAAAGAAAGAATGGTCAGAGTTGAGGCGCTTCTTTCTTCCCTTTGCTCGAGGAGGTGCTCGACAAGCTCATGGTCACCCCTTTGTTGGAATATGCTCTGAGGCTCAGTTCTGACCCAACACCACTGTGACTGGAAACAACTTTGTTGCATATCAAATCAGTGTTGGATGTGTGGGTACCATGGTCTTTGACCCATTACTCAATAGGCCCAGGAACCGTTTGGCCCATGTTGTGAAGCGGTCCAAGCTCACTTACCATATTAAAGCCAGGGGACATCAGTACCTAAGCGGGAGAATTCTAAAGAAAGTCAAGATGTCTTCCCATGGACTATCTTCAGCATGCATCCGCCTTAGGAATTTTAAGTCCCCTAACTACCATCCACCGCATATGAGAAGCTCATTATGGATAAGCATACGAAGACCGAAAAATACACAAACGATATTTATCAGCCGGATTTCTAGTTTCAAAATCCCTATTTCTGAAAAGATTAATCATTGATAAGGAAGAATTAATCCTTAATAAGGAAGAAGAGATTTTATCCCTAAGATTAAGAGATTTTCTTTCCAAAATTCAAGGAGAGATTCGTGAACCACTTTCTATAAATCAGGAAGATCCTAATTGCATGAACCCTCTGCTTTTTCTTCCATCTGTTGGAGACGGGTCACACACCGTCGCCGATCACCCTTTACAAGTTCGAAGTTTCTACCTACTTACAATGCCTGTGGTCGCATACTGGGCGTAACAATAATTGGTGCCATCCGTGGGAATCGAATGTAAAGTCTTGCCTACAAGTCGCGAGGGCTTGGCTTCAACGATCAAGTCAAGAGCCCCCGCATCACCCTAACTCGCGATTCCCCATTCACACTTGATTCGGCCTCGACTACGTGAATGTCAACTAATTTGATGATCCAATCACCAGAAGATCAATTCCTCCATTGGCATCAATTCATGGAGAGGAAATAGGAGGAGCAAGTAAGGCAGATGAAGGAGTTACAAGGTCATGTCGAACGATTGTAGCAGGAGAATGGGATTAGTCATGAAGCCCAATAAAAAAAGCCACGATCTTGGAAAAAATGTACAAGATAGCGGCCAAGCTGTGTGTCCGATCGCTTACAATAGAGGGAAGGAGCCCATTGTCCCTGACGATGTCGATATCCCCGTAGATGATGAGTTGTCCTCGGGCAGTTCCTCATCTTTGATCCTTACACCGATAAAGGATGCTCGAGGGAGCGCAAAAGCCAAATCGCATAAGAGGCCTATGCATCACCCTGCCTTCAGTGATGCCGTTAGTGGCGCATCTAGCAAGGTAAGGAGAGAGACATGCAGGAAGCAAAACCAGCCAATTCAGGCCCTTGGGAACCCGTCAGTATTGCCTGAAGGTGCCATGCCACTGGTATTACCCGCAGGCACGATGCCACCAATGCCGCTTGTACATCCTGCCTTTGGTACAAGGCCAATGTTCTACATGTAGCTAGGCAATAATCTGGACTCGACCTACATGCCTCTTCTCATTTCTGGGAACACATATTCGAATCGAGCCTCCCTATGGTTTTTCTATATCACCTTGGTAACGTTTTGATGGTTTTGGTCGACCCTTGCGATCACATGCTCCATTATAATCGTGCAATGATACTAAATGCCGACAATGAAAGTTTCACAAAGTGTTCCCCGATTAGCTACTTCTGGGTCGCTAAATTTAGTTCCACAAGCTTCCGCTATGACTCAATAAACTGCTTCAAAGAATCATGGGCGTATTCGCATCCTAGCATCTTTGTTTGGTGCAGCAAAAGGAAGAACATCGCCTCCTTACACCATTCAAGTAGGAAGAAGAGACTATTCGAGACTTATCAAGGAGGTTCAGGCAAGCCGTCCATCAAATAGAATCGTATAGCATGGATGCAGTCCTCCAAAACTTCAGGAGAAGCTTTGAGCCATTTACTCCTTTCTTCTAGTCACTATGTTTAGACCCGCCAGGGACAATGGAAGAGTTATATAGGCGGAAGATAGGTACTCAATGCTGAGGACAATATCCTAGCAGCAATCCAATCTGTTATGATTACAAACCAACTGGTCGAAGGAAATAAGCCGCTTGTGTGAAGAAGCTTTTCTGGTCCGAATCCAAGGATGGTCAGCAGAGACCAAAAAGCGCATCTCGTGATCAATCACAAAGAAGAGAGCTCCCGCAATTCACTCCCTTGAAAGTCTCTTATGAAAGGCTATTGCTCATCATTCGCAACTTATTGGAGTTTAAATGGCCAACACCAATCCAGACGGATCTCTCCCAAAGAAACAAGTCCTTGCGGTGCAATTATCATAGAGATCATGGGCATGAGACCGACAGGTGCTGAAACCTAAAGCTTATGGTGGAAAAGCTTATCAAAGCGGGACACCTTAGGAGGTACATAAGAGAAATTGACCATGGGGTGGAATCAGGGCAAGCTACGACAAAGTTAGCGCCTAAGTGAAGAACCCGCCGCACCTGTATCAACCATTAACTATATACCGGGTGGACCGTCTGATGACTAGTAGTTGAAGTGCCAAATGTACAGCCTTGAGAGCGCTGCGCTTAAGGCCCAGAGATAATTATCCACGCGGAAGGCGTATACATGAAGAAACTACAAATAAATAACCCCATGTCCTTTCTTCCTGTAAACCCGAATAGGCTATCAGGCCCCACTAGCGATGCAGACCGGTATCATCCTCGTATTAACAGACTTGGCACGGTATTGATAGATCCCGCAACGCAAAGAGACTTATTGCAACTACTCACCTTCAAGCTAATGAAGCTTTCCTTAGGTATGGTGAACTTAGTCGGGCTAATCATCTCTGGTTTTAATGGTGCAACTACCAAAATTCTAGGAGATGTCGCGCTCCCTGTAAAGTCACGTGACCTCGCAAGAGGTTATGTTCTCAATCGTCGAAGACTCGAGGCCCATAACGCCATAACGGGCGAGCCTAACTGCATTCAATGAAAGTTATCCCTTCAACTCACTAAACGGTCACTATTTGACTAACGCTAAGTATGTGTTGACCTTTAAGTAGTCACTTGACTGCACGACATCGTTATTAGCTATCTATGCAGGAACAGAGGGGAGAAGAACATCAAATTCCTCCCTCAAGATCAAACCCCCACGTAGGGCAATCACAGTCACGCTAGATTAGGACGAAGAGGCTGATCCGTCGGCTATGGATCCCGAAAGTAACATTTGACAGCCGTAAAAGTTCACTTACATCGCCTCTCTCCGCTTGATGAAGAAAGGAGCAAAGCATAACTCGTGCTAATAATATATATATTCACCTAGAGCCACTCGTGATATGGTTAGATTAACCCACGGTGGCCTCTCACAAACTAAATATCCCCGCGGCCGTAATTCAAAGAAGATGTAAAGTGAGGACGCTTTCCCCCACCCGGGACGCCATCAAATCTTTCAAACCGAATTAGACAACTTGTCAAGGGTAGGTTTCATCAAAGCAGTGAAGTACCCCGAATGGCTAGCCAACGTGGCGGTGGTTCCAAAGAAAGGGGGTAAGTGTCGAGTATGTGTAGATTACACTAACCTCAATGAAGCATGCCAAAAAGATAGCTTCCCTTTGCCACGTATTAACCAAATTGTTGATGCCACAGCTAGGCACAGAATACTATAGTTTCTGGATGCTTTCTTTGGGTATCATCAAATTCCCATGCACCCGCCTGACGTAGAGAAAACGGCCTTCATTCCATATCACGGGCTATACTATAACGATGTGATGCCTTTTGGCTTAAAGAAAGCTTAGGCAACTTATCAAAGATTGGTGACTAAGATATTCCGACCGGTGTTGGGCAACATAATGGAGGCCTATATCGACAACATGCTCGTGAAATCTAAAGAACGCTTCGACCACACCAAGCATCCACAAGAGGCCCTTGAGTTGCTACGAAGGTATGGCATAAAACTCAACCACTTGAAATGTGTGTACGGAGTCAGTTCGGGCAAGTTTTTAGGCTTTATGGTGACCTAAAGAGAGATAGAGGCCAATCCCATTCAACTCAAAGCTATAATGGACTCTCAGGCTCCTACCTCCATGAAAGGAGTACAGCAACTGAATGGTCGACTAGCATCTCTCGGGTGGTTCATATCCCATCTAAGATCTCTGGTGGTTCATATCCCATTTCACAAACCGGTTTAAACCAATTTTTATCACTCTAAGGGGAGCTAAAAGGGCTGGCTGGAATGAGGAATGCGACCAAGCCTTCATGGAGATCAAACAATATATTAGTAAACTACAAATTCTAGCTAGCTCTCGGGGCAGCGATAAGACTCTACCTTTACTCCGGGCCGTGTCGAGGGGCTCCCGTGAAGTGCAAATTTGTTCAAAGAAGACGAAAACCGAAAGCAGAGACCATATTCTTCTTGAGCAAATCTCTATCTAAAGCAGAAACACTAAGATAATTCGCCTCGAATAGCACTAGCCTTCCGTGTGGCAAATGCAGTTTCGCCCTACTTCCGTGCACACCTTATCATCGTATCGGACCAATCTTCCCTTTCGGGGCTAATTATACACGCTTTTCTCCGACGTGACGTGAAGGATGGCACGATCGACAATTGAACTAAGTGAATTCGATATTCGGTATAAACCTCGCTTGGCATTAAAAGGGCAGATGCTGGAAGATTTTTTAGCAGAACTACCCCAACCAAATATGGACCTAGATAACACTGGTTAGTGGATTCTTAATGTGGACGGTGCTTCTCACCAAACGGGAGCTGGAGTCGGCTTGCAACTTAAAGCCCCAATTAGGGGTAGAAAGGAACAAGCCATACGACTAGACTTCCCAGTCTAATAATTGGGATCAATAATGGCTAATCGTAGCCGGAGTCGACCCTGCAAAGTCTATATCCTCAAAAAAACTCGTCATATGCAGTGACTCTCAACTGGTAGTGGGACAAGAAAACGGAGAATACGAAACATTTGTGATCAAAGACATTGTCATATATGCCATCCGTCAAACAACGCTAGGAGTTTTGGCTTGGAAGCTCGAGCATATCACTTAGGACTAGAATGACATGACGCGGCAAAGAATGGTCATCATCCCGATAAAAGAAACAGTGCTCCTTCCTATCTACTACCAGCCGACATTGTCTATTACCACCAACCACGTAAGTCAGATAGACGAAACATGCTTTTCTTGGCTGACCCCTATAATGCATTATTTGAGCTCGAGAAAGCTTCCAGATAACATGGTTGAGCCCACAAAATTCAGGTCCAAGTGGCTAGGTTTTCCCTTGTAAACGGGCAATTATATAAGCGGTCTTTGGATGGGCCGTATCTTAAGTGTCTTACCCCTCAGCAGGGACAATATATACTGGAAGAACTCCATGAAGGGATATGCAGAAACCATCCAAGCGGTAGAACTTTAGCTCACAGGGCCGATACTCAAGGTTACTATTGGCCAACCATGAGAGTAGATGCGGCTGCCTACGTTAGAAAGTGTGACTGCTGCCAACAACAAGCCCCTATCTCAAAAGTGCTAGCTCAAGATCTAACCACCATCACGAGACCCTGGCCCTTTTCTTAGTGGGAAGTTGATATAGTCAGATTCACTACTTATCGCCCGGCCCGCAAGTTATTATTGAGATGCCACCGATCATAGCAAATGGATAGAGGCTAAGGCCTTCTCCTTTATCAAAGACAGCAGGAACATCATCTAATTTGTGCGGAAGAATATTATTTGTCTGGCTCTAATACCTCGCCTCAATCAGAATCGATAATGGGCCGCGCCTTGATAGCAAAGTATATGGTAGAAATTTCTCGCCAAGGAGTTAAAAATCGAAACCCAGGCTCAACCCCGTGGTACCTACAAAGCAAATGGCTGTGCGTAAGCCGTCTAACAAAACTCTTAATCCATTTGAGGCTCTTACATTCGGCTAAGAGAAAGGGTGAAGAGCTTACCCTGAGTTCTTGGGCCTATTGAAACCAGCTAGAAGCCAACTGGATGTCGCCAGTTTCTCGCTCTCTTGCCTATGGGATGGAAGTCATAATTTCTACAAAGATTGGGGTGCCCACACTTCGAACTGAAATCCCTAACAAAGCTAATGTTGAGGCCATCACCAAAGACTTAGATATGAAAAAAGAACTCTATGAAGCTATGGTTCTCAAGGGGATAGCATCGTACACCAACAAAGACCGACAAACCTATATAAATATGAATGTAGCCACATGCATTCCAAGCCGGAGACCTAGTCCTGAGAAGGGTTTGTGAAAACATGGCTGACTCGATGGTTGAAAAATTCTAACCAAATTGGGAGGGGCCATACGTGATCATAAGAGAAGGCCGGGTCATACACAAATAAACTAGACGGACACTGGGTTACCTAGAATGTGGAATGTTATGCACCCTAAAATGTATTATCAATAAAGTTTTCTTTATGGGGGTTATCAATAAAATTTTCTTTCAATCCTTGGAATATTAACAATCAAGTGTTCTTTAAAGGCCTTATTTCCTTCAATTTTGGAATAAATCCCAGCCTAAAAGACTAAAGTGGCTCAAATTACAAGACTTCCAAAAGACCAAAAGTGGCTCTTAGCTTGCTGGCTCTTTCAAAAGACCAGATGTGGCTATGTTTCCTGCTTTTCAAGATCCCTAAAAGACTTATGGCTCTCAAATTCTATCGCACTTCAAAAGACTAAAAGTGGTTCTTAAATTCGACACTTCAAAAGACTGCATGGCTCCTCAAATTCGCTGAAGACTCAAAAGACTCAGATGCTACCGGTGCTTCCACCGGCACTCTTCTGCAAAAGACCGGGATATGGCCTCTAAGCCCCATGACACTTCAAAAGACCGGGGATGTGGTTCTAAGCCCCAAATTTTCTTCAAAAGACCATATAATGACCTTTGCCTCCACCGGCACTTCAAAAGACCCGGGACTGCGGCCCTGCCCCCTCGCCGACACTTTCAAAAAAGATTAGCTAGCTCCTTAATGCTAGCACATGCCTAAGCACAACAACTAGTCTTAAATCACAGCTGTAGCTAAGGCCCAAAACTAGTGCCTCGTGATCGACCCATGTGCTAACCCTACCAGCTCTAGTACTTTATAAAACTCATATCAAACCCCAAAGCAACTATCCTAGTCAAGATTCGTGAATAGGATGTGAAAGAAAAGAGATCCATTCAATGAGTAAAAAAGAAAATCATATTTCATTAATATGCCGATAGACGTCAATAATTACATGAAAGTTCATATATATTCTAGCGGCTAAACGGGGCTCCTTAAAAAAACTTCAATAAAAGAAAGGGGAGAAAAGAAAAGAGGGACAAAAGTTAGCTCTGATCACCGATAGGAGCACTCCCCTCCTCGTGTTCCTTCGCCTACTTCGTCTCCCGATCCACCTCGTCAAGCCCCGCCCCGCCTGCCGCTGGGCCGAGGGGCACCTAGTGGTTCATAAAGAACCTGCAGGGAGTGGGTAGAAGGAGCTCGCATACCACTGTGAACTCTAAATTTGTCTCCATGCATACTGTGTCTGAACATACAATATTTGTAGCCATAGCAACATCGCCTAAAGCCTTAAGTCCTCCTCTATGGCTTTGTCTCTTGCTCTGCCTAGGACTATGGAGGACACTTCATCTTGTCGCCTAATCTCTGTATAAAGTGAAGTCTGCTCAACTTTCAAAGTGTAGACTAACCTCAACCCAAAGGTTGCCTCTTCTCAGAACTCCGGCCAAGGGTCCCTTTAACCCTAGCCACCTCATTCCTCCACCCACGCCTCATACACTAAGGACAGAAATGCAAATTCGAGCAAATTCGAGCCTCTTTAAATTCCCCTCATCCCTCTCCTCCTCCATAGTCGGTGGCCCCTCCCCATACCCCCTCCCCTGGGCCTCCCGCCCCTAGTGTCTGGACTGGCCTCGTCCCGCCAGCCGGGCCTCTGTGGCGTGGTGCTTAGAGGCAGCAAACCGAGCACCTTCTTATTAGCGCCTATTCCTTTCTCTTACATCTACTGGGTGGCACAAGATTTCAATGAAGACAATTGGATTTATCCACTCCAAACCTTCCTCGATATTGGGGACCTTAACACAACACCTGCTCCCCTGCACTACAAACAGCATTTCCTAATTCAAAACCGTAAAATTTTAATCTTTACATCTTTCTAGAAGACAATGTCTACTATGAAGATAAAGTAAAATGAAGTCCGAATAATTTGAAATCATCCATGAAGATCCCCATGATCTTTAATAATACAAGATCCAAACATAGAAGTCATTTATCATATATCTTCACTAAAATATTCTACAGATTACAAAGACCAAACGAGCATTCTTTAAAGCATTAGTTCCAAAAGGGCAAGAATTTATTTTCTCATCTTCTGGTTTGAATAATTATTATACCCCAGTATCCATCCAAGAAATAATAGTGGCAATGTCTCGATAACCGATCAAGACGGACAATGAAGGGTAGCTGGAAATGATCTTCTCGTGATCTCATTCAACTTTACTGCAGAATCGATACACACTCTCCATCCCGATACCGAGTTGAAATAAGTCTCTCGATTCTTCACAATACTATTCCTCCCTTCTTTGAACTATACGAATATATTTACCCATGTGTTAATGTAAATCGCGATAATTAAATTCAACATCAAATTAATTTCAAAACCCTATTTTTCATAAACATTTTCTATCAAGTGATTTAATCTCTATCGATGCTCAACCGTAGGTTTTTCCTCGCCTTTCCGCAAGAATCTCGGCATGAAATCGAAGGGCCGATTCCCTTTATATCATCTATACAACATGCAAATGTCTTACATTTCTTTCAACACAAGTAGTAACTCTCTTTCCATTTCATCATCTAATCGAAATGGGGCCAATTATCGTTTAGTGTTGTTTACATAAGAAAGCTTATCGATAAAAGTGAGGAAGCTATCGTAATACTAAACCCATCCGAAGTGTGATGTTCCTTCTTCTACAAATCTTACGGCTTCTTCACTTTCCTCTAGATTCGAAAGCCACATTTGAAGCTAAATGGATTTGTAAGCTACTATTTCATCTTTCAATTCTTCGACCTAGAGTGAGCTTCTAACAAGACATTCTTCAAGTGGTTCTTTATCCATAAACTCATGATCAATTTGTCCTCAAGGCATCAATGAGTCAATTTGCATGTAGCCTATCACCACCAAAAATTTCCCTTAAATTATAGTACAAGTTGAATTTGACTTGATCTTCACCCACTTTAAGGCCGCCTCCACCTTTACATCTATCAATTTGCCTAGTTTCTGGGCAAATGGTCTACCTAGGATCAGCAGGCCTCCCTTGTCCTCCTCCATGTTCAGATAACAAATCAACTAAAATGAATTTATCCAATTAACTAGCACATCCTCAATGATTCCCCATGAGTAAGTCAAAGAGCGATCATCATTAGAGTGATAAATTGGGCTTGGAGTAGCTCTCCCAAATTTAGTTTTAGCCATGGTGGGAACAGAGGCATGAGATTTATTCCTGCCCCTAAATCATATGCTGTGTAGCTCGAACGCATGTTCACTAATCACACAAGGTATAGTAGTCACAGGACTCTAAGCTTCTCCCCTAAGCTCTCCTTAATGATGGCATCGCAACTCTAGATAAACTAATTGTCCCGACCGAGTTCATATTTCCTTTCTCTTTCTCATTGCCATGATCGCTTCTTATAAATCTCGATAATTCGTACTGGAAAGCAAGGTAGTATCAAGAAACAGATATGTTAATTTCCCGTCTTAAAACATTAAAAATTTAGCGACTTCTCATTTGTTCGCTTCTCAAACCTTTATAGAAAGGTAATGGTGGGGTAAATGGGAGGTATTGCTGGAGGTACCATTTCTTTTCCTGGAATAACCTCATCTCGATTTTGACTTTTTCCTCTATCATCCACTTTTATCTCCTCTTGAATATTTTCAAAGACTCTACTTTCCTTTTCTATTTTCCGTATCATTTTCCCTAGCTTTCAACTTGTTTCTCTCTATAGCCATGGAATCACTGCTCTTTTCCGCTCCTAAGAATGATAACCATACACTCCTTAGATTTTTCCTGTCACTGGGGAAGGATCAAGAGCTTTGTTTTAAAGATCGTGGCTTTTCGCCCCAATTCGCCAGTTCTTCTTAGTCGCATTAAAACTTCACTGATTCGTCTCCATTTTCCCTCATGCAACTCCCCTATACCACTCGAATATTTTCCATATTCTTCATTAAATTGCCCATAAAGCAACTTCAACTATTTCCAAAGAGAGTGATTTTAGTGTCATTAGTCTTCTTCATATCATTTAGATCACAAGTAAAAGCCTCACAAAACCAGGTCATTTTTTAAGTTCCTTGATAACGAGCCCAAAGCTCCTTCATTTCGGGAAACAGAGGTGCTAAGTAGTGGTGCCTAATCACAAAGCCCCAATGGGAACTATGGCTTGATTCCCATATGTTCTTGCGGATTCCCAATCTGGGTGGTGCGGCGAAGGTAAGTCAGTTGTTCGCCAAAACTTATAGCCTCTCGCTTCTCACATACACGCGCTTCTCCCACTGTACAGGGGATTGTGCCATCATCGTCTCTCAGGCTTGTGCATATGGCAATCCTCTCCCATTGTCTCTCGTTGGAGTTTGTTGATCCAATCTAGTCATTAGAGCATCAAACTCGCCTCTAGCGATGATATCTCATCCAACCCAATATCTTCTCGTCTTCTTCCAAAGACTCCTTCGAAGGTGCTTGATAAATGATATTTCGCTACTTCCTCAAATAATAATCGATTAGCCCCTTCCTCGTCTTTGTTATTATCGATCATCCATAAGTCGTGGTGCACCTGGAATGCTCTTGTTGAATAATTAAGTCCATTGTAAAGGTTTGCACTCTAAGCACATAGCGTCTATAAATTCATGGTGTGGGCATTTTCTTAATAATTTAAATTTGTGAAGCCCTAAAACTCCGAGGGTCTCGTCGACCAACCACACCCATTTAAACTCGTGGATATCAGACCCACGTCACACCGTTATGTCCCATTTACCGGATCCATAATTTTAACAAAATCTGGAGTAGAGTTGTACGAGGAGCTCTATCCAAAAATCCAACCCGCACTAAACATAGTAAATACGGCCCATCCGGCGCCTAATATAATACAAACGACCACCGGCCCACTTTATGAGCAAAATGACCACATGGTCCATTTATCCATGTTCATTTAAAATATACAAATTATATTTGTAAAACGATTCATAAGAGCTTAATTACAACACTCTTATAAATATTATACATTAGAACAAGATTGTTCCAAAATATTTTACAAATGGTAATAAGGCTATATGTCTACCCTTCTTCATAATTACGGCTGAATGTGCACTGGCCCACTCGGCACCGGTCTCAGACTAAATGTTTCCTATATAGTATGAGCCATGCCCCAAGAGAAGAACCTCTACAAGGGCTACTCTCACTTAAGTGCATACATGTAATGGTCATGTTCCACAACTACACATTCTAAACAAGATTATGCAATCCCTAAAGTTAGAATCTCCATACGCCATGAGAGATGAGATGAGATGAGACTCAACCATGTACCATGCCCCGAGTCCTTATCGACTCCCATCACACCTGAGTCCTTACCAACTTCTATCACATAATGCCAAAGCCCATGCGTGATAAAATTCATAATTTCTGGATTGCATCCAATGATCATTTTACAAAACAACCATTTTGCTTTCTAAACCAAAAGATTTTAGATGTTATAATCTAATGATCATTTCCATATTCAAACTATGTGTCTTTTGTCGATAGCGACCTTCAAGGTCTCACCAGAGGCCTCGTAAGCCTTCCCACACTCTCACTGGATTCTCACCGCTGGACATACATGCATAACTAAAAATATCTGGGCTTCTAATCCCGAGGGGCATCTCTCCAGCGCTTGCATTTCACATATTTTCATTCATTTATACAATCAGTAAGTAATCTTGTTAGATACATTGTCCCACCGTACCTAGCCCACCCAATCAAATACCAAATGCAAAGTATGCTGGTTATAACCATGCACTCACACCTCCCATTCAATGCGATGTCCTCAGAATATGCAATGCAATGTGCCACGTACGTTATATCATGCCACAAGCATAATGTTTGCTACGGATATTAAGTAAACCATACACTTCACCCTACCATGGATACAATTATATCAACTCCATAAAATCTAAATAATCATTACATTTCCCATGTCACTATATTCAAATACATATATCAACATCAACAAGTCATCACTAATCAACAATGACATAATTTATAAAGCAAATCAGACATAACATGTCCACAAATAGCCTACAAACAAACCATGAAATGTCCTTATCTATACATAAACTCATCACATGTCAATACATTAGGACACATATCACTCTCCAATCAATTAATACTACTGCCACCGGCCATTCAAACTCAAGTAATGACAACTTGATCTCAAGACCAATCAGGGTGGCCAGAGGATGCCCACAAAACATTCCACACAATAAGCCATAATAGTCAGATAGTTCCAAATTCAGTCTAGAACTAGTCCCCTTAACAATCCCAAAATCTAGACACAAACCATTAAATAGCCTAAGTCGAGTAATCTCGGAAATGGACAATAACTCGAGTCAGAGGCCTAAATTGAGTGATTCAGTACCACATCAAGCTTCTATAGATGCAGCTATAATTTTATGAAGAACACTCAGCCCAAATTCTTCTTTTTTCCAATCAAAATCTGTCCCAAAATCTAGATATCAGATGTGGTCAAAACAAGACACTGTGGGCCCGAAAATGGACTACAATCTCTGCTTAGAGGTCCACCTGGGCGAGTCTAAAAGCCTAACATCAAGTTTTCATAAAACTACAATTTCATGAATGACACTATTCCACTTCATTTTTCTAGCCTCTCAAAAATCATCCCAAAATCCTGGATGTTTCATAGGCCAAACAGGTATCATTCCCACAACTCCAAAAATTTTTCCAAATGAAATTTTTGTGTTTAAACTCCAACCAAATGTAGCCCCTCAGTGGCAAAAAGACAACCAAACGGCTCTGTGAGCGGAAAATAAACCAGCAAGAAGAATTCCCACTCTGGAGTGTAAAAAGAAACTCTAGAAGTTCCACGACACTCATAAACCCAAACCTTCGATTCCTGCAACCCTCATTCAACTCTCATGAAATCTCTTTTTTCGTACCCACCAGAACTCCTCGTGTCGAGTGAGATGAACTTCTCGTTCGCCCGACGACCTAACTAATTCGATTCCATAGATCGTAGAGTAAGTCGAGCCTCTCCTCCCCTTCTCCTCCTCACGTGAAAACCAACAACATGATATTCTGCTCTTTCCTCTCATTTTCTTTTAATTCCTTTTACCAAATTAAATGCTTCGCTAACAATGCATGATGCTATTAAGGGATTATTCGAAGTTTGTTTCTACCAAACAATTTATTTCTATCTCGTATCAAGTTCAATTTATTTAAATGATTTTTTACTTAATTTATTTTTCACTCGATTTTTTTTCCTCAAAATCCAGCTAGGTCCACTGTGCACTACGCTCGAAAATCGCAAAATCAAATCAAGTTCCTCGAAATTTAACGGAAATTGGTTTAGGTAACTAGATTTCGTAAGATGAATCAAAAAATGAGGTATGTTTTCATCCGATACTATAAAATTCCATGGTAACTTGTACACTAGTAATGCACTTCATCGTTTTGCCATTTTTTTAAAAATTCAAATTTATCTGTGTTTTTAAGTAAAATCTATTCCATGCATCATATAATGTCTCTTGGGTCACCCTCGCCGAAATGAAGCAATCTCCGCCTCCGAGCCTTGATGTGAGTCGTGGAAAACTCAACCAATCCCCTCCCATCTATTTAATCAACTCGTGAAACCAACTTCTCGCCCTCGTCCTAGCGCAGAGATCGAAGCCTTAACTTAACTACATCATGGTCATCCCTATTCATCTTAATTGTCCCACACAATTCCAAAAAGCTGGAATGGTGCCCATTCGATCCTCCTCAAGGATTACCCTAACCATTATCGCTGACCATAGAGATTAAAGCGAGGCCTCACCCTCAAAATCATTGCAGATCAATGGATCGTGCCGACCTCTCGAATAATTTAGTTCATCATCGGGTTCCAACAACTAGTGTCGGGTTCCTCATTCCGTGCTTCATTGTGATAATGAGTGGACTTCACCTGTGATCTTACCACTATCTCGATTCCATCTTGATATTAACTACCTTAACCTTTCAACTTGAATAACGTTTCACCTCCGACCAAATCGACAATAATCTGCAGGTAGATCTCTTCTATGCATAAAAACAAAATTTTAAATTAATGAAACACACTGGAAAACAAAATAAAAACAACTAATCAAAATAAAAGAGAATAAAAGAAACAAAGTAATTTTCATAAACATAATTTTAATTTTTCGCTATGTTTTCCTCGCATTTCAATTTCACTGGCAGAATATCAACTAAACGCCAATTGTCAATCCCCAATAGTGACACCAAAACTTAGACCTGTCACCACGCCATAAACTTGTGGATGTTTGCATTATGTACTATAAAAATGGAAACAAATTTAAACCAACAAGTACACAAGCCTCTGGCAATAAAAACGGTTTTCTTTTATGAACCAAGATCGTTCCCACAAAGATTTTAGGTTTTCTGGGGGATTGAGTACCCCGACTACTCACTTAATCTACTATTCGAGTATCCAATTAAGTTGAGGTGAAATTCTCAAACTAACTAAAATCAAAACTCAATAAAAACAAAGAAGGCTTTAATGAAAACTAGATGCAATTGTTAAAACACGGGAAAAGAAACTTATAGAGGAACTAGGGTTGATTATCATCCGTGATGTTTAACGATTCATCTTCATAAAGTCCGGGTTGGTTGATTTATAACTTGAATTGGTCATAGAATTGGCACAGGATCCCACTTCGCGGTTCTTGCATTTTCTCATACTATCGACCTATTCACAATTACGTCCTTTTAAGTCGATACTACGATACTTTTTCAAAGGCACTTTTTCCTAAGGAGCTCAATTTGTCACAATTACGTATGTACAATAGAACAACCTAAACTAAGCTCGAATTGGTCACCGTTATGTACATGCAATCCTTACTTAATGTATTTAGTGTCCCTTCCTAGTGAAATCTACTTAGTACTAGACTTTTCTAATTCCCTAAGTCTCCTTAACTAGGCACTGAAGTATCTCCAATTGACTAACTCACATCTTAAGAGAATCGGAACCAGATTTTAGGGCGTAATCCTCGCATCACAAAGGATACCCTAGTAAAAGGATCGAAGATTCAATTCTCAGCATGGATTAATAAATTAAAACCATAGTATCCTGGCTTAACACCAAAAACAACAAAACAAACATAGATCAACTAACCAATCAAAGATTAGACAAAAATCAACATCACATCTAATAATCAACCCTATAGATACTAAGCTTAACATTGCAGCCATCAAAATCCACATATTCATGTTAAGAACACAAACAAAATTGCAGAAAGTGAAGAAAGAAGAGAGATAGAAATACAAAACAGAGTTTAATCTACAAATATCTTCCATCCTTTACCCAAATTGAAATTCTAATTTATAGTTGTATTCCTATTAATCTTCAATTACAACCCAAAGCTTCCACAAAATAAGACTAAATCTAAAGAAATCTGGAATCTAAAACCTAAAATGGAACAAAACTTCAAAGAACTAGAAGAACCTCAAAATTAGTGCCTCTCGCTCTGTAGTTTGAACTGCACTATGTGTGAACATTAAAACCCGAGAAAATTCCTATTTTCTCGAAAAATGGTAAAATAGTACTACCAAAACTAAAATTTCGTGATCTCGGATGATGAAACGGACTTCATCATGGAATCGGCCTCGTGAAATCTAGTTACCATGTCTAATCCCTCGTTGCAACCGAGACAACAAAAATTTCCCACGCTGAGGCATCGTGCCCGTGCTCCGTAAGCCCAGGTCTAAAATAGAGACGCCAGAGAGACATGTGTGACAAAAGTCACCTACTACATCGCATCTATCCGATACACGTTGTAATGATTAGTGAGAGAATGGAGATGAATGACTTAGATTAAGCCATCCACAAAAAGCTTGTAAAGTCAAAACTAAAGGACAAAATGGGAATTTTAAGGGAAAAGAATAAACATAGCAACTTCTTCTTCTCCATTTTGGCAAAAAACGGGCGCAAGGGGATGAACTAGTTTTTAGAGAGAGAAAGTGTGACTTCTCTCTAGATTTCCCGGCTTTTGGACCGTCGGTTCACGTTGAGCCAAGAAGCAAAGTTGATCTACGCTACGAGGGCTATGCGTGGACACCGATTTTGTGGAGTTCCGACAACTCCAAGATGTAGGGTCTTCCTACTATTATCTCTATTGTTTCCATTTTAATTGGATTTATGATTTCGCTTTGCGCCTCAGCGGCTGCTTTCGGTCTCAAAATATTTGAACCGAGTGAAGAAAAATCCCTGAGTTGTGGCCGGAACAAAGGTCGAGCCTAGTGGTTTCCATCACTTGCTCACGTTGATTTCAGGTGTGATTTTGTGTTATTCTGGGTGATTCAAAATGAATTGCTTGAATTGTTAATTAGCCCATGTGAGCTAATTTGATGTTATTATGAATTGAATAACATGATGTATGTGAATTAATTTTTGTTATTATATGCATGTAAAATATATTAGTACGACCATTTGAAATGGCATAACGTATTCCATACGCACTTCAGTGTACCCTAGAATGGTAGGTGAGAGTGCATGACATAAAGAAAATGAAAGAAAATGAAAATGGCTGTGAAAGGAATTTCACAAAGATTTTCCTAAGAATCGCTTTGAGAGTTGTCCAACGCCATCTCGGAGGTGGACCTACATGACTGCTTCAAGAATTATTTAGCAATTCACCCCCGGAGGGTTGTCCATAGATTTTACCGAAACTCTGCAGAGTATGTTTCTAGAACAAAAAATCTTTTGTTTTGAAACTGTATTTTTCTCCCATTTGGCTTAGGCACATGTGAGGGAGTCTGCAGGACTCCTAGGACATGGAATTGGGCATGTAGACATTCAAGTAGGATCATGTATTTTCTTGAGTGTGTTTGGTTGCCATTACATGTGCACTTAGCAAGAGTAACCTACTTATAAATTATCACTATTGGGCATTGCCTCACCCCGCCGAGGGATCATTATTTTGTGCACAGTGGAGTGTTCGGGGAGGACGGCGCCACTAGAGGCCGTTTGAAAAGAAAGCCGATGTGGCTTTGATAGATACTTTTGTATAACATGTATTAGAATTTTAAATTTAATATATGTTTGTATTAAGAGTAATGTATTAACTCGAACTATGGTAATATAGTTGGTTGGATATATTTCTAGTGAGTATGATGTGTAGGCCAAGGTGGCAATTTTACTCATGTATGGGTCTCATGATATGAGACACATAGGTATTCCGCAAGTTGACGGTGGTCAACGGGACCCCCCGGATTTGGGGCGTCACAGCTTGGTATCAGAGCCTAGGTTTATAAATACCTATTTCTTAATGTAGGATACTAAAGTATAGCTTAGTATCAATAAGTTAGGTAAACGATTACTTAGGACTTGATTGGCACGGGTTAGATCACGCATTCCTTGTGCATTTTGATGATTGATGTGTGGTTGTGTGCTTGTATGCTTGATGAATAGCACATAGGAAAAATAATGTTGAGGAAAATTTTTCTTTTTCTCTTCTGAGGTTTTACAGTATGTAAAACAGGAAAAAAATAAAAAATAAAAAAAAATAAATTATGATGCATTTATTTGTCTCTACTGGCACATGAAAATAAATAAATAAATAAATAAAAAAAAAAAAATATAGATATATATATATATATATATATATATATATATATATATATATATATATATATATATATATATATATATTTGTGGTCTTCCGCAGGTGGAACAAAAAAAAAAACGTGCAAAAAGGGAGGCTGGAATGGACTACTGCCCATATATGGTGTTGAGTCACGATACAGCCAGGATCGTATCGTGATTACGTGATGTACCGGGCGCGCAGCAGGGGCCACGAGCACGCTATCAACTCCGCGACACGGCCGCATCTCGCACGTAGGCGAGCGTTAGCCGCGCCACGCATGGCCTGGCTTGGCCGTTGGGGGTGAGTCGCGATACAATGGTTTGTAATGCGGCCGGGGTGACCTTTGTGTCGCAATACGCTGGTAAAGAAATACGAGCCGCGACACGGCATGACCAGCGCTACGACACGGCCTAGTGCGCGCTGCGACACGCTTATGCGCACGGGGCCCGGCGCAGCAGGCGCACGCAGCGCAACCCGGGTTCAGGTGTGCACACTATACACTCAACTCGCTTTGACTCAAAGGTAATCGCTTACAACTATTGTTTGGAATGACTGCTCATAAGCACTGCCTGGCTGTGGTAAAAATATACACAAATTTTAAAAATTTTCTTGTGTATGATTTAATATACGGGATATTTATCTTACATTACCTATGAATGCATTGACATGGTATATGAAAATATTTTTTTCAGTATGTGAATAGTGTCTCGGGGCTGTGTTTACTCCTTAGAGACACTTCATTAAATCTTAACTTGCCATTTGACATGTATAGATGGTCAAGGAGAGGACGAGGTCAGCCCACGAGGTGCCAGCCAAGCACCACCGCATTTGACCAGCCAGCCTTTGTTGGAGGTCGTAGGATTGGGCGGGCCGCCGCCATTGCAATGTGCCAGTAAATGTAGCTAGGGAGGTCCGAGCACCTCCAGAGGTTTATGGAGTACATCATCCTCCGATATTCACAAGAGAAGGAGATCCGGCGGCGGCGTACTCCATTGGTTTGCGCAGTCGAGAAGATATCGAGGCTATGGAGATTACATCTGATACGACTAGATCGTGATTAGCCGCATTCCGGGCCTAGAGGGCGAGGCCCAAGTGTGCGGATCATAAAGACCTCAGTGGACCTAGAGGTAATGACATGGGCGTAGTTCCGTGGAGTGCTCATGGGCAAGAGCCTTGACAATCGCTGTATTACGAGAAGGCTCGTGGAGTTCCTAGAGCTAAAGCAAGGGACTAGGACTATGATTGAGTATGTGGCCGTTCACTTACAGCCTCGCTTACTGACGATTATGTGGCCACACACTCGCCAAGGTCGAGGTTTGAAAACGGGTCGAGATCATTCCATTCTGTGGCAAGATTGTAGGACTTCGCCTACAAGACATGGACTCTATGGTTGGGATTGCCATGACCATAGAGAGAGATCGAGGATGCTCGGAGCACTTAGGATGCGGGTGCCAATGGCAAGAGGAAGGAGAGTCAGTCTTCTTCCAGTTCGAGAAAGAAGCAAAAGGCTTTGGGCTCACGTGGTTCCAGTCGCGCCATCCTGCCAAGGACATATTGGGGTTGCTACCGTCGTGGGCGTATGGTGTGCTACTACTAAGCCGCAGAATCCGACATATGAGGAGGGATTGCCCCCAAAGACAAGGATCCTAAGGTTTCTTTAGGACAAAGACAAATTCCCAAATACAATGGGGATGTGGATTCGACACAAGATGTTCCTCCATCTCCCGCAAGATGGGCCTGGTGGAGCCGTGATCGGGCTTCCTGTGGAGCCCAGACGGGCACCTCCCGCTACACATGCAGCTTAGAGGCTAGGATTATGGGCCGAGGCAGGCAGAGGACTCCGGCCCACAAAAGTGTGGACGTCAGGTTCAGGGCGTGTCTACGCCATCACAACACCGGCTGTTTCCTCAACAGATCACCCAACCATACAAGGTGCGTTTTTGCTATCCTCGCCATGGGTAAGAGGTTATTTGATTCCTAAAGGCCGTGATTCTACCATTACTACATCGCTTGTGATAGAGTGCCACGAGGTCGAGGCCTTGGAGGAGCCATTGTATGTGAGTTCTCCTAGGGATTAGGGCGAGGATAGGATGATATGTCGTGGTTGCGAAGTTAGAGATCTCGGGATTCCGCTTCACAGCTGGACCTCGAGGGTCATGGATGGCGTGTTAGAGTTCGACACATCCTAGTGGATGGATTGGCCGACAGCCTTATAGGGTCGCCATCGATTGTGAGCGCAGGAGGCTATCGCCATACACGTGATGGTACTCGTGTTGTGTTTCAAGGGGACAAGCATGATATTTCACACGGTGTGTACGAGTCCAGTGTTAAGGATTACTGGCGAGTCGGGCTAGCAAGCCTTACCCTGGAGGACGAGGTGAGACCGGACTTAGATCTACCTCGAGTAGTCTACGAGTATGAGGATGTTTTTTCGGATGAGCTATCGGGATTACCTCCGCAGAGGGTTGTAGACTTCTGTATCGAGTAAGGGGTTCATTAGACCGAGCACTTCACCATGGGGTGCTCCGGTTCTATTTGCGAAAAAGAAGGACAAGACCCTTCGACTGTGCATTGACTACGCATCGCCAATATGTTACGATCAAGAATCGTACCCATTGTCGGCGATTGATGACTTGTTTGATCAGTTGAGAGGAGCGCGAATCTATTCAAAGATAGACCTTCGCACTAGTTACCATCGGTTGAGGGTTAGGGAGACAGATATCCCTAAGACAAATACTCAGACATCACTCAGACGGGCACTTTGAGTTTACTGGGTGATGCCCTTTGATCGACGAACGCACTAGCGCATTCATGGACATCGTGAATAGGAATCTAACCCTATTTGATCAATTTGTCGTCAGTTTCGTGGATGACATTTTGATCTGCTACTCCTACCAAAAGGGAGCATGGGGATCACTGAGATCGCTTACAGCTTGCCGAGATCATCAACTATACAAAGAAGTTCAGTGAAGTAGTTTCGCTTTTACTCGAGGTGAGGGGTTTTTGGACACATGGTGTCGCATCGCGTGTCAAGAGACCCTGAGAAGGTCGAGGTCGTGATGAGTAGGGAAAGGCTGAAGTCAGTCTTCGAGATACGCTGTTTCTTAGGATTGGCTAGGTACTACAAGAGATTCATTGAGGATTTCTCCCGATTAGCGGCACCTATGACGAGATTGACCCGGAAGGAGGTCAAGTTTGCTTGGGATGACCAATGCGAGGAGGCATTCCAGGAGTTAAAGAGGAGGCTTACTTCAGCTCCTATATTGATAGTCCCGACAGGGGACAGGGGTACACAGTGTATTGTGATGCCTCGAGGGCCGGATTGAGATGTGTTTGTAATTCAAAAGACCCGGAGGGTAAAGAGAGCTTATGGTTCCCAAGTATTGAAGAATCATGAGCTGCACTACTCCCACCCATCTTACATGGAGCTACGTGAGTCTTCGCCTGAAGATTTGGTGCCACACTATATGGCGAGCACTGAGGTGTACTCGCACTACAAAAACTGGCATACTGCGCGTTGGACCTCAATATACAAGTGTTCCAGATGGACGGAGTTCCTAGAGGATTATGACTTCACTTTGCATTACCATCCCGTAAGGCAACGTGGTGGTTGAGACTCAATCGAAAGTCACTGTGGAGCATTGGCTTCATAGCTTTCTGAGTGGCGGATGCTCGAGACTCCGTGAGACAAATGGGCATAGACAAAATGAAAGGTGCCTGTGGTACGTCAGAGCTAGTACGCACCGCCTCTATCGAGCAAAGTGATTGAGTCCTGCGGACAGGACGCCAAGATAGTGGCCCACCGTGGATCGGGTACATCAGTACAGTGGACGAGGGTCGACCCATATCCACGCAGATGGTATTCTTTCTGTGATAGAGGATCGTGAGTGGTCTCAATCGACGGATTCAGGAGAGAGGATTCTCAGGAGTTTCATCAAGCCTCGATTTGTCGGGTAGACTGTGGCAATAAGATGTACCAGATCTTCGCTGCCGCATTTCACCGAGCCGGGATGAAGAGACACGTAGGGGACTTTGTTCGACTATGTCTCACGTGTCGCCAGGAAGGCCGAGCACTAAAAGCCGCAGGCTACTTCGCCCATCGGAGATGGGCCGAGCGGAAGCTGAGCACGTCACGATGGATTTTGTGACCCACTTGCCATTGACACCGCAAGGACATGATACAGTACTAAGGGTGATATTGACCTGGCCACGAATCGGCACATTTTCTAGTCGTGTAATGACCTTCACAAAGGGAGAGATTCGCCGTTGTTCATTCGAGATAGTCCCGCTACATATAGTACCAAGATCATAGTGTGCTCTGATAGAGACCCGAGGTTTATGACGCACTTTTGGAAGAGTTTCCAAAAGGCAGGGCAATACCTACCACCATGAGTACAACTCCTCTGTTCCCAAAGACAATGGTCACCAAAAGCAGAGACCATATTGTGTAGTAGAGGACATGCTGCGAGCATGCATCTAGGATCATAAGGGTAGTAGGGAAAAACACTTGCCCTTAGTGGAATTTGTCTACAACAACAGTTATCAGACGAGTATACAGATGGCACCATATGAGGCATTGTATGGGAGGCCATGTGACACGCTATGTTGAACGAGGTAGAAGAGAGCTCCATCATCGGTCCCGATTCGATTAGGAGAGACACTCGAGAAGGTGAGCTTGATACGACATCGTTTCTACGGGCTCGAGCCTGTGAGAAGAGCTTATGCTGATGTGGTGACGCCAATTTTGAGTTCGAGGTGGTTGAGATCGTCTTTTGAAGGTGAGGTCACAGAAGATGGTCGTTCTAGCGCGGGAAGCTACTTCGCTAAGGTTCATTGGGCCCTTCAAGATACTCGAGGAGGGTAGGGCACCGTGAGCTGCATCAAGTACTTTACCGCCAAAGATGGTCAAGTGTCCATTTATGATTCACTGTCGACGCCCGAGGTACACCCAAATCCAAACATGTAGTGGATTAGAGAGATTGAGGTTGACACAAATGGACTTTCTGGAGGAGGGACTAGTGTGCATTATGGATAGCCGTGATCGCGCTTTGCAACGTAGTTAATTACGAGGCTAGCGAGGGTGCTATGGCAAAGAACGTGATGGAGGAGTCAACGGGAAGCGCCAGTGACATACCGCGGGCCACCTATCCTTCTTGTTTAGGATGAAGGTAATGCGGGTTTAGTCAAGCACGATAACTAGTTTATGCATGGCATAGTGCACGTTGTATATGCATGTGATTTGTTGTGGATTGTACGTGCACTTCGACACCTTACTAGCAGAATGTAAACCCGAGAAAATTCTATTTTCTTAAAAAGGGTATGGTAATTTCGGCCGTAATCCGAAATTTTTCTAGATCTCGGATGACAAACGGACTTCACCGCCGGAATCGCCTCAAATCTAGCTACCATGTCGATTCTCTTTGAATTTCAGATTACCAAATTTCACGCCGAGCACGAGCAAGCGAGGCCCGTGCCATATGACGGCTTGTGAGAGACATGTGGTGTGACAAAAGTCACCTACTACATGTACCCATCTGACACATGTTGCATGATTAGTGAGAGGATGGAGATGAATGACTTAGATTAAGCCATGTGTCAAAAAGCTTGTAAAAGTCAAACCTAAAGGACAAAATGGGAATTAAGGGAAAAGAATAAAAACATTAAGCAACTTCTTCTTCTCCATTTTGGCAAAAACGGGTAGTGAAGAGGACAAACCAGTTTTTAGAGAGAGAAAGTGTGACTTATCTCTAGATTTCCCAAATTCCTGACCGTCTGCTGCCTCTGGGCCAGAAGCAGCTGATCTACGCCGCGAGGGCTACGCGTGACACCGAGCCTGAGGGAGTTTCGACAACCCAAGATGTAGCCTTCCTACTTGGTTTATTCCTTGGCTAAGAGCCATTTTAATGGATGGGGATTTGTTGAGGCCTGGGTGGCCGTGTTTTCGGTCTCAAAATATTTGAACCGAGTAAAGAAAATCCTTATTGTGGTCGTGAACAAAGGCCGAGCCTGTGTGGCTCTTATCACCACGTGATTCAGGTGTGATTTTCAGGTTGTTTAGGTGATTCAAAATGAATTGCTTGAATTTTAATTAGCCTTAAGGAGTTTTCACCTGATGTTATTGCTATGAATCAATAAATATGATGTATGTGAATTAATTTTTGTTAATATATGCATGTAAAATATATTAGCATGAATTGTTTAGAAATGACATAATGCATTCCATATGCACCGGGGCACCCTAGAATGGTAGGTGAGAGTGCATGACATGAAAGAAAATAAAAGAAAAATGAAAATGGTTGTGAAAGGAATTTCTGCTGAAGTTTTTCCGAAGAATTGCCTTGAGAGTTGTCCAACAACTATCTCGGAAGTGACCTTAAGGACTATTTTAGAATTACCTGCGAATTCACCTCGAAGGGTTATCCAATAGATTTTACCGAAACTCAACAGTATATTTTCGAGAACAAAAAAATATTTTGTTTTGAAAACTATATTTTTCTCACATTTAGCTTAGGCATTTGTGAGGGAGTCGGTGACGACTTGAGACATGGGATTGAGCATGTAGACATTCAAGTAGGATCATGTATTTTCTTGAGTGTGTTTGGTTGCCATTACATGTGCACTTAGGTGGAGAGTAACCCATGTAGGAAATTATCACTACTGGGCATTGCTCACCCTGTCAAGGGATCATTATTTCAAGTACAGGGAGTGTTCGGAGGACGACGCTCACTAGAGGCCGCTTTTGAGAAGAAAGTCGACATGTGGCTTTGGTAGATACTTTTGTATAACTTGTATTAGAATTTTAAATTTTAATATATGTTTATATTAAGAGTAATGTATTAACTCTTGAACTATGGTAATATAGTTGGTTGGATATATTTCTAGTGAGTATGATGTGTAGGCTAAGGTAGCTATTTTATCATGTATGGTCTCATGATATGAGACACAGGTATTCCGCAGTTGATTCGTGGTCAATCGGACCCCCGGCTACAAACATTCCCTTTATATACACCTTGAAACTCGGGGCTGTACCAGTAACAAATAGAAATGTTCTAGGCTAAACGTCACGTGGTCGTGACCATAACTTCCTTGTGGTCACGACCACACTAAAAGTTGTACACAGCTCTATAGGAAAATTGAGTTGTGGTCGTGACCAGACCGAGGATAACTACTCTTCAGTTGCCGCAGGAGAGCTCTATGGTTGCGACTACACCGAGCGCCGGGTCTTCCTCAACTACTACAGGAGTTGCTGGCGGTCGTGACCACAATCAACAAAGCTACCTTAGTCCATGGTTGTGACCACACTACAATACTACTCTACATGCTTCTTCATTTTTTTGCCCTGTTGTCGCGACACTTGAGGTCGCAACACTTGTGGTCGCAACCACACCTTCTTCAATGCATATTTTTCTCATTTCTTACCCAAATTGCTTGCTTTTCATCTTGTTTTCTTCGTTTCTACAAAATACACAATTATAGGGGATTAGATATGAAAATGAATAAAAAGAGTGTTTGTTTGGCATGAAAACACATGAAATAAGCTATGTTTTGTACTAAATAAAGCTAGCCTAAAGCACACCTAATAGTCACATCAAGGATAGTCACGATCAATGAACCCGTGAGGTTAGGCCATGTAGACATCTTCAAAAGGATGCCTTGTATAATGACATTGTTGACATCAATTTTTCGAAGTAACCAACCTTGACTCATAGCAAAGCTGAGAATAATTCGAATTGTTGTCAATTTGACAACAGGATTGAAGGTGTCATGGTAGTCAATGCCAAGGCGCTGATGAAATCCTTTGGTGACAAGGCGTGCTTTCAGACTGGCCAATGTGAGCCACAAGGAAGACGCTTATTACTTTAAAATCCACTTACATCCAATAAGGTTTTGTATGGAGGTAGAAGGAACAAGCTCCCAAGTTCCATTCCTAATAAGAGCATCAAACTCCTCTGACATAACCTATCTCTATTTGGGATCTTTGAGAGCTTGGGTCATAGTGTTGGGTTCGAGGTCTAAGGAGTGGTTAAGGGTGGCTATAAGGTTCATTTTGTGTTGAGGTTTGTGGATGTTATTCTTGGCTCTAATGAGCATGGGGTGGTTGTGTGTAGGGTGTATTGGTGCGGATGGAGGTTGAGGAAGTGTGGGGTGGGGAATCTGTGTAGGAGATTGGTTCTAATGTAGGCGTGATGGTGGTGTATCGATTGGCGCTGGGGCACCATGGATGACGGGCGATATGGCAAGACCCATGGGGAACAATGGACACAAGCAGAATCCACTTGGTGATGGTGTCTAGGTGGGACAAGATAGGTGCGTTTGATGAGAGGTGAATGGAAAAGAGTTCTCTACAAACTTGACATGGCAGGAAATATATATTCTTAATGTGGATGGATCAAGATGAAGGTATGGACTTTGAGTAAGTGAATATCCAAGAAACACTCAAGGTAAAGAACGAGAGTCAAGTTTGTGAGTAGTGTAGGGACGAAGCCAGGTGTAGCATAAGGAGCCAAAGACACATAGTTTGGTGTAGTTAGGTGGGGAGCCAAAAAGTTGTTCATATGGAGAAGAGATGCAGAGTCAGGTATGGGCATGCGCTTTTATAAGATACATGAAAGAGGCATGCACAGGTCCAATACGTTAGAGGCATGGATGCATGAGTTAGAAAAGAGAGACTCGTTTTGACAATATGACGATGACAACTTTTAGAAATACCATTGTGTTCAGGAGTGAGGGGGTGGTAGGGTAAGATGAGAGATACCATTAGTGGATAAGAATATATCAAGTGCTCGGTATTCACCAGCATTATCGAGGTAGAGTAACAATGTGCTGTTTGAATTGATTTTCCACTAGTGCCTTGAAGCCCACAAAATTTTCATGAACATCTTATTTTCGTTTTAGTGAGTAGTATCATGTGTATAGGGTGTAGTAGTCTACAAAAATGACATAGTACTTAAAATCATCAACAGAATAAATAGGGGATGTCCACACATCAGAAAATATGATTTCAAGAGGGTGAGTGGAGACAATTGAAGATGATGAAAAGGGAATTTTATAACTTTTATTGCAATGACATGCATTACAAAAAGTTGTCATGGAAAGCACTTGATAATGGTAATGAAAACTTAGAAACAATGGTTTTAAAATTTGCAGATAATGGATGACCTAATCAAGTGCCATCTGCATTTATATGGTTTGACACTTGAGAAAGCAACTAACAAAGAGGAAATAGTTCTTGGGTTTCCCCTTCAAAAGAACTGCCCACGTGCGTATATCCTTCACATGAAAAGCAGATGGTAAGAATTCTATACAAACATGGTTATGATTGCAGAATTGATAAATGGAAATAAGGTTTTTCTTTCCATTAAAGAACACAAAATGTCAGGCCGTTGAAAGGTTTTGGTGCGTGGATAGGGTTGTAGAACTAGAATAAGTTATTTAGAGACCTGAGTTGTCACCGATCGTGACATCATTAGATCCATTATATGGGCTATGGAGAGACTGCTCAAGTCGAAAGTAACGTGGGGAGACGCCCCACTATCCAACAACCAAGTTGGAGTGGTTGTGTAGTTAATGGCTGCAAAGTTGGCACGTGGTTCCCATGGTGATGAATGGCGTGGTCCTTGTGGTTACGGAGATGATGAATGTTTAGTATTGACGATCCGATAGGTAGGGCACCATTTGACAATATGCCCTTGAACACCACATGCTATAAGGTTTTGGTGCTGGACAATCTAGGCATGGGGCACTGGAATGTTGACCCATGTTAGAGAAGGGGCACCACACATGTTGAAGATTTTGAGGAGATGAAGGGTACCACCATTGTTTATGGTGTTGAGTGGAGAGGTTGGAAGTGATCGAGGTTGATGGTGGTGAGCTGGGCAAAGAATTTGGTGTGCACCGTCTGCTTGTTTTTTATTAAGGATTTTCATACACCCGTAAACATGATCGACGCTTTCACGAAAGTACTAATCAAGGCGGACAATGGATTTGTATTCATCACCTAGTCTGGCAAGGATCTGATTCGTGAAATCTTTTCATCTATGGGTTTTCCAAGAAGAGAGAGTTCATCTGCATGGGTCCGAATAAATTGCATATATTCAAATATGGTTTCGCAGTCTGGGCGCATTTTTAATCTCGATCCTCGATCCGTCACGACCACGAGAGTGGCTCGTATATGTGTGTGGGCGAGAAGATCTCATGCTTCTTTGGATAAATGAGTCCGAGTGAAAAGTTGTGGGAGATAAGTGGAGATGGAGCCAAGAAGAGCAGAGAAGATGAGACTATTGTTAAGACTAAATGATATATACAAATTTATGACACTACTACCAAAGGACTATTATCTAATCCCTAGCAACAACACAAAAAACTTGTTAAGACCACTTTTCATATATTTGAAAGGTGGATTTGATTTTTCTTTTAAATGACTCATTAAAGATTTGTTTGTGGTCTTGATCACTGCAAGTGCACAGGTCATACAAATAATAAAAGTGGATATTTAAAGTCCAAATATTTTTCCCACGAGGAAGGATGATAAATCAAAAGACTAACTACCCTAATTACTCAAGATAATTTCTATTTGAACTCAACTGATATGATGATAAGAAGACTAAAATGTAGTCTTAGACTAAAATTGTGAAACCCCAGAAAATCCATGATTTTAAATAAAGGGTAAAATAGTAATTTCAGCTGAAAAACCGAAATGTTTCTAGATCTCGGATGACGAAACGGACTTCTCCGTTGAAATCGTCTCACGAAATTTAGCCACCATGTCGAATTTCTTTGGATTCCGAGATGATCGGGATTTCACGTTTTTCGAGGCATGGGGTGTCGGATGACACATGGCAAGGTTAGGGATGCCACATGGCACCTCAAGAGTGTGACACTTGGCATTAAAGGAATGGCTTACAATTAGCCATGTGTGGGAAATGAATCCCATGGCTCATATTGAGCCATGTAGTAGTGTGATGTCATAAAAGAGGAATAAGAAATAAAAGAAAAATAAGGAAAAATAAGGGCCACACAAGTTGACATGAGGAAATGAGGAGGAAATTGCCTCCTTTGACCCATACGATCAATGCCCATCCCATTGGGAGAGAAATGCAAAGAGAAAGGAGAAAATGGGGAGAAAATGAAAGGGAAATGAGATGAGAAAAGAGAAAAAGAATAGAAAAACAAAAAAGGAAAGAAAAGAGAAGGAGAAAAAGAAAACAAATAGAAAGGAAAAGAATTCGTAGGGAGAAAGAAAGGAAAAGGAGAAAGAAGGAAAAGAGAGTGAAAATTTCCCCGCTTCGGCTACGGGTTCGACAGCTCGAGGACTAGTTGGTGCACTAGCCGCGATCTACGTGTGGACACCCGAAAGCAGTGAGTTTCGGCTGCACCCATGAGCGCTTTATCCTACTTGAGTTACACTTTGTTTAAGTGTTTTGTTGATGATTGAGCTGGATTCGAGGCCTCGAATGGTCAGCTTTTGATCACCCCAAACTTGGAACCGAATTGTCGGGAATTTTTAGAGTTTGCTGGACAGCTCCACTGACTGCTTCGTTGCTTTGTGTTGTGATTTATGCATTAAATCATGTTTTGGTGTGAATGAGGCCAGAAATGGCCATTAATATCGGTCTCAGGTATGAGTCTCGTAATACGAGACGTATAGATTTTCCGTAGGTTGACAAGTAGTCAACGGACTCCCGGGTTTTGGGGCGTCACAAAAATCTTAAATGTACAAAAGTAAAGTTTAATAAAATTGGGGTTGGGGATTCACTGAGTGAGGCAAAATTGGGCATGGATCAATTAATAATAATTAATTTTGCATCATTTCCATTCATAGCTCAACCATCAATTGGAAAACTAAGTTTGTCAAAGATGCAAGGTATAGTTCGATTTCTCCCTTTAAATCCAGCATTTCTTTTCTACCGATTAAAGGTTCATATTCATTTATGAGACATGATCTGAAATAAGTTACTTCTGTAATATATAAATCCATCTTTTCTAAAATTTAAGTATTTTTCTATTTTAGTACTCATGACGCTTCCTTAGACTAAAGACTCTGCCCCATGCTGCACAGGATATTGCAAGCCTTCTCTAATTTAATTAACACCTCATCCTACACTTCTAATGAAAATTTTCATCTCCTTGATTAGATCTCAGCTAACACAGGATCAGAATCAATTCATCTGAAAGAAGAGAGACCTCTGAGTGATTAAACAAATACTTCAATCAACCTATCTTAACTTATAAGTAAGTTGGTGATCTATCTGAGTAATCCTTCAAAGTTCATTAGTTCCATAGTATTAGTCTACCATACCATATGAGCCGTTTACACTACAGATTCTCCATCTCTGTGTCAGTTAGAGGGCCTCTTGGAAATTAGAGTGAGATACTATACCCTCGTGACAACATAACTCGCACTAGTATTGGAGAAATAAGTAAATTT